>BMAO01020735.1:0-201526 GCA_019973975.1 Trichonephila clavata | reverse complement strand
TTATGAATTCTTGGAACAGGAAGCTGAGATCGAAATGTAAATGAAAAATATAGTCACATCTCAGAAAGAAAAAAAAAAAGAAACGAGCCTTACAGTAGTCGCATATGATGTGTAACATCTGACATATTATCGTAGTAAATACGCAATAGTATCTTAAATCCTGAAAAAATTAATTGGGTATGATTGGAAATAACTTTCTACCGAAAAATTATATCTTTAATGAAAATTTTAATTAATTAACACAAGGTGTAATGCAATTTTTTATTGAAAATGATTATTCCTGTTCAATTTGGGGAATAGCGGAGACACAATAGACTTATGATAACTAAAATATGACACATATACTTGTGATTTCAAAGTACTTAAAAACCGCTGAAAAACAGCGTCAATAACAGTACCACTATTAACCTCAAAGTATGGAAAAGATACACACTAAAATATTTATTTGAATATAATCCCACATTACTTACTCGTATTTTTTTAAAAAACGATAAACTTTGTCAGGCGCTAACAATAAATATAATTATTAAAATATAGTTTATACACATAAATATAACCTCTGATTTCATATACAACTTGCTCTGAGACTTTAACAATTGAGCGTAAGAATCGCAAGTTTATCCTGGGTGAAGTATAATAAGACTTGCTGGTATGTGTCAAGTGGATTTACAGTAAAAAAAAAAAAAAAAACACTAAAAAAAAAAAAAAAAAAAACGAGAGCTAGCTACTAGATTTGCACTCCGATGCGAGGGTAGCGAAGAGACACCACCAAGCGCGATGAATGGTCAAATCAAACAGCACGCGCTTCCCCGACTTCCTGTTACACGTTTCCGTCCCTTTTCACGAAATGACTCCTACAAATATCCAGCAAACGAGAGGAAAGATGTTACACATCAAAAATGTTTAATATCTGGGTTTTTGTAATCATTTGACTTATTCCTTCTTATTCTAAATATTAATTCAATATAGTTTCGGAAAGATTTGTCCAAATATGGCTACAATTGCATAATTTATCTTGAGTTGTTATCTGATGGGCAAGAGTGATTTTCAAAATAATTACGTGTTATTTTCCATTGACAGTTTGAAGGCGAAAACGAGAGCACATTTTCTCGATATGTAAATTAATTCCGGACGGATTGACTTGTTCAGAAGGAAAACACAATGCCAAAGTAGAGCAACAAGTCTCAATAAATTATCAATGCTCACCGTAAATTACCTCTCTCAGCGCTCTGATGAAGGATAAGATTCACGATAAGAATAATTTAGAGCTAAACACGTTTTGAATAATCACGTAGAGTACTCTCATTTGCGGATGAAGGTAATTTTTCTGCAAATTTGACAGAACAATGAGTAAATTGTGACTTCCAGGTCACTTAATGAGCGCGCGGGTCATTGATTTCTCGATAAATATTAAATGCAAAAAATGAAATAACTGACGCTGAAGTAAGTGTGAAATTATTATTCAGTTGGTCAATGATTTGCATTCTGCTAAAGATTAAATACAGATCGTCAACAACATTAAAATATGTTGCTATGGTAGTTAAGGGTATGTGAATAATGCGTTTTACGATACCACAGAACCAATTTGACTGAATGTTTTGAAGTATCCAGAAATTAATGATCTTTTAATGCTTATGTATTTTACGAGGCCAAGACCTGTTAAATTTTTTCAACAGTTTTTTTTTCACATTTGAAAAAATAGTCATTTTAATTTACTTGTCGGATGTAGTGAAAAAATTGTTTTTATTTTAATAATGTTCAGTTAGTAATGCTTTAACCTAATAATGTTTCTTGTGCATTTATTATAACTTTTTATTTTATGTTAAACTGCATTTTCTCAAACTGTTTCAAAATACCTACTTCTATTAACAATTTTTTGATTTTTACGTAAGTTAACCTGAATAATTGGTGGAGTAGTTTGCTTTTCAGCAGTTCTAATCGAAAATTTGGGGACAAATTTAATTCGAAATTTTACATTAATAGTAATTAAATATTTCGCATAATAAATTAATGATTTAATAAGGGTAGTTCACGTTTTTGTTTAGAAGGTATTTCTAACATGCTTGAATTTGTTAGACTATCTGAGAGTGTGGGAGTTATTTATACCAATGTCGCACAAAAAGCTGCACGAGGGCTATCGGCGATGGACCATGGTCAAGTAACAAATACGACACCTGAGCTGGTACCTCCTCTTCTAACTTCCACACCACACCAAAGGGAGGACGTTTGAGTCTCGACAGACGTAACGTGCAGTGGCGTAGACACGGGACTCCCTCTACACAGCGGGTAGAAGAGAGTTGTTTATGCTGTTTATTTTAAAGAAAAGAAACATCTTTAAATGATACAAAATTAATATACAATAAAACTGTAAATCTATAGAATTGACATCTATTCTCTAACTCCGTATGCATTATCGCTGGAATCGAATTGTTTCAAAAATGTCATATTGTGTGACACGCTGAATCATATTGGTAGATTGGTTTTGCACGCCATAGCTAAGAGATTGCCGACCCCTGTTATACGTTATTATTTTTTAAAGACTTTTGTGAATCTCACATCAATATATATTCCTTAAATTATACATTTATTAGAAAATACGAAATATGTGAGTTTTTTTATAGTAATTTTAAAATAACAATTAGTTTTGTAGGTAATACATACATATAATGAAAAACTTTCCCTCCCACATTTGGCATTGTTTTATTAATCTCATAATTCGAAATAAAGCAGACAAGAGAAATTATTTTTATTACAATTTGATTTTTCCCTACGACCTTAAAAATTAGTTAAATAAAAAAAATAATAAAAATTTAAGACTTTGAAAAGCTGATTTTTTTAATACCCGATATTTTTTTGATTATTCGACAATTTTTTAAAGAAAAAACAGCAGAAGAAACGAAAATATGCAACTCAAAATTGTCGGGAACATATCGCACTAAATACTACGAATAAAAACACTTCATGTAAAAAAAAATATCAATTTCAGAATCAGTAGTAGTAGTTTTTTTTTATGTTTTGTGTTTACAACTGTTAATAAATAAAATTTTTAAATGACACTTCTTACCGGATCAGCAGCCATTTTAACAAAAAGAATGTTCCCGAAAAATCTATCTCCTATAAATAGAGAAGTTCTCGGTCGATGAAGAGGCTTTGGAGAGCTTTTTCGAAGAACGGGCAATATCCAATTTCAGAAGTTCACGTTCATCACTAAAACTCACTTAACATTCTTAGCTCTATAAGGATTTACTCACGGCTGTTGGTTTTAGGTTGTTTGAAAACTGCTACTGAAAATGACGTAGTGGAAAGTAAGTTCTTAAATAAAAATAGGACCTTGAAAACAGAAACTGTTAAAGTAATTTATTAAATCTGCGCATCATCCATGCTTAAATATTCCGTACGTTTATGCATTAAAAAAGAATAAAAAGCAAATTGAGCATGCAAATTGAATTAACGTGCACCAATATGTGGAACGTAACGCAATTTTGATTCTTTATTGTATTTTAATGCATAACGTTAATATTGATAGAATATTTTTTTTATAAAAACACTCGCATATTTAATTTTTAGTAGTACAAAAAAAAATCTTTATAAATTCAATATTTATGTGGAGGAAAAATATAAATAATGCACCGAGACAGAAAATTCAACAAGATACATGTAAATATTTTACCATTTTTGATGGAACTGAACACTAGCATTTGTCACTGGAAGGAAAAAGGATAACGATTTTCTACCTCGGTTTGTAAATTAAAATATTCTAAAATGGCTTTCATATTGTTTGCCTGTTTATTTTTTTAATTTTTTTTTTATTGAAATATAATTGATGGCTAAATGTGCTTTTTTGATAAAGAAAAAAAAATTCAAAATTAAATTCGGGGAAAGTACGAATTTTGTTGAACTGCTAGAAGCTGGGTATTTCGAAGAATTACTATCATACACAGACGATTCGAATCATCCTAAGCAGGTGTTTGGAACAATGTTTACAATGCGGTATTGACATCCTGATAACAGGCTTCAGGTGGTTTAAACAAGAACCAAAATGGCGGGTTGGGTGAGTTGTCGACAAGCTCTTGAACATTTATTATACTTTCTGGTATCAGGTTAAAAAGAATACTGTTTTTAGCAGAATTATTTCTAAGCGAACAAAGAACAAAACCATTTCTAGAAATGCAATAAATATCTAACCAACAAGAAATAAATGCTTGAATTTTATCCTTTTACACAATAAAAGGGGGGAAAACTATAAAAACTTAATTAGCCATAGGAATTAAAAAATACAGCCCGCTCTTTTCAATCTGTTTTATAAAAACTTTCGTCTGAAATGGTTTCACTTCAATTTATTGGTTTCAGTTCGGATAATGAACCTTCTCAAATAAGATCTCAATTTGATAATAGGCATAGTTATGAATAAAGTGGGAAACCCACCGCAAAGCATTGTGTTAAGTAAGTATCACACAACTGTCAGTTTTAAGCCAACCATTAGGCAACCACTGTAAATGCATAATCGTGTCTCGCCATTTCTAGTAGTATTCTTGCTTTTTTTTTAAAAAAACTTTTTCCTCATCAATCTTAATATATTCATTTCACATTTATTTGTTCCCACCCCCCAGGACAGAAAACACAATAAATAATTTTTTATCCTTCATTTAGGGTGAAAGCTTTTCATAAATATGTGCTTCGTAAGAATGAATTAGTTAGAGATGAATCAGCGTTTGAAAAAATATGCATAATACAGAGTTTATTATGCAAATGGTAAAATTTGACAGATATATAACAGTTCGTATTTTTCATACCTATTATTGAATTCTGGAATCTCAGACAGTGACGCATCTATAATTGCACTCTTAATTTAAAAATGAAAGAAATGCTGAATATGTTGGAATTCTACTGATAACAATATTTTGTTTTCTCAGATGAAGGAACTTTATAAAATTTTAAGACAAAATGACGCGTATATCTATTAAAAATCAAAGGGGAATTGCCGGAAAAAAATATGAAAGCTATCTCCAAAGTTATTTTTGTTGATTATATTATCGTATGATAAAATTGAATAAAAAAAAAGAAAGAAAATTAAATTATTCTCTAAAATAAACTTTTTGAGCCAATGATTATTGCACTTGTATATCATAAAGTTGTGAGTTATTTCTGATTGTGCCATAATTCTAAACTGCTATCTGCAGAAATGAATTTAAATTTAAAAAAATATCAATAAAAGGGAAGATTTTTGTTGAATTTTCCATTGGACAACACACAAAATTCACACAAAAATTTAATAACCTTTTCACAAACGGTATATGCAATTGTGTTAATTTATATGCGATAAAAATCCTTAAAATAACTAAAAAAAATTGTTACTCTTCCGTTAACCTAGCGCAGGTGATAAAGTCGCCAACAATGATACAATCAACGCCAAACAGAATGTTCCCGCTGGTAACCTTTTACCATCACATTTTCAAAACAGTTCGCGGTCTTTTCTCCTCCATGCCGTCTTTTTATAGCTACATCAAAAGTGGATGAAAAATAGTGGGAAACTAACATTTATTAGCGTGGGTTTTTTTTTTTTTTTTTTTGCGAGTGTATTGTGTGTTGTCGCCAGTAGCGCACACAGAAATTTTTCAAAGGGGGGGGGGGGGGGTCATGGTCGAAAGTCCCCCAACTCATATCATATCTCAAGACAACACCAATGGATTCTTCTGATTTTGTCGATTTTGTTAACAAAAACAGTAAAAAATAAATTATTGAGTTAATAACTAGCATTAATTAATAAAATTGTTGATTACAAGTAATTCAATTTTGCGGATTATCATCAATCGAAAAAAACTCAAGGGCTTTGGGGAAGGGAGGGGGGTTTGGAGACCTAGGACACCCCTCTTGTGTGCGCCATTGGTTGTCGCCAATGAAGCTTGCTTGACGAGATTTGCACCGGTGAAACGGAAAAATACCAAAAAATTTTGAAGATAACTGTGCGTATGTGTATGGGTGAGAGAGGCCATTTTTATTTCATGAACTTCGAATTGATTGTTCTCAATTTGGTTTTTCTCGGTTTGGTTTTTTTGGTTCAATTCTTGAAATTTTAGGGTCAAATGATTTTGATATAAAAGTGGGTTTCAATTATTATTTTTCTTTAATTGTTCTATCTGCTCATAAAAAACTTTTCAATAATAATGTTAAATCCATGGTGGAGTGGAACATTTCTATATTCTCCTTTTGTTATGACCCGCTCTTGTTTATTTTTTGTAAAGAAGAATAAGTAGAGAAAAAAAAACAAAATTATTGATTATAGGATTTATAATGGAAGAAAGTTTTAATAAAAGCTGTCCAACACTTCTGCAATGTTCCAACTGTAATTTCACAAAATTAAAAATTTTAAATCAAATTAAACTTTTTTTGATAGATTTATTGAAATATTATTTTATTCGAAACTAACAAATATTCTCTTTGAACTTTTCTTTTCTTTGAACTTGCTCTCTCATTTTGATATCTCAAGGTTTCCAAAATTCAGAGTAAAAATTGTTTGATATTCAATAAAAAAACGCATTCCTTAGAAATGCACAAATAACAAATGTATCAACGGTTAGTCCAATTTTTAATAATTATTTTGTAAAGTTTCTTGATTAATTCGGTTTATTTTTAAATTTCATTTTATTTATTAAACAAAACTAAATAATAATTAAGTAAATAATTATAAGTATTGAGTAAATTATTACTTGTGTTAATTCAACAATCAATACACATCCACAGTAAAAGAATAAGAACTACATCGAATGACTGACGAAGTTTTATGATGAAGGCTATGAATTTCAAAATATCCCTATGCGGTTTCTTTATGAATACATCTATTCTTTATAGAATATTTTTATCTTCAGACTTAGAAGATTTTCATGACCAATGCCATATTTTGATCTTCACCGCAAAAATAGAAAAATAAATATTTGGATAAACGCGTTATTATGCATGTCATCGTTTTCACTCCGAAAAGAAAAGGGGGGGGGGGAATCTTAGAAAAATCGAATGTTTACTATTCTAGGCACATTAGATACAAAAAAATCAAACAATTAATTCATGTTACTAATTACTAATGTATTTATCGAACACGAAAATCTATTGAAAACACACACATTTCATATGATACAAACAACATTCTTAAAAAGATACCACAGTTCTATTAGTGAAATTACATTTGATTGAAACTTAACTTTTCTTTGTTAAATCTAAAAAAACTAGTTTAATTACTACACGGAACATAAATAATACTCAAACGAAAAATTAAAAACTATTAGGTATATGTTACAATAAGCGCACATCTAGTGAATTTAGATTTTTACTTTCAATCTTTTTTTTAAATACTTTCCGATCTTTTATTGGTCGCTGCAGATTTCGCAATTTTTATCGAAATGGCGACAAAAAAAAAAAACATTTTTACAAAATTGAAACTGTCGCCAATTTTGGCGAATTAATGCTCAATCTAGTCATCAAGCAGCTACCCGCTAAAATTGAAAACTTGCGCTTTGACGAAGTCAAGGGGGAAAAGAAGCCGTCATACCTAGAGAGTGGGAAAGAAGTTCCAGGGGGCGATGAGTCATCTCTATTGCACACTGTGACGTCAGCAACGTACGGAGGTTGACGGATGCAGAAGATATTGATAATCTCATTCAGATGAACCAAGATTTCAAAAATGTGATACCTACACCTCCGGAAAATCAATGAATTTGTACCGGAAATAAAATGAATGTTTTGTGTTTTTTCAAAGAAGAGCAAGGTATTCCAGAAACATACGACGTGTTTCCCTTATGTCATATTTGGTCTATTTGATAATTTAGAAAATCCCAATGTACGTGCTAATGGTAATTAGGATAATTAAGAACAATGTGAATGAAAAAGTAATTTTAATATTAGCTATAAAAATATGATTTAGAAATCTAATATTTCTAAATATGTGTTTTTGATTCCTTCTTTTATTGCTTTTCTCCTGATTTTCTGAATGTTTTTGATTAATCTTAACTCACGTAATAAAAAGGTTCATATATTTATATTCAGAAAAACAATAATTTTTTTTAAAAAAATAATAATTTGTCTGAAATAATGTTTTTACTCAGTGAAACGCTTCAAATTAAAATTTTGCCTACTTAAATTTTAAATGAACAAGTACATGCATCTTATGAATTTAAACACTAAGTTTTTGTTTTAAAGTTTCATAGCTATGTTACTTTTTATAAAAATCGCTTCTTTCATTTTAAAAACACCAAATTAAAGTTTCCTTTTAAAGCAATATCTGTTAGATGTTTAATTTAAATTTATTCATTCAATAAAGATGAATTTCTTAAATATATTATTATTATCATAATTATATGCATTTATCTTAGCAAAAATAATTTTATTTAAGAAATAAGTTTCACATAACTATGAGCTATTATTAAAAGAATGATTTTTGTTTGGATTGATTTGTATTTTAATAATCAGCCAAACTGTATTTTTTATCATAACTTGTTTATTTGTATGTTCATTTGTATGCTGTACTTAAATTTCTTGAAATTCTCATTATTATTTACAATTTCTATTCAATATGTTCTTTGTGTAAAATAATAATTTTTTATCATGCCATTTACCCACGCCATTGACTGTGTTTATCTTTTGCGCGAAGACAAGATGTTGTTTGTTTTGAAAGTTGTTTGTATAGAGTAAAATATTTGTGGAATGTTCAGTTGCTGTTGTTACTCTCGCTAGGAGAGGTTCGCCACAAAAAGCTGCTGGCGCTTGTTATAAGCTTTCTTTGCAAAATTAAAATCGAGAGCCTTTTGTCCTATGTGGTGGACAATTTTCTTAAAGAAAATATAAAATAATGCTTTATTAATATATTTTAGTTTTTATTTTAGAATAGAGAAATATACGAAAGATAGGAAATATAAGCATTGTGATATTGATTTGAGGAAGTTACAAAAAAAAAAAAAAAAAATTAATGGAACTTGTTTTATCAGAATTAAACTATATATGTTTATTTCAAATTTTCCAAAGGTATTTAAATAAAACAAACTTTATTTGATTTTTAACAGTGCCTGTTTATTCATTGGGCACTTGGGTGGGTGCCCAGGGGCCCGGAAGAGACATAAAAGACCCGGATAAGCTGGGCTTAATTAGATTTTCTGGCTATAAATTTCGTTTCGCCGGTGTTCCAAGGGGGCCTGTAGATCTTCTGTGCCTAGGGCCCGAAATGAGCCTAAACCGGCACTGATTTTTAACGTTACATGGTAGATACAGAAATTGATTCTCCCAAATGAGAAGTCTGTTAATTAATGCTAGTATGAGAAAAATAAAAATGACCGAAAGATTTTTCTATTTTTTTATTATTTCCATTAGTATAAGAATATTTTTATGAAATGAAAAAAAAATTACTGTTTGTAAATTGAACTTTTTGTACTTGCAAATAATACTTTTGTAGATACTTTTGATGTCACTTTTGTGTAGATACAAATAATGAGATGGGGCTTGAAAAAAAAATCAAATATCTGAAATCTATAATTAGGCAAATTTTACATTCTTTTTTTTTCGAACGTGTCCTACTTTTATTTTTTTTCAAAGAGAAAAAGTGATGTTAATTCAGTTTATAGTATGTAATAGGTTTCTTTCATCACTCTTATTAAGTAGACGTATTTTTATGGTATTAAGGAAACAAGTTTGAATTTTTATTTTCATCATAAGAGTATTGTCTGAATTTTACGATACTTCTTTTAAAAGAGTCATAAATTGTGATTTGTTATATATAACATGCTTGGAAGGAATTTTATTTTAATTAAGATTAAAGTATCAATACATTCAATTGAAAAAGCAACTTCACATAAAAATAACTTTTTTACTATATCAACAAATTATTTTGGCAACAGTGTTTCTGTGGTGGTGATAGCTGAATTGTCATGATTGAAGTTTCATGGATGACTATATTTGTATCGATAATTGAATTTTATGTGTTTTCACTAGACTTTTCATGCGAAATATTGAGAGCTGTTGAATGTCAATTTGAATTGTGCCTCATAATCCACAAATGGTTTGGTGGGGAAGTTTGTGGAGTAAAGTGCAATGAAAGTCGTCCCCGTCATTTGATATTGATTCAAAATTATTGGGCTGTCCTTTACAGCCCTCATTTGGCTTTAGATCATTGTTAATACAAACCACCAATTCAATTATTCCAAATCTATTAAATATATGTGTAACATTTCATTACAGACAATTCCTTCGTCCTTTTCTAAATATCATTGAATCAATAAAGCCATCTGACTCAACTGACAAACGCAACGAAAGTCAGCAACATTTTACCAGAAGACTAAATCTCACAAGGTGAATATGCCAATAAAATTTCAATATTCCAACATTATCAACATCTTCCGATTCGCTATCAAATCACAAAACATCCTCTAAACATTTATTTTATTCCTTTACACATCCTTGAAGAAGCTAACAATCTCCAAAAAATCAATCAGAAATTGTTTACTTTTCACCCAATAGTGAAATAAAAATACATGCTGAACTTGCCAACTTCACTATCATTCTTTGCACAAGTGGTTCTGATTCATGGTTTGTTTTCCTGCTGAGTAACAGAGGCCATTTGGCGCACCATTGGCAACTTCCGTTCCAGTTGGGAGTCGCCAAATAGTTTCTTACACGAAAGAGCAACCCTCTTCCGATTCAAACGCACATTTAACAAACGCAAGCGGTGGTCGTGCGTGATTTCTGTTGTGCGCCTTCACAGGAGCGTTAACGTTATCTTTCACGTTGTGGAGGTGATTTGTGGTTGTTTTGGTGATTTCTGTGTGGTCTTTGGATTATTATTGTGGACTGGCGAAGTTTTGTCTCAAGGATTAACATTTGCATTTTTATTACTGTGGATGATGGTGCTTTTCTAAAGCGTATTTTACTGGATTGTTCAATTTTCTTTTTAGGTAAGCTACTTGGAAAGTAATTATGTGATGTTTTTAATGTGTGATAAGTAAACAAGAAAGTTTAGTCTATTTTCTCTTTTAGAACTATTTTTATTATCAGTATAAAAATTTTTTTTAAAATTTTTTAGGTAAATTATTTTTATTAATTTTATTTGACATGACGCTATTCAATGTTTTCAATGTTGTAGACATTTAAAAAACAAAAGCGCATTTTCTATTCTTCAGAATTTCAGTGAATAAGTTTTTTTAAATTTCATTTTCAGAAATATAAATACCAAAATTTGGGCGTTTGCTTGTTTGTTCATTAAGTGAATTTCAAAAAGCATACAATGAAGTGGCTTTTTTTTTATTGCGCGGAATTCAAAATATTGTAATAAGGTAGAAAATTTACGCTTTATTATCAGTTTAAATAAAATATGATAAAATGTTTACGTAATGAGAAACAGATTTATCTAACAGATATATGTGGATATATTGAAATATATTAATGCATCGAAATTATCTTAGTATTGCAGACAATAAGGATTGCGCGAGAGTTTTTCAAATTTATGTTATGTCATTTTAAATGATTAATAATTTTTATTTATTGATTGTTTGAATAAAAATAATCTGCACACTTCGAGAAAAACACATGGAAAATTTATAAGTTAATAGGAATGTACAAAACAAAGGCATTTTTCTCTTAACTTCGCTGCTGTAAATGTTTAAAATTTATCCTCAACATCATAAAAAAGTTTAAAAAACTTGTGCGCAATAATTTATAGTAATGATAAGAAAGAGTTCCAAAATTCTTGTTATTTAAGAATTTGATAATGAATTTAATTAGAAAAACCTTTCTTATCTCGCCTTGTTAGAAGTGTTTTATCATCTGCCTGTACAAATGCCGATCTTTTCAAATGATAAATGAACGTATAAATACATTATCATTTAACTATCGCTTGAAATAATTTTTTCTCGACATCAATTTCGATGAAAAATAACGCGACTAGCAAGATTACAGACCTCACTCAACATATAATTTAATGGTATCAAAAATGTATGTCTTACCAAACATAAATACTTTTCTTTTGGGATGTTATGATGTAACGAAAGTTCTTTTTTTTTCATTAAACACTACAATTTTTACAAATGGTTCCTTTTTTTATTTAAAAAAAAAAAAAGGATTTTTTAGTTAATATGTTTTTAAAACATATTTTTTAAAAAATTTGTGCCATTTTCGTAAACTATTTCCAGTTTCCCATGTAAAAATATTAAGGCAACAGAGACTGTATTTTAAACTAAGAATTGAAATTTAACTGAAGCAAAAATGAAATATGTTGCTCATATAAACAACTTTAGTTGTCCATTTTTCATTTCTTTATATATATGTTAAATAGATTAATAAGTTTAAATTTTTGTTTAATTATCCAACATTTTTGCGCAATTGGTGGGTAAACGTAATTTTGTTAAAATTAAATTTTAAATCACAATATTTTACATTAAATATTAATACATTTGACCAATTTTAGATAAAAGTTTTTTTGTAATATGTGTATTAATATTTCCATTTAGTCAGTAGATAGTTATTTTACTTTTTTTGGCTGTTTTTTTTTTTTATGCATCGTATTTAAAATTGTACAGTTAAAAAATTATCGAAATATGGAGACATATAGAAAACTTAACTTCGATTATTCATTTTCTCTTAGTTAAAAATTGTCTACGTCCCCCCCCCCCTTATTTTTTGTCTTATTTCTATCCTTTATTAATTTTGCTTCCATTACAAAGATATTTATAGCCTTTATTCATTTGGAATTAAAACTGATTGCCATTTTTTTTTTTTTTAATAGAAGGCTCTTAGACATTCTCTCTTTCTTAAATAATAGGATTGTACATGTACTGGGTATTGCATCGCTTTAAAATAAACCTCATCATATGCAGGAGTAATTTATAACAATTTTTTTAAATAAAAAGATATTTTTTATTGCCAATATAATTCAATTTCGGCTACATTTTAATCTTCAGATGAGACATCATATAAAGTTAAGAAATTTATATACAATCTGCATATGTTTATAGCTTACTCCTTCAGATAGCAAAATGTATGGAAATGCGCATATGAGATAAGGTTGAGAATTATCACTTATGTGCGAAACATTTTTATCGCATCTGTCATGGACTTTTCTTTATAACTTTCGAATGTTTGTCGTCTTGCGGTTTTATGATTTAATGGATAACACCGAAGTTTTATCAGCCAGTGCAAATATTATTGTCACTGTCACCAGTGAGACGTTTTAATTTTGTAAAAAAAAAAAGACAGAACAGATGGAGAGTATAAGTGGCCGGCTCTGTTGACGACAGCTTGTGAAGGTACTTAAGTTATTTAACTACACTCTTATGTAAGCAGAAAAAACATTGTGTCCTTGCGTTGAACTAACTTTTTACTCTCGAAAATTTTTGTAATTAAGTTAATTTCATTCGTATACAGTTTTTCTTTTGTAATAAAAGTAAAGAGTAAACAGATATAATTATTATATGAAGGAAAAATGCAGAGCGGTTATCTGAAAACTGGACGATATTCGTAATGTCAGATGGAAAAAATTCTCGATTTGCTTGTTTTAATTTTTGAAACGTGGATAAAATTAAATACTGCTTTTATCCAATTGTGTAATATAGATCCGAGTATACTTTTTTATAGCATCAAAACGAAAAAGCCTTCATATATACCGAAACTACCTGACTCGGAACTTTTTTGACTTTGGTAGGACTTTAAAGCTACCCAAAAAACGATTTTTAAAGCTCCAATTGTGTGTTTGTACGGTAATTTATATACCTTTCATTAATGCAATGCATCTAATTTTGTTTTTAATTAATAGATACGTTCCCGAAGAATACGTGCAAAAGAATTCGCGTGAAAAAATAATTGTATCAATGGAAAAATAGATTGGCTAAGAAATCAGCAAAGATAATGCAAGGATCTTAATCATTTTATTTCAAAAAGATCGTATGTGCATCACATAAAGTAGATCATCATTTCAAAAGGAGAAAAAATTGTCACTAATTTGTGAACACAAACGTTTGGCAAAATAATGTGAGTTACCAGTGGCGCACACAAGGAGGTCCTTAAGTCCGGACCCCCCACCCAAGCCCTTGATTTTTTTTCTATTGATTATAATCCTATATATAGTACGTAAAATGAAATTAGAGATTTGTCATTGATAATTAATTTTATTAATTGATGCTAATTATTCATTCAGTAATTTTTTCCTGTTTTTGTTACCGAAAATCGACAAAATCAAAAGAATATGTTGGGCGGCGTATTGAAGCATGATACCAGAATAGTGGACTTGACCCTGGCCCCCCCCCCATCCCCAACAAAATTCCTGTGTGCGTTACTGTGAGTTACACATTTAATGTAGTTTTATTCGTTGTCATTTTCTTACAATCAACGTTTACATAAGACTAATACTTATTACTGTTATCACCAGAAATGTCTTGATGATCGTCTTCGAACTCCATTAGTGAAATTCTTTCTCTTATCTCTTGAAACCAGCCTCCTGTAGTGTCGATGTTTCAGTGGTTTTAAGAACATATTCAGTCATTAATCATTGCTTTTCTGTTTTGGCTTGACCAGTGTATAATTCCATACTGAAGCTATAAAATTCGGAGAATTCTCACAAATGGAAATCGCATTGCATTCTGTCTCTATTATCGCACTTATAAAAATTAAAGTTTAGCAAAATGTTCTCAGATCATTTGGGTTGATCTTGTAAAATCAAAATGAGTCGTGGAAAAAGGAGACTTTTTTCTTTTCTGATTCGTGTTAAATCAAAATCGTGTAAAAAAGTTCGTGTAAAAACAGAATAGGATGTACTTATAATCACATTACTCTGTGGTGGACCTTCAGGCCTACACATGTTATATCCTCTGCAATCAGGTTATGTTGTGTGTGAGAACTAGTAAATTCTTTATCTTTAATGGACCTTTAAACCCAGCCCGGTTAAGCCCTAGCAACTTATTCTACTACAACTTGATGGCAATTGTCCTTCATTTTCTGATTTCCATTTTGTTCGGGAACCAGCTTCACATACAGATTTGTTTTTAATCTACATTTTCAATCTAATGAAAAGAATAGTTATATCGATTGTTGTTTCTCAGGTTCACGACGTACGATCTCATGTACCACACCCTATACTTTTTCTTTTTGTTCTAAAGAAACAGGAATTCAAGTTTCCCGTTCCATTGTTCTTCCATCTCAGTATCGTGAAAAAGAAAGTTATATTCATTCAAATTACTTAAAATTAATCAAAATTACATGATACATTTTTTGTTTTGTTCGTAAATAAATCTAACAGTAAATATTTTTTTATAAAGAAAGGAGCATAATTTCAGTTTTTGAAAAAAATTGAAAATATTCGTAAACGCTTAGTAACAAGTTTCTACTTTTTAAAAAATATTTCCTTTTCCATCACAGGATTATAAAAATTGAAAGTTTCAAGCAGTGTGACTAGTACTGTACGTTCCACAGAATATAAATCCAGTGGCGTAACGTACACCTCCGCATTGCGAGAGGGGCCCAAAACCTGAAACTTCTAGTATTCTTCGTTACGCCACTGTATAAATCATTATTATTATCGTAATGATATGTTAGAATATTGTGATGTTTATAGTCTTTAGAATACTGGATTTTTTTTAGTTTGTTGAAGAAATAGGTGGTATTATATCTGTGGCTCATGAAGTAATGTTTTTTGGATAATAATTCTTTATTGAATATATATAGTTGAGATTAGTACACATCTCTCCTGAAACTCTTCCTTCGACAACTTATTGTGCAACTGTTAACATGAACAAAACGTTTTTATACTCAAATTTCAATATATACTGGTAAAGAGGCTCAAAAATATGTGCTGTTAAGTATGTAAAATATGTAATTTAAATGTGATAAATCGATTTATATAAAGGCTTTATTGGTTAGTTGAATCATGTTGTTGCAGCAAATTTCCTAAATATTATTTATTCATTAGAATTAACCCTTTAACTGATTTGTCTGTTCACGAAAGCTGGCCACAACAGGTTTGCTGTACGGGCACTGATATTTTCTTCGTTCTATCTTTGATTTGCTCATATTTTTAATTCTTATAGTGAGATTATTAGTGCTAGAGAGAGTGTTTTAAGAGATGCAGTCTGTCCATGATACTCAAAAACTTCTCATCATTGATTTTCTTTGTGAGGAAGACAGGACTTTTTCATTGAAGGCTGGAATTTAGATTCTTGAAAACATTTGATAACGAACAGGGATTGGTAAGGCAATGTGAAAATTGTTGCTTGAGATGAAATGAAAATGGAAAGGTAATCCAAAAAGACGGATATTATCCCTGTCCCTATTGGAATGTGTAAGGCTTAGTATTACACCATACTTCAATAATTGTGCTCACACGCACAAATCCCCAATCGTTTGAATAAGGGGCATCAACATGAAATTTTTTTGTAAGTATGTGAGAAATTCTTTTATGAGAGAGAGATGTAAGAAACATTCTTCATAGCAAGCAAAGTATACTTATAAAAAGCAAACATTTAGGGCAGTGATTCTCAACCATTCTGCCGCCAAATTCTTGAAGTGTGCCGCCAAATTATTTTAAAATTATTAATTATATATAGATTTCGAAAAAATAAATAAATTCCTTAACCGAACCATTTTTTCGACCGTTTTATAGAAAAAAAACTAAGGGTATTCATGGTATATTTAACTTATTCTTTCGTGGATAGATGGAAGTGTATTACAGATAAGTAAATTTTTTAAACTTATTTTATTGTCAATGTGCCGCCAAATTGTGAGATTTTTAAAAGTGTACCTCAACAACAACAAAAAAAAAGGTTGAGAATCACTAATTTAGGGGATTTGTGCTCTACAATTATAAAATTACAAAAATATATAGTGTAAAAACTTTAAAATTAAAATAAACATCTTCCATTTTTGCATTCTGTTAAGTATTATACTTAAATATATGCAATAAAAAATAGGACTCTATTTTGGAACATTTTGGGCAAATAAACTGACCGCTTAAGGGATTAAACCACTTCAGGTTTTTTGCAAACTACTGGTTTAACTAGTATTAACTTGTGTGTCCACAAGAGTATTCAATATGATCTGTATGGCCAGCATTATTAACTGATGTTTCTCTGAGATGGAACTAGATAAGTTATAATTCTGAGGATATAAAATGGTCGTGTTTCGTCAAAAATCAAATTTTACAAATGAACGTAGCATAGAAGTAAAATTCTAGCACCTGTAATTGGGAATAATTTTTTTGTGAAAGTAACGTTATATATAAACACGCTAAATGCCAGAATTTTTAATTCTTTCCCACTTTTTTTGAAAACAGAGACGAAAAACATGAAAAGTCAAATTTCTTAATGAACATAGTTATTCCTTAACAGAAATAGTTAAAATTAAATTGAGTTTTGTTTATCCTGTGGCATGTATCTCAAAAAAGTTTTTAGATCAGGGATGGCGAACTAATGGCATGCGTGCCATTGATAGCACGTGACACAATATTTTGGGCACGCCACCGAACAAAACGGTTTGCATTTTAGTTCAAAATATTTCCGCAATTGATTCGTCAATCAAGGAATTTTCAACGAGATTTTATTAGTTCAAAGAATTATTGGAAACGCTCAAGTTTATTATGTACCCCGATGAGATTTTGTTTGATAAACTGAACTTGTCCCAATTCGATTGGCTGGAAATTGAAGAATTTGAAATGCAACTGATGTATTTCCAGTTTAGTTCAATATGGATTCAAAAACTTATTGAAACAAGAAAAAAATTGGAATTGGTTGAAACAAAAAGATTAACAAGCAATATAAGTAAAAAATACGAGTAACGAAATTTTGGAAACATGGAATTCAGTTCCACATACATTTAACTGTTTGAAAAAGCTGGTTCATATATGCCGCTTCAACCATATTTCACCTAACTATGCCCTGCGAGTCATTTTATTTTCAGAGATGAGTAACATTTAAGACTCGCTTAGAAACAGTTTGGCAGGTAACTCCAACTCAGCATGCATTCTGCTAAAAGTAACATCTTACAATCCTAATATAAGTTATTTGTCATCTAATCTACAACAACAGAAGTCACACTAATGTTATTTTAATTTGAATTAATACACGTATAACAAGAACATTGAATGCTTTAGAATGCAAAAAATATTTTTTCGTAGTAAATAATTTTGAGTTGTTTAGTATTTAGTTTTATTATTTTCCCAGAAATCACAAGTCAAAATTGTTTGCTGGCATGTCTATACCTCATTAAATATTTCTGTAGAAAAAAATGGCACGTTGGTCCATAAAGTTTCGCCACCCCTGCTTTAGATGTTGATTATGCGACTATTTATTCGAATGATGTTCTTTTAAAAAAAGTTGTAACATATTAAATGTTAATTGGATTGCTTCATTCATATATTTTATTAAAAATTTTATTAAAGTTTTATCGCCAAAAAAAATACATTTTTTTAAATAATAAAGTATAAATACGCTATGAACTAAACTAGTGAACTATAACTGTATTTGTAACGAACAGCTCTCGTCCTTGAAATCGGTCGTGAATCTCAGTTGTGATATCTTGTAATTATGTTGTAGTCTGGCCAATCTTGGTTGCAAACGGAAAAATTGCAAAGTCTGTTTTTTTAAATACTACCTTGAAGTTCCATGAATGATTTGTCCCGATAAAAATTTGAATGATTTCTTTCCAATCCTTGAAATAGGTTGTTAAAATTAATCGCGAGTTCAAGCATATTAACTTGTTTAAACGTTTTATTTTTCACCTGTATCATAGGTTATTTCTTTCTACTTTTATAGCCCTGGCGTGCCAGTATTAATCATCGCAGGTACAGACAGCTCTGATAAAAAAGGAAAGATAATCATTCACTGAATAGTTGATCAATCATATTTATTTTTCATCTGATTAACTAGCATCGGCATCGTTTTCAGTGCTCCGGATGTGGAATAATTAACTACTTTGCATGTTTTAGAAACCTTTTGCAATCGATTAGAATCCATTTTTTATTGTATGCTTTGGAAAGAATGAATAGAAGAGTGTCATTTTGACTAAAATATAGACTCATTAGATAGGTTTTATTCATACTGACTGTCTGATTCTGAATTTTTTAAAAATATAAATTATCAATTAAGCCTAATTAGAAATATCTTACTATTAAATTAATTACTTTCTGGTAATTAATTTTGTAACTTAATTTATTATATTTAATATTTTTATTTATTTCGAACTTAGTATTTAACACGTCAAAGTTCTGTAATGCTTGTTTTAGGTTATCAAAACAGTTATGTTTGTCCTAAAAGGGGCAAGCTCATTTTCTAGCTTAGAACCATTTTCAAAAAATAAAATTCCAGTGGGCTGCATTTTATAATGGTAATTTTTCCTCTCATAATTTATCTTCCACACAAACATTCAAATAACACAAGATTACTACTTCTTGTTGTTTGCATCATAATATTTTTAGCGGTATGTTCTTTAGCAGTACTAATTTTCTTTTACAAGCACGCAATTTTCTGACATTCTCAAGTGGAACTGTTACTACAATTGTGTCTTTTTTTTAAATGTTTTCTAACTTATCAATTTTTTTTGTTCCTTGGGAACTTTGAAAGTGACATTACAGAGATAAAAATAGTATTAAAAATATATTTTACAAATATTAACATTGAACCATGTTTTTAAGTGTAAGGATTGCCCTTGCATTTAACATACAACGCTGCTTTGGACATCATCTCAGGTCACACGGAAGAAATTGGAGGATCGCCAAAATTTGAATTCATTTTCCGTTTACTTTGTACAAAATAAGCTTCTTTTTCTATATAAATTCATCATTTTCTTCGACCATTTTGAAAGTATCTTATGACAAATTTTGATTGAAGTTTTCGTATTATTTTGAAAAATTCTGTGGCAACGATTTCTTGACAATTTTAAGAATCAAATTCCTTTATTTGATGGTAGTATTAACGGAAATTCTTTGATTGGTCTTAGCTTAATTTGCGTTTCTGCGTCATTTGGATGATAACAGATTTCTATTTAACAAGGACCTTATTCTTGCGAAACCCCTAGGATATCAACTATGACAAACATTTGATTAATAACACTTGCATTCAATATTAAAGAAACTAACAAGACTTCTTTTATCTTGCTGTTACTGAAATTATGGCCATGATGGTTTATTTAGATCTCCATGTATAACCTTACCAGTAGCTAAGAAATACCAAAGTAATGCCTTGCAAAACCATCATGGAGTATCAAACGTTCTCTACTAAATAAACTGTAATTTTAAGAAGGAAAAATTGTTAAAATTTTTTAAAGATATATTTTTATTTACTATAAAATCCCGAAAATACATACCCTTCTACAACTAAAAAAGCTAAAAAAAAATTGAAGAGAACCACTTTTTTCAAATTTAAAATTGGATTGTACGTTTTTGGATATTTGTACTGTAGTATCTAGAGAATGGGTCTTTCTTGAATGGTAAAAATTGAATCCTATTTTTCAAAGTTTAGGAATAAGGGATGTGTGTAAACTTTATTTTAATTTGTCTTGTAAAACTTATTTTTTATTTAATTAGGGGCTTATTGTAAAAGGGAAAAAATTAGAACTAATCTACAAATAAGATTTAATTAAAAACTTTCGACATCTTTGCCGAGTTACTATCCTTGAATCTGAAGTTTGAAACTCAGAAGAGTTATAAAACTAATATATATTTATAAATGTTGGACTTTTGTTAAGTTTGGAGAATTAAAATTATTCAAATATTCTTTTAACTGTGGATAAATACGGGGATGTAATTTGATTACGTTAGGCTGCCTAATATTTTAAAAGAGATTCCGGCCTTGTACTTTCCGTAAAATATATATCTTAAGTTGACTTACTGTTTTTATCACCAAGTACCATATAATTTACTGGGTTTCGCATGTCTGGTGGCATTCTTCCTTTTTGTTGGTTTAAAGTAAATAAAAGCATTGTAGAAGGAAAGCAAAAGCAAGGAATACAATATTTTAGCTTTACTAAGACCTCATAAATGTCGTTATCTGTTGAAATCGTAAAGTTATTTGTTCCAAATGTTATCGCGGATGACCTGTAGCTGCTAGTTTAGTGCAGACAAGTAGAGAGGTGGAACAATTTATGGTTCTATTATGAGAAGTAAACGTTCTGCCAAACTTCTGGAACACAAATATTTTCGATGTGTGCCTAGAAGCAAAAGATAAAAATGATAAGAATGAACTTTTTGATTATTGTCTTTGGAATTTCGAACTATTAAATGAATTTACACAGTTTGGTTTCGCATCGAAATCGGTTGTCATTTTTAAAAGGGTTGCTGTAAACCTTGCCAATTATTTAATTTTTCTATTATTTATTAGTAAAAAGCGGGAGAATTAAAATAGTATACAGTTTTAAAGTGCTGTTGTGTTTGCTTTTATGTAGATTAAATAATTTTCCTTGTAAATGTTAGATATATAATCAATTTTTTTTAAAAAAAGTCGTCATTGTCAGATTTTTTTTTATTGTCCAAGGCATTGACTAAGAACAAGAGAAAAAACACGTTGTATTTTGTATTTATAAACAAGACTTAAAAAAAAATAGCTGTGTTTGATAAACAGGAATTTATTAGTAGTATGCTATTTTAAATTCTTAATTACACATACACTAGATTGAATCTTACAACAGTAATTTACTTGTTAAAAATATACCTATTTATCATAATATTTAACCAGTGAAACTAGGATAAAAACATAAGAAATTTTTAAAAATCATAAATGACGAGAGTATATTCATATAATTGCCTATAACCTATATGGATTAAATACCTTCTATTAAAAATTGAGAAATTTTTAATTAAATAATAATTATTTTTTAAAATAATTATTACTTTTATACTCTCAAAAAGATGTATGTATAATATCATTAGATGCTTTTTTTTACTTAGTAATTATTAAATTACGTAATACTCAATTTTACGTTTTATTAGTCGTTATGTTACTTAAGTACGAGTAAATGAACTATTTGGATGTTTTATATCAACATTTACTGGTTTATAGTAAATTTTAATAGTTTAATTGATGTCGAATTCCTATATATAATTTCTTACTAGAACAATTCTTAAAATAATTTTATGAAATGAGAAATTAGCTGAAGAAGTTCCTAAATACGAAATCTGAGCACACCCAGTCATGAATTAATACTGAAAACTATATGACTGTCCTGAACAGTAATCTGTTTCTGGGTATTACATAAATTTGTACTTCCTGTTCTTTAAAAACTAATTCCAAAATATGATTATCCGTATAAATTTCAACCAAAGCCGGATAAAAGATAGTTTCTGGTTGAATGCCGTTTCTTCCTAGCAACCTCATGGACTGTAGTTAGAGGCATGTGTTCTCAGAGCACATGCGTCGCTGTCCTTGGTCAGTAACTTTTCCTTTTTCTTCAAGGAAACGGACGCGACAAGCTCCAATAATTCAACAAGTGTCTTCTTAAAAGTCTCGGTTGATTAACCAATCTCCTGTTGCCTGTCTTCCGCCCAAAATTTCTTCTCATTTTTTGCTTCTTCTTTTGTATCTAAATCTTCCTCCAGGGCTGGATTTTCTGGTGAAGATCTCGGTTAATTTCAGTAAAAGCGATTGTTTGAGGCCATCCATCAACAAGGGTTGATCCGGACAGAAACCGTTTTCTGGCCATTTTCTTTCTTCTTTTTTAAGTACCTAAGAGGAAAATACAGTTTGATTTTTTTTTTTTTTTAATATTCGTGTGAAATAATGGAGTTGGTTTTGGGAACGTTCACCTTCCCTTTTATCTTCTTGCATTCTGTTCCTAAATGCTATCATCCCTTTTGGTGCAAACGTGTTGGAAGAGTAATTGTGACGTATGAAATACTTAAAGGAAACCGATACCTTTTTAAAAAGAAAATATAAATTCGGTCTTTCTTCGAATTTTTCCCCCTCTCGCCTTTTGTATGTAGAGCATGGTAAAGGAGAAAAAAATATTCTCAAAGTTATTTTTTAAAAAATTTAAATAGAAATTTGTCAGAGCATTGTACTTTGCAAGGCATGGGTTAATGAATTGGGCTATGTTGCTTTAAATAGAACAGTATAATTTTTAACACCTTAATATCGGCGTGACTTGAGAGGTTTTTCCCACGAATCTTAAAAAGAAAAGGAAATTTAATTTCAATAAAAAAAATAACAAAGCGGATTGAGTTAGATCAGTGTATTGTTCAAGGCATTCGTTATTGAATAAAGGAACATTGTTTAAATATATTTTTAATTTTGACTAATGTGAGAAAGGAAAATGTTTTCCCAATGATTTTTTTAAAAGGAAAGAACAGGTAGGTTTAAAAAATTTTAACGAATCCCAAATAGATCGTGTTAGGTTAACGTACTGTTCACGATATAGGTTAAGAATAAGACTACATTATTTATGTTAAGATTACATTTTTCCCATAAATAGTAAAGCAAGATATTGCCCATAATCCCCCCAAAATGGAAGTTAAAAATAATAAAGATTTAAAAAAAGGAATTAATCACAAATTTTTTTATTTTGCTCTGAGAAAAGACTTGAAAAATAAATGATGTAAAAAAGAAAGTTAAGATACCTTTGAAGTTAATTGAATATTAGCATTTTTTAGTTGATTTATTTTGTAGTACAGTAAAAAAATCATTTTTTCTAATGTTTACATTTGAAATGCCGTGTGAAAAGTGTATCTTAATAATGTATTATTATTTAATGATTTATTTTTTTTATTGTGACTAAATATCGGGGGAATGTCTTGCTTAAATAACCAGGTACGTTTTAAGGCATGAACCAACTGGCAACAGTGGTAAGATTGCATTATTTTGTTATGACCATCGTTTGTATCTAGGTCTAGGTCGAGTCGGTATTTTGTAGTAGTATTTTGACAACGTATGCTATACTATCTACTTTGAAGCGTTGCAGGTGAAGCCTACTTATGCATAGGGACCCAGGGCCTCGAGGAGTCCTAAGACGTCACTGTGTAACTAACACGTTCGTACATAGAACTATTGTTTTAACTGTAATGTAAGTGATGTTTTAAAAAGTCTGCAAATGCATTAAGTTTTCAGTATCATGAATTCGAAAAAATTGTTTTTGTTGTGAGTGATTTGAAACATCGATAATAAATATTGTGTGCAATGATTTTCATCTAAAAATACTCTATCTCTTTTTCAATAAATTATTTTAAAAATTCTAAAATATTTTTCATTAGTCAATCATCATTAGCCATTTCTACCTAATGAATAACAGATTTGTTTTCGAATGAAATTCAAATGAAATTTATTACAAAAGTTTTAACATATTTCGAAAAAAAACCGAATATCTTTTTAAATCCGCATTCCCCCCCCCCCCATCTCAAGACCCTTATTTAGAATTAGAACGTCATATTTGCTGTTTGTGTGGGCTAATTTGAATAGTTCGAGTCACACACATAACGTGTCATACTTACTATGTTTAGTGTACTGATAATATAAACCGCGCTTATTCTATTGGCCTTGACAATCGTCAACAGACACATTAAAACCACATAAAGCTCTGAAGAAAGTGGTTGAGAGGAATAAAAAAAAAATTCAATTCATTTGTTTGTATCTGTTTAGAATTTTACAATCTATACATCGAATGATTTACAAACCTAATTAATATTAGCCGCAAGTGGCAGTGAAGCTCAAGGATATCCACTTATAGAGATTTGCTTTTGATTTGGATGTGACAATCTTTGCATATTTTAAACCTTTCGTGAATAATGCGGTTAAATGACGAAAGCAGGAAGTTTATGCTATTGTGAATCTTTTGGTGAGCATTGTAAATAAATTTTTCAAAGTCGTCTGATTCATTCTGTTGAACAAGTGGTTAAGTGTCAACATATGACTACACCATTCTAAACCTTTCTTATTTACAATACGTTTTTGCAATAGTAACAGCATATCTCTCTAAATGGAGTTTTTTTTTAAAGCTGAAAGATGCAAAAAGAGAAAATTATTTTTCATGATTAAAGTCACTAGCAAAAATAATAATAAGAAAACCCATGTTGGAGGAATTATTTTGATGTATGTGGGTGTATGCTGAAAGATCTATAATTATTATTGTTATCTGCATTAAAAAATCATTGCAAAACGCACTCTGATTGGTCAATAAGGTTTAGTCGATGCTTAATGTTTTTTAATTATGCCAATGATGTGCGTTACAGGTAATACGGTTTTCCCCCGTCTTCAACAGATACTAAATTTTTTTTGATTCGTAATTTGCATGAATTTTTTAGAAAAGTCTTGCTTTTTTAATGATCCGCTTGTCCATAAATCAATAGCATATATTTTCATTGCGAAAAAAATTAGATTTTTAAATTGCTTGATAACCACGATTCTATTTGTACCCACCCCCCACATATATTATGTAAATATACTCTTCTATAATATTTTGGTATGTAGTTTAAAAAACCATGTTAATAAATAATTTAATTTTATACTTTTTGCTCTATGCTACAAATCGGTCTGCTTAATTATAGCTTTGTATCTGTATGTATGTCTTTGTTGCTTATAATGGATTTAGAACATCCATCCGTTATTTTCAATAGGATTTCGCGCAGTACAGAAAAAGGGAAGGCTGGCTAATCATAAAACTGGTTAAACCTCACTTTTATATAAACTTAAAAGCTTTCTCCGGCCATCACTGTTGATAATACTACATCACATCATCCTTTTTTTTAATTTTTTTTTATGTTTTCAATATATGTTTGGTTCCTTTATCTCAAGTGTTCAAGTCATTTCAGTTACTCTTGTAGAGATTATTAAAAACCATATATGAGATAAGAATTTGTTTTCCCCAGCAATTAATGAGTTAATGGCATTTTTAATTTTTAATAGAATTAGTACATTTGAATATTTTAGAAAAATCATGTACACCTAACGACTTGGAAGTAACAGAGCACACGAATGGAACGATTTTTTTTTTTTACACAATTTTTTTGTTCTAGCACGAATTTGAAAAAAATTTGGGGACTTGTGCCCTTTGGATGCGGACGATTTGAACGAATTTATGACAAAAACGAATTCGATACTGGCAAAGTGTTGATACATCTACTCAGTGGCGTAATGGAGAATATTACCCCCCCCCCCCTGCAAAGTCAGGTTTTTGCCTTTTTATAAATTGGAAAAAAACTTACTTGGTGTCAATCAGGCTTAGTGCCCCCCCCCCAGAATCCT
Source organism: Trichonephila clavata (assembly GCA_019973975.1). Taxonomy (NCBI): domain Eukaryota; kingdom Metazoa; phylum Arthropoda; class Arachnida; order Araneae; family Nephilidae; genus Trichonephila; species Trichonephila clavata. The sequence goes on along the minus strand of BMAO01020735.1, from coordinate 175,349 downwards.
GCCCTCCTTCCCCCCGCGATTCGGGGATGTACGTTACGCCACTGCATCTACTGATGATAGCATTTTTAATCCAGTTTGTAATAACCGCCCACGCATGTTATCAATAGGGATGAGTAGTTGTTAGTTAGTGTTTTATTCCTAATTTTCAAATTGAATTTTTTTGTCTGTACTTATAGACTGAATTTTCACAATTTTTCTTTTGTAACAAAAATGAATAGTTTTTGTTTAAAAATATGTAACATAAATTTTGCTGTTACTCTTTTTGCACGGTTTTTAGGAAAGTATTTAGAGGTTTTCCATCTTAGACGATTTTTTGTGGAATATATAACCAAATTTACCATATGTCGCTTGTATTTTTTGCAGTGGTTTTTCCCCCCTAAGGAACTTATCAACCATGTAAAAAAAGAGTTGGGCGTATGATGCAAAACAGTTATATTTTTGTTATCTTGGATATGGTTTCAGTTGGTGTAATTGCTAAGTTGATTCAAGTTTGATTTAAACACTCCGGAGTCACGTGTTAATCGCGATGGAAAGTTAAGTTTTATGATTTGAAGGAACAGTAGGTTAATAATGGGAGAGTGTTCAACTATCTTATAATGTAGAAATCATGATTTGTAAATTTAGAGCAAGGTCAGAATGATTTTCATTGTTTGGACACGCCTTATCAAATGCATGCTTTTTTATTTCTTTGATAGAGTGATTTATGCTTTTAAAGCGCACATTAAGTCTGTCAGTGGATTTTTATACGTGTTATAAATAATTTACGAACTTTCCTTTGACCTTGCTTTCGTTCTTTATTTTTACAAAAAACTACAGAATGGAAAAACGATTAACATTTTGAAAAACGCGATCTATTTATAGCCATATTCTTTGAATTGAAGTATGTGTACTATCATAACAAATTTTTTAAGTTATTTTGATTAAGAACTCAGGAATGTGAAACCCACAACTATTGCTGTAAAAGTTAAATAATAAAATTTGGAATGAAAGTATTTAGGGGTAACAAATATGTGTATTACTCTCATTAAAGAACAATTTCTATTAAGTTGCTTTTTAGCCATATGTATTAAATTATGGTTTACTATCGTCGCACTTTGAAGCTACACTAGGGTTATTGGCGACTGATGCCATAATTCTGAACCTCAATCAAGTGACATGGACGTCACGTTAGCTGGAACCTCAATCCCCAATCTTCCTCACCAGGCTAACGTGAGGATTTAAACCTCGACAGATTGGGCGTGTATCATCTCTTTCACGGCGGTGTCTTCATTGGCATTAGAACTGTACGGAAACAATGCTGGCCATGAGCTCTCAACCATAGTTAGCAGAATTATTTAAAAATCGGTGTAATTTTGAAGCAATTATTTCATGTAAAACGATATTCATTGTGTTTTACAGATATTGACATTTATTTATTTTCTTGCGTTCGGAACGAAATAAAGTTATTTTGTATGATCGTGTAGCTTTTTCTTAAAATAAGCAAAATGTGCATCGTTTTTCTTCACTACAAGATAAATTGTTTCAGTCTTGCATTTATAGTGTAATTTATATTATGAAGATCGTTAATTTGTTGTTTTTAATTGCGAGTTATCAAATAATGTTCTTTCAAAATTACTGGTGCGCTGAAAATTGGCGGTGTTTTTTTCAATTTAAGATATATATTTTTTTCAAAAATTAAATGCAGTATTTTGCAATTTAACCCCAAATAATTGATGAATTTAAAGCGAATTTAATAATCACAAACAACCACACGTTATGTACGATATATATTGAATTAACAATAGAAGATTGTTTTAAAAAAGCTTGTTAATTAAATTGAAAATGAAAAATGTCTGAACATATATATATAGTACTTTCATTCAAAAGGCTTATATCTTTTGACCAAAAGCTCAAGAATGGTCTACATAATCTTGAACTTCTAAATTTCTGTATAAGATTAAAATTCAAATCAGCTTAAGATAAAAATACACACATTATTTTCATTCATTTAAACTTCAATTAAATACTCAAAATTCTACAATAACTGAGACAAAAAAAAAAGTTTGAGATAATCCATCTTGATGCATGTTAAGATTTTAAAATGAGAAATATCAAAACAATTGTAATTTTCAGAGATTGCAAAAACAAATCAACCCAACATTCAATTGATCAGTTCCTCGAAGTTGGCTGCATTCCAAACATAGACCACAGATAAAACATTTGAGTAATATCTATTTCCTAATGTGTGTGTGTGTAACTTTGGTAACCTAAGTTGTTCGTGTGGAATATGATTGCAGTATTTTGTAATAAACTCAACGGGATATCTGATATTAGGCGCAAAGGTACAAGAGCGTTGCAGAGGTATGATAACTTTTTTATTTGCGTTTCCGGTGAGGAGACTATTGTGGATGGTTTTTACCTCTCCATTGTTCCATTGAATGGTGCTGCTTGATCGGAAAGCAGAACCTTAGGAAGTTCTATTGGGGGACTGAGAAGCCATGACCCTATGTCCTACAAACTTCCACTAAAAGAGAACGTTAATGTAGTGTGGAATTGCACGTTTCATTTCATACAAGTTGTTTGGATATAAGTAACTCTTCCAGGGTATCGTTTGTCTGTATTTGGTCATTGTTAAAAGTGTGGATTTGATAAAGTTATTATTTAAAATTTATGTGAAGAAATATTGATTTTAAACTACAAATCTTCCCCCCTCCCCCATTTGGACTAATTTATTTGAAATGTTTATTCATTTTTAATTAATTTTATACAGTATTGTGTATGTAGAAAATTTTGAGTAATGCGTATGACAGTACATTAAAAATTCAAAATTATCTTAAAAAGAATTGCATTATATATATTTTTTTGAAAAAAGAATTCTGCTCTTTCTAATTGTGTGTGATTTTGAATAATAATGATTGAAGTTATTTTTGAATATCTTCAGAAAAACTATTACTTTTGTATTAATTGTGTGTTTGTATAATGCCTTTTAGTGTTTTTGTTAGTTTTTCCTTTTAAACTAGATAATTATTGCAATAAAAATGGTGCAGATTTATTGATTCAATTCTGTATTTCTATTTTTGTCTTTTAAATTTGTTTAAAATAGGCTCCGGTGCGATTTCTTGTCTCGTTTTTCTTGACATCACATCTTGTATGCATCAATTTTTGTGCTTTTCGAAAACTATTGATGTTTTGCTTCTGATGAAAAAGATTTAAACTTTATCAAAACTTAAAAGTTCTTTGCGATTTTTTTTTTTAAATTTATTTTTTTTACTGTGCTTCAAAAATTTTTACCGCATTTTGTAAGAAATCTTCCAAAACAAATTACAAAATAAGAAAATAAAAAAACGCCTGTCTTTTTTTTAAAAAATTTTTTATCCCAGAAATGAATATTTTAAACATTTGGCGATATTTGACGCACTTAGTCAAATTTACGCAATGACTCCTGACCTTGTACGCAATCAAACACATTTCACATATTCAGCGTTATTCTGTAATCAATGATTGCCTTGCCATATCCTGTGGTTTACGACTCTAGGAGGCGTCTGCATCTGTTTGAAACGTATATTTTAAATTCGTTTGGGACACATAAATTTTAATAGATTTAATAAATTTTAATTTTAAAATGTCATAAGATGTGTTAATTCAATAATGCTTTTCTATTCAAACTAACTTTACTCTTACTTCGCTCTTCTATTCAACTTTAATATACAATTGTTACGAACGTGGAATGAATAAAAATATTTTTTTATTGTTTTAATGAGTTATTTTTGTTTTATGTATACAATTATACATTTAAAAAATTTAAATGTGGTACAATTGAAATGTTAGTTTTTTGTTTTGTTTCGCGTACCATAGTAAATCAAATTTTACTGGAGGGAAACTTTTTTGTTTGTTTGTAAGATCAAAAACAATTGTAAGCCGTTGTCAAAGTATTTTCATTATGATTATTTTTCTTTGTTTAATATCTGTTTTAAAATAGTTTTTCATTTCATTTAAACGTATCAACGTGTATAAAATTAATAAATCTTTTTTATTTTCTTTGTAGTTAGATTTTGTTTGATTTTCAATGATGTTTTAAGTTCATAATAAAAAAATATAAAAAACTATTTTTTAAAGAAATATTTAATAAAATAGTATTTATATTGCGTAAAATAATTTTTATGCTATTGATGTTTCATTTAATGTACTTTTATAGCACAGTAATTACTGTTTTGAAGAGATGTTTAGTTCAAGTTGAGTATATTAATGAATAATAGCAGAAATTTTTTAAGACTGACTTATACTGTAAAAGTACTGAATATATAGCTTATCGTACCAACATATGGTATACTGTAAGCATTTTCGTTTCTCTCAGATAAATACAAGTGTGTTTACTGGTGTATTTTAATCTTAGAATAAATTATAAATTAAGATAAGTGTATAATTTTAAGTAAACTGCCTCACACACATTTTCGGGTTGAACCATATATAATCTATTCGAACTAATACTGATACAAGACTGAAAGATTAACAATTTATTTTTCGTTTTTGGTAGTAATCTTCACTATTTCTTAAACTTTTCGTTAGAAGTATATATTAGTTTTCCCCCATAACTTAATGGGCTTAAATGGGGCACTATATTTTCGTCAATATCAGTTTTCATCCGGGAGGAATACCTGTTGTTCTAAAAGTACATGTAAAGTTGTTCAGAAATACCTACAGATGGTGGAATCAAATTGTACAGATATTCAATAGAACTTTCTACAATACCTTTTCTATTGCAATTCATTCGATCGTTTCTCGGTTTTAATACATGAAGAAAAGAAATGTTTGAATTGGTTTATAGTTACAACCATTCCTTTTTTCGATACACTGTTGTAATTGCAGCTGAGGAGGTGAATGTCCAAGTTACATCGAATCAAATAATTCAGATGAAACAGCACCGTATGGGAGCTGAATAATTGTACGCTCCATTACTTACACTTAAAATTCAAATTAAGCAGCAGGGGACATAATTAAGTTGTCTGTATGCGGCTACCGTAAAAATTCCGCCATTGTTTTAAACTTTTACTTGTTTTTATTGATGCGTTTCATTAATATGGGAGGTCCATTGTGTTCAATATTCAATATGTTGCTTCTTTGTATGATATAATCTGTGGGAAGTTAAACTAATGTAAAAAAATGTGCAGAAGTTTGATAACTATATCTATGAGATCCTTGTTAAAAGTCATTGGTCTTGGAAGACACTTGATACAGTAATGATGATTTGTAAAGCTATAAGTGTACTTAAACGTTTTTTAATTTGCATTTGCATCTAAATAATCATTTTACTATATTAATCCACAAATATTTTTCTTCTATGGATTGTGTCTGTGTTCATTCATGGGCATACAATTTAATTGTCTTGTTCAAGTTGATTTGTAGAAAAGATCTTAGGTTGCGACCTCGCTGTGTATTAATTGGTTTCATTAGGTAAATTGATTCGTCTTAATTATATATATTATTGGCGATGAGTTTTTTTCGGCTTTTACTTTACATATATAGGCCATTTTTTTTTCTTTGAAAGGCTCACTGAAGAACAAGGACCTTTACTCTTTTTAATTGGATTATATTTTTTACATGTTTAATAATTAACGCAGTATTAGCTTCTGCGAAGATCTAAATTAAACTTTATTTTTTACTTCTTTGTGCATTATTTGATTATTAATTATAAATATCACCCCCCCCCCCAAAAAAAAACTTGTTACGCGAGTTGTTGCATTCTTTTTGTTATTATTAATGCAATATGCCGTTTCCCAATATGCAAATAGAAATCTTATCTGCGCATGCGTAGGAACTTGCGAGCTGCAACGAATTTATTTCATCTGAGAAGAAAGCCTTCTTTGCTTTAAATAACAGTAATAACCGAGAAAATTGTAACTATAAAAAAATTTAATAATTTCATTCGCACGCGCACTGCCTATGCATCTGAATCTGGAACGATTTTACAAACATTCCTAAATATATATGGTATGCCACACCATATGTGGTATTGAAATATTTTGAGAAAGTTATTTTTATTATTTGAATTAAACTTAATATTATAGTAACACTACTCATTTATTGAATATAAATTTTTTTTCTATGTATATGAATTTAGATTTTTTTAATATTTAGTAAATTCTAAAATCAGTAAGGAAAAATTTCGTACAAATTAATGAAAAATTAATTTTTTCATCTTCCTGTCGTAATAAAAAGTGTCATTAGAAATACTCATACTTTTTCAACAATAATCATAAGAAATTGAACTGTGAACGCTTACAAGATCTCGTTGTAAAAAATAATAATAATAAATGTCTGCGTATATTAAACTGAAAACATATTTCCCTGCTACAAAACATGTGTTTTAATATGCATTTATATTTTTATTGTTACAACATGTGTTTAAATTATGCATTTAACATGAGATAGTCTAGACTTGGTTTATTTTAGACTACAAATGAAATGTTTTTATTCTGTTTATATTATGAGAAATAATTTGCTTTAGTGTTATTTTAAATTGGTAAGCTGATGGTTTCACTTCACACTGAAGGTTCTTTATTTAAAGATAATGAATATTCACGAGGTGTTTCTGCATGTTTTTAATATCCTGACTTCTTAGCGTCCTTGAATTATTTTTTGATGTGTAACATCTTTCCTCTCGTTTGCTGGATATTTGTAGGAGTAATTTCGCGAAAAGGGACGGAAATGTGTAACAGGAAGTCGGGGAAGCGCGCGCTATTTGATTTGACCATTCATCGCGCTTGGTGGTGTCTTCGCTACCCTCGCATCGAAGTGCAAATCTAGTAGCTAGCTCTCGTTTTTTTTTTTTTTTTTTACTGTAAATCTACTTGACACATACCAGCAAGTCTTATTATACTTCACCCAGGATAAACTTGCGAATCTTACGCTCAATTGTCAAAGTCTCAGAGCAAGTTGTATATGAAATCAGAGGTTATATTTATGTGTATAAACTATATTTTAAAAATTATATTTGTTGTTAGCGCCTGACAAAGTTTATCGTTTTTTAAAAAAATACGAGTAAGTAATGTGGGATTATATTCAAATAAATATTTTAGTGTGTATCTTTTCCATACTTTGAGGTTAATAGTGGTACTGTTATTGGCGCTGTTTTTCAGCGGTTTTTAAGTGCTTTGAAATCACAAGTATATGTGTCATATTTTAGTTATCATAAGTCTATTGTGTCTACGCTATTCCCCAAATTGAACAGGAATAATTATTTTTAATAAAAAATTGCATTACTCCTTGTGTTAATTAATTAAAATTTTCATTAAAGATATAATTTTTCGGTAGAAAGTTATTTCCAATCATACCCAATTAATTTTTTCAGGATTTAAGATACTATTGCGTATTTACTACGATAATATGTCAGATGTTACACATCATATGCGACTACTGTAAAGCTCATTTCTTTTTTTAAAAAAATTACGTTGAATACAATTTAATTAACTGGATGGAATTCTTTTCCAGCTTAGTTTGTAAAATTTGATGATGAAACTTTTTATTTTAGTTGGCTTGGTGGCTTTGAAGCAACGTACCCGCTTCTTTAGCCCAAAGTTGTGGATTCGATCCCAGCTAGAGTCGATCGCTTTTTCTTGATGCGAAAATCATAGGCACACATGTCATATGATTCTGTGGCATGTAAAAGATCCTTTGAGTATCAATTTGGCTCTGGTACTCTCGGCAAAATTAAATCATGGCAAAGCTTTATCTCCGATGAGAGCTTGAATTAAAATTAATTCGAGCGTCACAATTTAGTAGCAAGAGCCGCCACTAGATAGGGTCACCTTGAATTGGCTCTCGCATTTGGGAACTTGCTGTGTTAGCAAATGCTTAGTTGCCGTTCTGCAGCCCATTGGAAAGAAAAAAAAATGAATCACTGCATTTTTATGAACACTAAACATGGCGAATTTTCAGTCATACTAAACAGACGCTGCTTCAAAATTTTTTGAATATAATTCTTGAAACAAATATAAATATTTTTGAAGTATTATCTGTCGAAACATTTTGTAAATATTTTATTAGAATTTCTTTTGACAATTTCTAAAAAAAAGTATCTTGTTCCAGAAATAGAAAGAAAAAAAAAATTGTTTTTAATAATTCTTTTGTCAGTTTTAATATGAACACCTGCTCCACTAGGTTTTCTAATAATTGATGTCAAAAGAGATCTGTTTCGCCCCTTCAACTTTAATGATGGACCTAAAAAAATAAATAAATAATAGTTATATTCGTGTTGTTTGAGAGAGAAGATTTTGTTATATTAAGTTTTTAAACCAATATATTCTCGCATATTACGCAATAACATTGATAAGGAAATGTTTTATTTAACCATTTTTGTTTAAAATATGCTCTTTTACTTAATTTCAAGTTATTTAGTTCATTTTTACCTTTTGTGATGTATTAATGAATTTAAAAGTTCTTTAACTGTAGAAAGTTCAATTTTGTCTATATCCATTCCTCTGTAATGAATTGAGTTACGATTCAACAACTGAAATATCGAAATAACTATATTTTAATATATATATATGTAAGTTTGTTCAAAAAATAACGAATGAATATATGAATGTAAGCTTGTTTTTAAAGAAATTCAATTTTTTAAAAAAATGTTACATTTTACGTGAAGTAATTTTTTTATCCTTAGAACTATTTAACAATATTCCGTTTAAAAAATCTGACGTAAGATTAGATAGTTTACCAACATGTTATTCCTTTTGACCAATTTTTTTTTCCTTTTTTTATTAATCTAAAAATCCTATGAGACAAAACACCTTTTAACTTCCTTTCGCTGTAGGAAAAACTTAACTTTTCTGACAACAACATTTATCGAAAATTTTGTTCTATTTTTTAATCGCATAAGCAAATAATCGAATCTATCATGGGAAATGTTTTTTTTTCCCCCATCAAAGTCACAAGAGTTCGCTTTAAACATTTCTTCGAATTTTTTTAGGAAATGATTATACTTGTCAGGGTCGATCCATCTTCTCAACCTGTATCTTGCTGACATTTCCCAAAAAATATCACATGCCTGCCACTAACTGTTATGACCCGTTTCAACCAGCTATAAATCGCTTGGTTCCAGAGAGATTTAAAGCAGAAATAACAAATCTTCCCCCAACCTGTGTTGACTGATAACACCGTGTGCGGGCTTGCTTATAAAAACAATGGAGAAACCTGGCGTGACAGTTACTTGTTTTGTAGGCTTGCTGTTATACAAAATAGGAACTAATGATCGGTGAACTGGAGTTGTTTGTGATTTTGGAATGCAAAAACAATTCAGGATGTTCTTTAAGGCTTAAGTGGACGTCATCTTTGTTGGCTTTTAATGTAAACGACTTTAAATGTAAACAATCGTTTTGTATTGTGTTGGACCGGGGTAATGATGGATAGACTTCGAAGTTCATAAAATACGTTTCAATAATGAGAAGGGAAAAAAAAGAAGCACTTTGAAAAATTCCAATAAGCTGTTTTATATATTAGATCGTTTCATTTATTCATAGTACAACAATGAAATAAAAAAGAAAATAAGTTTTTTTTTTTGGAATATGTTGGTATTTTGTTTCACAGGTCTTTTGAGGTGTGATCATTTGGAGCACATCTCCCCCAATCCTTTTATGTAATCTGTTATCAAAAGTGTGAAATCTGGTTTAATATATTTATTAGTCTAGGATCTGATTAGTCAAAAGTCAAAAACTTTGAGACAGACTAAGAATCAAATTAAATCCCCCCCCCCCCAAAATCTACCAGCTAACTCATAAAAACCTGAATTTGACAGGTACAAAAATAAGTCTTGACTCTAGAAATAACATTAAATAAATAATCGATGTAGACTAAATAATTCATGAGTAAACTATAACTTTTAGATCCAGATTCAATGTTTTTAAATCAACACCCACTTGAAATTATATATCTTTGTGTTCAAATTTCAATCTCACTGTGAAAAGCCTCATTTCTTTTCTCGATTACAAGAACTGTATTACATTTAAAACCAGAAAATTTAATACACTTAATTTTGTATACTTTTATAAAATAAAGAAATTGGGAAAGAGGGATGTAAATATCTTGGAAGAAGTATAATCTACAGAACAAATAAAATTTAGGAAATGAGCCAGTAAAATTAGAATATATTTTACAAGCGTAAAAATGTGTACCTTTTTCATTATTTTAATGCATTTTTTTAAAACGTTGTGTTGGACATTAAATGTTAAACTAAAAGTGATAAATTCGAAGTTGGGTTCAAACAAGTCTCTTTCAATGTAACAAATATATATTAATTTAGCTTAAGTGAAACAAATACAACACACACCATAAACAAAAATTAAGGATTGGGAACATGTAGGGTTTTTCAAAGATATCACATTCTCCTTTCACATGGCCTGTACTAAAGTTCATTGATCGCTGGAGGGCGCTTCTGCTGCTCGAGACTGTCAGCTATAGTTTTTATGGCAAGCGCAGTTACAGTTATATATATATAATATAAATAATATATATAAAAATAATATATTCAAAATTAAAAAATAAAAAAGGAAATATGCAAAAGAGTTAAATTTTGCAAGCTTTATTGAAATTATCAATATATAAAAATAAATATTAGAAATTTAAAAAAAAAAAAAAAAATGATAAATAATTATATAATTTGTTTTGAAAAAATTACATATCATAATGACTCATATTATCACAATAAAGTTGACAGTGGCCCAGCTAATAATAGTCTGGCTAATATCTATTTACACTATTACGAGAATGAAAAAATTGATACAGACTCTTGTTACTTTTTTAGATACATCGATGATCTAATTATTTTCAGTAATAAAGTTGACTTTACTCCTATATTTGATTATTATCCAACCTACCTGTGTGAAACTATTAAAAACCAATTGCAATATAGAGTCAGCAAATTTCCTTGATCTAGAATTAAAAGTTGAAAATAATATGCTAAAAAGTAATATTTTTGATAAAAGAGACTCTTTTGATTTTAATGTTATAAAAATGCCATATTGGAATAGTACCCTTCACATTTCAATTTTTAGAAATATCATTCTAAACTATATAAAAAGAAATAATGATTTAGTATCTGAAGAAGTATTGAGAATTAATAATTATAAAAAATTCTTTCAAAGTTGTCTAGACTATAACTATCCAGCTAATTTTATTTATAAATATATGTCATCAAAGTTATAGCTATTTAATTATTTTTATTTTAAGTATTCATTTCTATTTATTTTATAGTATATAATTTTATTGTTATATTTCTTAATATATTTAGTCTATAGTATATAATATTCTTAATATATGCTTATATTAAGTTTAGTTACTAAAAATATACATAGATGGCGCCTTTATTCTTAGTATTGCTGTGTTTTTTTGATGCAGTGAGTCAGTACATTTGTGGAATCTGTATACATCGGGTAAGATTAGAGTTTCTTTGCTCATTTACATTATTGTTAATTATGGTTATATTCATTATTAACCTCTCTTGCAAATATTTTTGTTTATACATATTTATATTTGTCTATTTCTTCCGGATTCCTATGGTAATTTAATATTGCAATTTCTATTCTATTGCTGTTATATTCACCCACGTGGGTTTTAGGCTTTTGCCTTAGTTTATACTGGAAGCTATTATGTAGAAACAATTCTGCTGCAGGAGAAGGTTGAGATCTCACAAACAATGTTTAATCCTGTTTCGCTGTCCTAAAAGTGACAGCTCGAGAATATAATAGTTTTCTAGTACATTTCTTTTTTTTTTTTCATGTTTTGTTTTGGTCTGATTTGTTGGATTTTTTTTTTTAATTATTTATTATATATATATAATAATAATATTTAAGGTATACTGTCACGTTTTCTTCCTTTTCCTATTCTAATTTGTATTTTTATGGTGTTGTGTAAAAACTATATCATCGCGGCATAAGAAATATGCATAAATATATAAAATTAAGTATGTTAAGAAAAGCGCTTTTTTGTTATTTTTCCAACTCATTTATTACTCACTTTCTAAAAATAAGACCTTCCTTTGTGTATGAAACAGTTTATTTAAAGTCTTCCTAAGTGAATAATTTTCTGTGTCACAATTTGTGACTTTTTTCTGTTTGACTTATTAGTCAAAGTTACATTCATGCATGACATGTTTAGTCACAATTGTTGGCTTGCAGTTGCTTTGTTGTATCTTAACATCAAGTTAAAAATGAGGTGAAAGATTGTAAGATAATCGATGTTGACCAATGTTTATGAAGGAAAATAATTAAAAATGATTTATCCTTATTAATTAGCATACAAACAATTTAAACTGAAAGTGTTATTTGATGTATGGTTTATCAAACGTAGTGCGTATTTGAATCCAAATTTAAATGGGGAAAAATGTTTTATTATTATTAATGATAATCATTCATATATTAAGAAAACAATTAAAAACATTTGTCACAGTTTGTAGTTTATTAGTTATTAAACTAGTTCTGCAATTATTATTTGAAATGTCATTGTGTGTCAATGTAATGTTTCGTATTCTTGAAAAAAAAATTGATACCTATTTGAATCATCCGAAAATTTAAATCTCATGAGTATATTTTAAAAATAATGGTATTGGGGTTGAGAAATGCTGTGTCCATAGTAGAATACGTATATGCATTAAATATGTAATGCATAGAACATATATATATATATATATGTATATAATTGTTCTTGAATTTTTTCTTTTTTTACTTTCTCTTAAATCTTTCTCGTTATCTTTCATTTTCTCTCTTAAAGCTGTGTGATTTTCATTAAAGCGGCAACAGCAAAAAATTTTGAGATAATTTTTCTTTAAAATTGTCTAAATATTCAATTACTTAAAAATGTTCGAGACTAAAACATTTTCTTTACAATTTTCACATTAAAATTTTTGTGCAGAAAGTTTCAAAATTTAATTAATACAAAATGATGAAAACACATGCTTTGTAATATTTGTTCATTTGACGTTTAGAAACAAATTGATAAATATTGGAACTGCGGAAGTTTGGATTGAAACTTGCGTTGTCTAGGCAATTTTATGCGTGCTAAAAGGTTGAAATAGTACATATGTGGCTTTATTTGTTTTGTCTATAGATCTGCTGCTGAGCACAGTCAAGGTCAATTGATCGACTCTTGAAATCATGGTTAATAGATACTTGAAACTGCGTTGTGTTAAAATCACTATATTTAGCTTGTAAAGTTTTACAATTTCAGAATATTTTGAATGTTGTGCATAATTTATCATGATTAAATGAATATATTATAGGAGATCGATTGAGACAGTATTCTTGTGTTCACCAGCGATCGAGCTGTATTTAAATTTGGATAGTTTTCCATTTTCTGTTTAAATTTTTAACTAATTCTTCTCATTTTTCAATTTTTCTATTGTGTGGTTAATAGGGCTTAACTTTAAGTCACCAAGTAATTGCATATTTGTTGACATTGTCATAGTATTCTCCATCTAATCTTTCACTCTCTAACAGTTTCATTTCGAACAAATATGTAAACATGGGTTTCAAATTATTTTTGATTCATCGAAACGTGATATTTTTTAATAAATAATGAGACATTTAAATGCAATAGAACCTCATTTATCCGGTGTAATTGAACCTCTGTGTCGTGCAGATTAAAAAAAAAATATCCTATAAGAATCAGGCAAAATGCTAAACTTAACGCTCGGTATGGTTTAATGAGCATTTCAAGTGATTAAGCAAAATGTTTAATAATTGCACAAAAGAATTGGCAAACCAGTACATAACTTACAGGTAGCCAAAGAAATGACGTTTTTGCTTTTTATTAATAGTGATTTTTGTAAATGGTTTCCGGTGTGTGAATAGGTGTTTACTAAACTCGCACTCGCGCGCGCGCGCGCGAAACCAAAGCGAGGGCTTTTGACGACAGACCTCTTAATTTTGAAATACAGTCAAGTGAAGAGGGCGACACCTGAGTTAGCATCCATTTCTTCTAATTTTGACACTACACCACCGTCAGGACTTTAAGTTTCGATAGATTTTACGTGCATCACCCCCTCTGCACGGTAGGTCTTCAGTGTACTAGGACTCGAAACTCATGACCGCTCGGCTATTTAGACCTATAATGGCTGTCCGGATGCTCGGTTTAACTAAGTATTGAAAAAATTTTGTGTATAAAAAGAAGCCCGAAAGCTTTTTTATATGTATAAAATAGTATGTAAAACATTGTGTCGGTTTATTACTAAATATGGATATTTCAAGTTCAAAATAAGCCATATAGAATGCGAATTTATCGTGCGGTGTTTTAAATGAATATAATTGGTAGCATATTTTTTTTTATTTTTGTATTTATGCTTCAGAGTTCTTTTATCTGTTCTTATTGTTATTCATAATTTCACATAATATAATACCCATTTTTTAATTTAAAAATAATTACCATAGAAAGTAACTGTTCTTTCAAGTGTATTGAAATAAAATAAAAAAATATACAAGTTTACGAAATTTTTAAAAGGATTTAAATCTTGCTTTTGCTTTTAGAGAGTAGAACGACGTCATATCTATTCCCTTTTTTAAAATCATTATAAGCACTTATAATTAAGTTGTTATAATTTCCTTATTTTTCCTTCCATACATTATTTAACCTGTTGATGAGTCATACAAATTTCGGATTGAAAAACAACAACATGTAACTAACTGATTGTAATCATATTTTGAAAGTCACGTTCTAGCTTTAATTGCAAAACAGATTGTTAATTATTGAACAATTCATTCCATCTATGAATTCGAGAAATATTTTTTTAAAAATTCCCTAACTGAAAGATTTTTAAATTAAAACAACCACACTCATTTTTTTTTTTTTTACCTGATTGAAGGTTGAATTTAAAATCCAGTCATCATTGGCAATCTTTCGGCATTTGGCACAGAAACTACTTCCGTTCAAATTTTATAATCACAGATGTTCACTAAATAACGCATGACATCAGAGAAAGCTTCCTCGAATAATGACTCAATAGCAGTAATAAAATATGACGTAAACCTTCAGTTTCTAAAGATCTTAACATTGCATTCGTTGATGAAAAAGTAGGATTAAATATTTTGTAATCTTTGTTCTTGTGTAAACAATAATTGAAAAAAAAATCGATTTTTTAAAAATCTATAGAGAAATGAGAAGTGATTGAAACTTGAAATTATTATTTTGTGCTATGAAAACATACTAGTCATAATTAGCTTAATCTAGACAGAAAATCAAATTTTAAATTTTATTCCATTTCATATTAGTTAGTGTGCGTATGAATTTATTTATAAAGAAAAGGCTAAAATTCCCAATATTTTCCAAATTAAAAAATTGTTTGAAGAAAGTGAAACAAGATATCAATCATTGGCATGGCCAAGTAATTTTAGCGTGTTTTTCACATGTTGTATTTCACAATAATGCATTTAATGAATTTTTTACTAACAAAAAGTAGTACTATACTTGAAAAAAAAAATTTTTTTTTTAAATTTAAAAATTATTTAATTTAAATATGATTTGGCTCATCTAGGGCACAAATGCGACCAAATGCCGAAAACTCGAGGTCAATCGGTTGCTTATTGGCTGAGAAAAAGGTACGACAAAATATGGAACGAAGACGAAATTTGCGTCCTAATAGCGCTTTTTTTACACTACGTGAAAAACGCGCTAAAAATTAAACGTAAATGGGATAAATTCATACATATATTCCCTGAAATCCAAGAATTGTTTTCTTGTAAAAAAATTTTTTGTACTATGCAAAACAATTTTAATATATCTGAATATTTTTTTCTTATTATTATTCATACTAGTAGTAATTCAAATATATATATTACAAATGATTTGTAAATTTCTATAAGTTATCTGATTATTTTTATATTGACCAGACGAAGCCAGATGATATTGAAACTTGTTCTCAATTAAATTCTTAGCTATATACTTTTCTTATTTGTAAAAACTTTTAAAACTATATGCAGTACAAATAGAATTGAAAAGGAAGAAAACAAACCCCTTCCCCCTATGTTGTAATATCTATAGTTTACATTTCATAATATTTTAAGGCAGCACAGAATAAGGAGACATGTAGCTATTGTTAGCTTATTGCTGATGTGGAGCAGATGTTTTTTCAAAAATATATTTTTAACGTAAAATAACATTAGTGATTTGCCACATAATGAATATAAACAAGAAGTGAAGGAGTGGAGGGTTAGACGACGAAAATTAAAAGTTATTTATATGTCCAAAAATTGTTTTAAGTTAAGTAACTATAATAACTTTGTGCCTGGTGTTATTTATATTATTTTGTGTATATTTTAAAATACTTCAATTGAAAAGTTTATTATTAAGTGAAATTATAATCAAATTGCTATTAAAATAAACATGCTAAATTAAAATTATTCTACTTTAGTTTCGCCTAATTAGGAGTTTAGTTAACTGCCTTATTCACCTAAGTATTATTTTAGTTCGTACAACATGTTTTTGTTAAGTTATTATTTGCTATCCCTGAATTCACCATATTTTATGAAGTTTTTCAGTAAATCTTTTTGTAATGCATAATCCGTACTAAAACTAGAATCCATCTGCTTAAAAATGTTAACTACGTTTATTTATTAAAACTATGTATTTCTTTCATCACAGTTTAAAAATTCTGCTTTTCAGAATGTGATAATTTTGTTTCTTAGTAATTGTTCCTATTCGTCTATTTGCTTACATTGTTTTTTGAAATAAGGTTGTTGATCTACTGATAAGATATACCCAATGCATTATACTTCGGTACTAAAAATTGCTGCTTTATTAACCGTCACAATTTTCTCCCATTCAGCTTTGTAATCTGAGGTTTATTATTACATAACGATTATAAAAACAGGAAAACTCTATTATTTTTTTTAATTAAAAATAAACTTTAAAGAGTTACTCCCTCTCCACATTGCGCTGCTTTAATAAGGGAAACTATTTGAATGTCTTAACTCGTTTTTGGACAGTTTTTTGTCGGGAAGCGCTCTAGATATTTCGAAACAGTGACAGTGGAGGTTTTGTTGTTTTTGTCTTTTTGTTAATGGTCAGTATTCCGTGGAATTAAGGATTTAGAACGACTTCTCAAGTAAACAAAGACAAACAGGGAGAGAGGGAGAAGGAAAACTTATTTTGATGCATTAAATAAGATATTTCATGTTCTCGTTTATTTACTTGTTACGGTTACGGACAGTCATTTGAATTTTTTTTCTCCTCTTGCTTTTGAAACTGTTATTTGGTTTTCGAAACAGGAATTAAAGATGGAAATGTGTTGAAACGTACCAGAAAGTATGAAATACTCAACGAGTGGTGTTATGATTTAAAACATTAAAAATCTTCAGGTGTTTTTGTGTGTGTGTGTGCTTGTTTTGAATATTAACTTGTATTCATGGACTAAACATTTTGACAACTGAACTTGTCAATGACTTTTTTTAAAATTGCTTGGTGGGAAAACGTATAAATTAGAACACGCAAATGTTTTTTTTTTTTTTTACTATGTTATGTACAGTTTAATGCCGGGCTTTGAGAAAGCATATCATCTTTAAGCTATTGAATCGTAGACTGTATTAACTTTTTCATATTTCCTGGTAATAGCTTCTAGAACCAAAAAGAATGTTTAAAATGTAATTTGTTGCCTTTTTTTGTTCTCGAAAAAGCTCCAGAATTTTTTAAAAAATTTATTTATTATTTTAGCATTTAAAATTTTTTTTAAATATTTTTACGTGTCTTGAATTGTGAATAGATATGAATATATCTATTCAAAAATTCATTTCTTTCTTCTAGCGTTTAATCATTAATATATCAGAAACTTTGGGAGAACTTTTAAATTTATTGCAATGCTGTAAAGAAGTCTATTTTTATTGATTTATGAAGTTGTTTACGTATAATATGTTATTTTTAGGTCATTTTTTTAAAGCATTTTTGGGTCATTTTCCCAGTTTTTGAAACATATTCTAGATAATTTTTTGGCAATTTTAGGTCATTAATAATTGGAGCATTAAATGAAGAATACATAGATTTACAAATCAATTATTTAATATTTTGAGAAATACAAAATCATTAATTAGAGTGACGGCTTCAATTGCTACTAACCCAAATTATTTTTAAAAAAATTAATTGTTGTTTAGAAAGAGATGACCTGTAACCATAGGGTTTCTTTATAAGTGATCTGTATTTTTCTTGATTTCTTGGATGATATCCATATTACCTATTATTTAATTGTTTTAAAGGTTACTGTGTTAAAACCCTTGTGAAATAAATCTATTCAGCACTATTCCTCTTCTTATTAGTTATTAAGAACACTCAATCGGATGGCAGAAAATTGTGTTTGTGTGTAAATTTTCTAAAGAATCTAATAGCAAAGAGAAAATGCTTGCTGAATGACGAACAAGTGGGTGAAGGACATTTTTTTTTATCTCGTTCACAGTTATAACGATTTCTTGTCCATGTGAATTGCCGTTCGGAGAATCTGAACTGTAACGGGTTTTGATTCTAATAAGTGGCAATGAACGGTTCTGGTTCCACTTGGGTGGCCACTTTGAAAAATTATTGTTTTAAAACTCTTTTAATGATATGCATTTGTTTTAAATACATATGGATTTTTTAAAACATAAAGGAAGAAATCAAAGCCATGACTAATATGTGTTGTATGTGATAAACTCGGTGTTTTTTTTTTATCTTGTTAAAATATTACATTGTTTGGTTTATTTACTATAATCACTCATTAAAATAGCTTCTAAATAATATTTAAAATGATTTTGTTAACGTGTTTATTGTAAATGAAATGGAATAATTATAAATATATAATTTAAATGACTTGCACATTAGATATTTCATTATTTTGTAATAATCAGTGTTCGCAGTAAATTTTTTTCTTTCCTTTTGATACCTTGATTTGTATTATTGATTTATTTTCAATTAAGTAGAATATATTTGAACAAATATATTCAAGACATTCATTTAAGAATAGCTTTCACAAAATGATTATATAAAAAGGAAAATTTCTTCTACATTTTAGGTCATAATTACTAATATTAGCAAATAAAACAAATAGCTGAAGAGTTAGGCTTAAAGTTTTAGAACATTCGAATTCTTTTAAGAACTTATTTTTAATATTTTAAAGTACTTCTAAATACTATGCACTTTTAAAACTATTGCCGATAACTTACGATTTTTTCAGAATTTTATAATACATGAATATTATTTTATCAAATCATTTTCCAAACAGGAGAAGTAATACAAAAGGAAACCTTTACTCCATTAGTATCAAAATTATTTCATCATCATTAATTAGCAACTTTATTAACTTAAATATTAACATGTAAGAGTTGAGACCTTTGACTTATTTCGAAATGATCATGAAAGAACAAACACGCAATGTATTTCTTATTACTTAACCTTGAAATGAAATCAGTGATGAGCTTTTTAATTAGTACCTGCCTTAGTCAAGGCTGAGAAAAACTCCCTAAAAGTTCGAGGATACTGCAGTCATCAAAACCATCTTTTCTCAAATCTAAAATCAGTTAACCTTTTTGAAGGTTTTTTCCCCTTAGGAAGTTGAAAGTTGATAGACCGAATTCCGCCCATAGTATCAAGGACTATAAAAACAAAATGGCGCCGAGGAATATGGCTATAAAATTGAAAATCTCCTTCCACCCTCACACCAGAAGGCGTGGTTGCCATCGGCGGTAAAGAAATTTATTCTCACCGGGTAACAATGGTCATGGCTGAAGACTGGAATATCCTGCATTTAAATTTCAGGGTGGATACCACGTGTTGCGAAATTCGGATTTCTCACTCAATGAATTGTGGATATCTGTTGAAAAACCGGATTTAAGGTTTTGTTACTCTCTCGGAAGAGTTTATACTCTGAGGGTTACTCTTCTGCTTTCAGAGATCTTGAAGAAGATGGATGCGTGGATATTGTACTTGCAGAGATTAACTTTTAGCTAGGTTTTTGATAGTTGCATAAAAGCAGTGATTGATGGTGCAGGGGAACTAGGTTTATTTTGAGGAAATGAAAATGAAATGATCCTTTTTTTTTTATTTTGGTGATGCGCACTAGGATGTATTAAGTTGCGTTGAAAGGTGGATGACTCTTACAATTACAATTTTGTATAATACTTTTATAAAAGAGATACTTTTTGAGTTTATGAATCAAAATTATTTATAGCTCATCCGGATAAAATGTTTAAAGAAACATTTTTGTTTGTTAAGTCATTTGCTATAAAAACCAAACAATTATTTCATACCTTCATCAAACTGGCATTGACCACACGGCGCATGTGTTATATGATTGTGGGTGAAGTAAATCCTGAGAGAAGTTACTTATTAGACAGGAAATATCAAAAAGAAATTGTTATGTTAAGAAAGCTCACGTACCATAACCTATAATAAAGAATTTTTAACTACTTGTTCATCATTTGTCACGCACGTTCATCACGCACATTCCTCCACTATTTCATCCCTTTGTATTTCGCACCATTATTGCACTACTCTTGTTAAATTCTATTCTAATAAAAAATAAAAAAAACGTAGGATTATAATTACACTAAAATTTATTATTTGGTGTAATTATAATCTCGCGTGTAATTAATATATTGCCAAAATTAAGCTATTAGTGGGTGAAGTTTTTTCTCTAAAAATGGCTCTCTGTGTCTGGTGAAAGGTAATACATTTCAAGGATTTTTCAAAACTTTTCTGTGTCATTTGCACTTGATTAGGAACTAAATTTTTACTGAACTTAAACATTTCCTTCTGTCTATAATCGTATTTCTAATACATTAATAAATTCAAACATTAAACACTACCTTCAAAAGAAATATATAATGCCAATATCATAGGAAGAGTTACGATTGTGATTTGAAAAGTTGTATTGCTTTTGTTTCAGTATTCCCATGAATCTTTGATCTTTCCAGTATTAATTAATATATTTTTTTATAAGATCTCAGGCATCTCAGTGAAAAAGTATTGATCATAAGCGTTCTTCCCAATACAGTACCCCTTCTTCAAAAACTTGACTTAAAATTGACAATTGTATCCGTTGTGAAAGAGAAAATTGTTTGTGAAAGAATTATGAATGGGTTTAGTAAGAGTACTTTGTTGCTTAGAGTTAGAGAGTAGCTAATGCTCTTGCAATGTGACTTATTATAATATCTATTATCATTCTTCGTTTTTTCTACGAGAGCTTTTCTGAAATGAAATCAGTAACTGAAGTAAAACGTATTTGAGTAATATTTATAGAACTTCTTTCTTCCAAGTTTCTGTTAAAAAGCATCTGCTTTGTGAACCATTTATGTCTTTTTTTTATATTATGCTTACTTGTGGTATATTCAGAATAGAATTTGTCTCATGAACATGTAAAGCATTTTTCATATCATAACAATCATGTCACACAGATATTTCTAAAATAAACCATTGATAGTGAATAAATGAATTAATCTGCACCATGCATAACAGCTATATTCATAAACAAGTATAATTATTCAGAAAAAAAAATTAAATTTATTTTTGAACAATATCTGCTAAAACTACTTATTAATTTTTACAGAAATCCTGGGTAGTTTAATAATTGGAAGTAAAATCTCTTTCCTTATTAAAATGCAGGAACATGGTCGCTCTATTTTTTTCCGTGTATTTTTGGAGATTAGCACAATAGAGACAGAATTATCTGTAAAGATTAAATAACTACAAGTATAAGATAACTTTTTTCTTAGATATGACGTTAGTATTTGTGTGCAATGAAGCTGCCAAATTCGGAGAAAGTTAAAATAACTTATCGTTTTAAAGTAGATGAACAACTATGATGAAATAGAAACGAGATGTCAAATAGTTTACTGCGTGAAGAACTTTCAAAAAACTTAAAAGTGCTGCACGTTTAAGTTTCCCTAAGTGAAACGAGTTGCTGAAAGATATTAATTACGTGTTATTACATTGTATGTGTAGGGGGGGGGCAATTCTAGTACTAAAACCTAATACTAACACTTAACCTAACCTTGTAGGAAGGGACATGCCTATAGTATTCATCTGCAGAAGGTTGGTTCTGAAATAATTGGTATTTTCATGAAGTATGTGTGGGTATGTTTAAATTATACTGAAGCGCGTACTACTCCTTTCTTTTATTTAATATGTTATAAATATTATTGCAGCTTTTAAAAAAAGAAATTAAAAAAGTATGATTTCTATATTGAGAAAAGTGTTGATTTATGCTAATCCAACTATTGCAAACATATTTGAAATTTATCTTCAAGTAAAATATATATAGATTTTGTATCTTCTTTAAATAATTGAAATATTTCTCAGAAAATTTATCAGTGTCATGTGTTATTTAATTTTTATTTATTATTAAGTACACTACACTATGTCAATTATGACTAATTTCGGAATTTTTTTAAAACTTAAATGTATGAATATACACTAACAGACTTTCTTTAAACATGAGATTCATGATTTTCTTCTTTTTTTGCAGATCATAATGCTTCAAAAACATTTCGGTTCAATGGATGAATGCCATCTGTCTTAGTGGATAAAAATCAACAGATTTTATTTCTGTTACTTAGTGTGTTGGATAGTGTGTGTTTTTCAAATTCCAATAAACTTGGCTATGGAACTCTACAATACCAAAAACGTCATTTACCAATCTTTTCAAAATGGCAACGCAAAACCCTTGCAAGAGAAGCCCGAACAGATATACTGTGATCCAGAAATTGTGAGGAAGAACTCTACAAACAATGAGAAACATGCCGTCAAATTGATCATGGAAAAATACGATTCATTACGCTGTCTCAATAGTCAAATCGACAATCTCCAGATTTCATCGGATTCTGGAGATTCTATCGCTAAAGTGTCTTTCGATGACAGCAATAGTCCAACTGATGACCTCAACGGGGATTATGATGAGGACAATAGCGTTTTCGAAAATGGCGAACTTTCAGAACAGGACATAATGCAGGTGGAAGTATTTTTTCGAAGTCATAAGACCTATGTCTCTGTGTGCCGTTGTCTTGCTAATTTATATTTCTCCACATCGGATGGCAACGAGAAAAAGAACGAATGGGAATTGGCGCGAACTGGCATTCCAGTGCTTCTTTTGGACAAAGGTGAGACACGTGCCAGAAACAAAAGAATGCTCCAGATCGTGTTGGCCGAAAAGGGATCTGGTTTTGTGTTGTGGAAGGACGTTATAGACAATCTTTCGAACTACAAGGCGGAAGAAAGTAGTACATTCCACACCATGTACTTGTCTAGTGATCACAGGAAAATGGCGGGACTGAGCTTCGATGTTGCCGAGGCAGCTGAAAAATTTTTGAAGGAAATCGAACAACTTACCTCAGATCCCCTTAATATCTGTCTTTCTGTACCAAAGCAAAAGAAGAAGAGCCTGAAGCCCATGAAAAAGAAAGAAAAGGTGAGACACATTGTTTTACTTTTTTTTAATATTATTTTGTTCTAATTTTGTGTCGTATCTTTTCTGCAATATTATTTTTATAACTCATTATATAGATTTTCAATTATATATTATTTAGTATCACAGTTTTTCTTCTATAATTTTGCTTTATTGTTACAATTTTTTCTTTTAAAAAGGGGAAATATAAATATTGATTAGTGTAAAATTTTATCAGTTCACACATAATCTTTGCTTCACTACGATAGTCAAATCGTTTTGTTCTTAATATCCTTCCATTTATTTTTAAAAATATTTGCATTTTATTTCTGTTATTAATAAAAAGTAAGTTATTGATGATAATTGTAATTTTTGAAACATTTAGACTTTTATCTGTTCAAAATTTATTTTTCTTGTATTAAAGGTCCTTGATAGACTTTAAGTTCATGCAATATCACACACACACACAAAATCTTGTTTTTTATGTAACAAATTGCTCTGATTTTCTTTAAAGTTTTTATACCTTTGTTCATATGCATACTTTTGCGCGCTTTTTTTTTATTGAACCCCTAATAAAAAAAAATCGACAGGGAAAAAAATAATAGAAAGCGTCAATGAACTTTTAAAGAATAAAGTTAAATTCAAAGTTCCGAAGAATGATGTAACATTCACCTTTTAATTTAATCTCCAATAGTTCTTTAAACTTGCACCTAAGTGCTCTGGAAATGAAAGGGATACAAGTTTAAAAAAATGTATTGGGGCACGAAAATTCTCTTTCAACAGTTGGCAACAAGAAAATTTTCTTTCATTTTAAGTAAATATCTCATTCTTTTTTTGTTGAAGCATTTCGAGATCAGTAAAAAAAAGTATTTCTAGAATTCTACATAAAAAAGGATGTTTTTAGACCTTTTAAACAACTTCTTTGTAGATAGAATATTATAGAAAATAAAATAAAATCAGAGATACGTGGCACAGACTAATTAATATATTTTTTAAAGTAGATTTGTTTATTCAAAGGTCATATGTAAAGTAAAAGTATACTTACTAGTGTATAGTTGCAACGTAATCGAGTGTATATGTAGGCATTACTTTAAAGAAATTTTCTGCTCGAGTTATTGTCGAGCTAGCTTATGGATTTATTTTATTTATTTATTTATTTTTTTACGAAAGGACTTGTCGGAAATCTGAAATCGCATTGTTATTCAGATTTCAGTATACTTTGATTTTAAAAGATAATATAATAATAAATTTTTGTGAAAAAGATTGTTTTCCTTTAAAAGTATTGGTTTTTTCCCCCTTTAAAAAAGTGTGTTTTGATAACCTGTTCCCAAAAGTCTT
Source organism: Trichonephila clavata (assembly GCA_019973975.1). NCBI lineage: Eukaryota > Metazoa > Arthropoda > Arachnida > Araneae > Nephilidae > Trichonephila > Trichonephila clavata. The sequence continues at coordinate 150,655 of BMAO01020735.1, read as the reverse complement.
GTCACTTTACCATTGTTCAGATAAACAATTCGGATTTTTTTTTGCGATACGAATATGAATAGTCATTTATAAGATAAGAAGGAATGTTCTTAAGATAAAAAAGTGGAAACTACTGAGGGTTTCAAGATTAAGTTGGCAGTGTTTTGGAAAAACATACATATCTTTCGAAATGTTGGTTGCAGCTGTGGAGCGTAAACGCTTTTTTTTTTTTTTTTTTTTTCTGAAATGGGAGGAACAAATTTTTAATGTTTAAATTTCTTTTTACCAAAGAAATACTGAACAAAAAAATTTATCTTTTAAAAATATTTAATTTTATAGACGTGCATTAAAAATTTTGGTAGAAAATATTTGAGAAATTTTAATTTCTGTTCATTGTAGAATTATGACTGCGAAATATTTTTGATTGTATAATAGATGTTGCGTAGAACCAATTATAAAATGTTAATTTAACTTCTAATGGATAACATCTGGAAACATATTCATACACTCCAATGCATATAATTATGGTTTTATTTTCAATTGTTGTTCACAAAATAAAGGAATTTCATACCTTTAATTCCTTTGTAGATATAATTTATTTCTTTTTGTAGGTTCTGTCCGATTCAAAGTAAAATCATTTTTAAAATTTGAATGACTCCAACTTAAATACTCAGTAACTTTCGAACAAAATTTATATTTTAAAAAAAATGTCACTTAAATTTTTTGTACTGGATAGTTTATTTGAGTTCATCAAATTCGTGCTTAGAAATTTTATATCTGAATTTTTAAGATATGAATAATATTTCTAATGATTTGGTACAGTTCATCTACTTTTAAAGCGTTGTAAAACGGTATTCATAATTAGTCATAAAATATTCAAGGTTTCAAAATATAAATATACATCTTTTCTTGAAATAACGTTGTTTTAAGAAAGAAATCCCTTGTTTTCAATTTTTATGTTGAATAGTTGTTTAATTGAAGCCCAATGGCTTGAGTGTTAGCGTATCGTGCTTCCACACCACAGCTCCGCGGTTCAAACCGTGGGCTGGGCAAGGTCGCTCAGCCTTTCATCCCTTCAATGGCTCGATTAATGAGTACCAAACTTGCTTGGGAACAAAACACTGGGAGCTTTGCGTCAGACTGACCATTTGACTGGAACATCTGCTGATGCACCTCAGTGCCCAAGGTCATAAAATTCAGATGGCATAGTAAGCCTTGGCCCTCTATCGGCTGTAGCACCATTGCGTATAGTTTAGCTTTAGTAGTTGTTTAATTACTTAAAATATAAATTATACTCATATTAATCTCGTACATTTTATTGTAGAAATTATTATCTCTAACAAGCAGAATGTTGTTTGCGACCCTTTTTTCGATTGTATTGAAACCATTTTGTTAATTTGTTAGATGGTTGCAACGGTCTTCAAATTGTTGCCAGTAATAATATCCAGAATTTTAAACGATAATTTTTTGTCACGTCACAAATAAGCGGGCCTGCCTTTTGCATTTAAAGATAACGTACTGTTTGCCACTATGTTTGTCTTTAAAATTGCTATTATTGAAATGTTAAATTAGTGTTTTTAAATCATTTTCTTCTTAAACATTTTTCTTATCAAGATACCTTTATCATGAGATTAACGTTCATTTTTGGAAAGATTTTGAAAGGCGACCTCCTTGCCGGGGCTCGATGAATTTTTAATGGCGCATTTCTGTTTTTTTTTTATAGCGATTAATAACGTGACGATTTAAATATTTTTTTCTCATACCGGAGGATAAAAACCATTTGAACGTAAAAAAATTTCATTTCATGGGAAAAATTCATAAATACTGAAACTCGTTTATTGTCAAATACGTTCACTATTGAAGAAACGTGTGCGTTTTTATAAAAGAAGAACTCTTTTTTTCAATTTATTCACTGTGACTTTTTTTTCAGACATCGAATAACTATTTGAAGTAATAATGCCTCAGTCCAAATGTTCTCTCTGCTCTTGGTTAGATTTGAAAGTAGTACTATTTAGCACTGTTTTGAGTTTTACAAAAATTGCAGTTATCATTTTCTTTCTTTTGAAATTCACATTCTAGCTGATACTACCAAGAAAAACTTACGAAAAAAATTACAGAATTTTTATTTCATTTAACTTATGCTATTTCATTTCTGTTACAGGTGAAACAGCCAAGAAAATGTGACATTTCGACTCCATGTTGTTTCGAACACGTAACTAGTGTTGCTCTGGACGACAAAAAGAAATTGTTTTCTATGGCTACCCTGGTGCCATCCGGTGAACGAGTCAGCTCTTAAAAGTGCAATGAGGACAATATTAGTGAGGACATTCTTTTCGAATGAGGAAAGAAAAAAAAAATGGCATAAAGACACTAGATGACCATCGGCCAGTGGATGTGCATTTTGAAACTAATTTCCACTGAATGGATTTTTTTTCAGAAAAAATGGCGACTGTTGAAAAGAAAAAAAACTCGAATATCTTGTGAAGCAAAGAGATGTTCTTTGTTCTGTTTTGCCAATTTTCTCCCGAATTCAGTCATAAATTATGTCTAAATATATTGGAATGGAATTATTTTTAGTGTAATGGTTGTGTTATTGTAACTCAGAATCTCATTGATTTCATATTCGATATTCCATGGAATGCATCTGTAAAAGTGATTTTATATTGTGCTATTAATCAGTCAAAAGATTACCGATCAAATCAAAGCAGCATGTACTGTTAAAAAAAATTAGTGAAATTTTAACATTTATCTGCTGTTTCAATAAATAATATAACCAATGACTATTTTTCTGTATTCTTCTTTGCTGTATTTGTCTATAACTGAAACTAAGTTCTCCAGATTTTTTTTATTACTTAGCTTCTAGTTGTATAAAAATATGTCTAAATGGTGAATTGCAAAAGTAAATACAGAAACAACTGAATTATAAGCGATTGCTTGTTATAATATAATTGTTCTACTATGAATAAAATAAATAAATATTTTGAGAAAAAATAATATAAATTCAGATTGTGAATTTTTTCCCCTACAAATGGTAAATATAAATATACATTTTTAAAAATGTGTAATGTAATAGGTGCTATATAAATATATTGTTTTAAATGTAGATGTTGTTAAACATCTGTGACAACGTTCATCAATAAAGAACCTGAATTTGATCGAGTTTTGTTTTTCCCTTTCAATGCTGTATTATTAGTTGGACAAAGGAATATGATTGGTAATTAGACAACAAAAGGATACTCATACAATGCACATTTACTTTTTTCTCTCTCTCTTTCCTCTCTTCTAGTGTTGTGCATATATTTACGCAGATTTTTCCACTTTTTTTCCCCCTCTGCTGATAATTACCACGTTTTTGCATAAGGAAGTATTGAACCTGTGAATCATTTTATTAAACGTTCTTTTGTAGTTCTCATATTTTCCTCAATACGAAATTTGCATACATTTACCATTTTACTTGTTACGTTCCTGTTCCAATGTCCTATTGAGAGAGGCTTTAATGCGTTTTATTTCGACTATTAGATATATTGTATGTGTTGTTTCAACTTTTTGACCTGTTTTGATTTAATTCAATAATAATAATTTAAAAAAAAAAACTATGGAGCCATCCAGAAAGATTTTTTTTCTTGTTGTTTGTTTAGTTTAACTTATATTTCCTGGAAGTTATATTGAAGAGTCCGAAACTCATTATATTAAAATGAATTTTGCACAAAAATTAGATAAATATTACATTCAATGAATTGGCACAGATGTAATTTACAGTGATGCTACAAATAAAATTATTCGGGTTAGTGTAAGGATGACCGAAATAATGTATTGAACGCAAAATAAGTTCTTTTTTTTTCCAAATCTTATTCTTTAACTTTGTTTTTTTTTACGCACTATTCTGCCATTTTTTTATTTTATTTTATTAAGTAAGCTTTTAGCTGGAGATTGAATCATTAATCCTGTATGACTCAGTAATGAGATTCACTCATTAAATATTATTTCCTATCATAACACCTTAACCTAATTTAAACCTGAATTATCTTTTTTATCTATTTTTACGTGCATTGTTTGCTTTGCTAAGTTAAATGTAATTTCAACGTTGGATATGATGTGTAACGGTTGTTCAAATTTTAACTGGAAAAAAAGTGAAAAAAAATTGAGAGCATTTTTTAAAAAGAACTTTTTATAATAGATTCAGTATTTTCCTTGATTTTTATATTTCTAACAGAATGTATTATTTTAATAGAGCATGATTATATTGGTTTTGAGTTTGCTTCCTCCTTCAACACTTGGTCTGTACGATGAACTCAGTAAATCTGAACTTACAGTGAAGTGAAAAAGACTTTTGAGGTATATAGTGCCTCATTTTAACGGTCTCTCCTCAATATTTATGTCATATAATATTGAAAAATAATTTTATCGAGAAAGATTGCTATCCATTTCCTCTCAAAATATTATGATCAAATAAAGACTGTGAGTTTTATAACAGATTAACATTTAATTTTTTCCCCCGTGAATTAAATCAAAATATTTTGAAAATTGAAATTCATTTTATTGTTGTTGACATGAAGTTATCTATTTTTCTTTATTACTTAAAATAGATTAAATAAAACTTAAACTTATACTGCTTAGTTACATATTGCTTTAAACTGATGTAAATATTTACTATTTTATAATCTAAACATTTAAAATTATTTCGAATATTATAGTTTATAACGTAGCATGCATCATTTCATTTTTTATGACATAATACTATAAGAATTCACTTTATTTCCTCATTGATTACTCTTATCAAATCACTTTAATAAATAGATTATAGTTGTTATAACATAAAAACACTTTCTGACTATAAAAAATTTAACCACAAAATAAATAAAAAAGAACGGGGAAAGTCACGCGATAGAAGTGAAACCTTCTTTGGCGACGTAAGTTGTAAATGCCGAAATAGAGCTTATTATATTAAACTGCTGAGATAACTTTAATCAAATAAAATTCGAAATTCATTTATTGTATGAAAATATTTTTATTCAATTTTCTGCATCATCATTTTCCAAGAAAGACACAATAGGTGTGTGGTAACTAAAGTAGGATATAAAAATCCTCGATTGTAGTTAATCAAGAAAATGTGAGAAAACTGGATCAATCGTGGTTCCGTATATTGTTTTTCCTTCTCTAGAATTAGTATTCATTGTCAAGTTCAGTGTCCGTTTTAAGAATTCAATGAGTGGCTTTGCTTCTTCTGAAGCAAAATTAACATTAAAGTCTCCAGTTAAGATAATCGGCTTTTAATCATCATCGTATCCAATGATTGCAGCAGCCTCTGATGTGTACAGCACTAAAACTTTATGGATAAAGATGATAAAAGCTGCAACAGAACTACCTGGTGATATATAGACTTTCACCTGGAATTTCTGTTATTTTGCTTTTTTTTCTTTCACGAAACTCTTATCCTCTTTTTGCATTTGTTCTAGGCTATCTGACCAGAATTAATTTTGATTCAATGGAAATAAAAATTAATAATATAAACTTAATGCATCACTAACAGAAGTCACTGTGTTTGCTTACAAGACGCTATCCGTAGCGATTCTGGCGCGAACGTTAGGGATTGTGTATATGTTACTAACGTTCGCAGACACTCCCGTAACGGGAAGAGCCATAGAATGGTAATATTTTGGGTGCTTTTATTCGTTGAAAACGGTACATTTAATACATAAAAACTACGAAAATACGCCACGAGTTCGTTACGAGAGTAGCAAGGGTACCCACTGTCACCAATACCTAAGCGCCTTTCGCCCATAGCAGCAAGATATACTTTTGATGCATAATTCCCCCTTAGCAATCGTCCAACTTTTTCACGGATATGGCGCAAGTCACGCGGTGTACCCGCCATCTCCTCACCATGGCGATGTTACAGGGGGATGGGGGGAATCACTACTTCCGTTCGCTTTTTCACTGTTACGCAAAACTAAGTAAATTTTCCATTCACTCCCGTCCGCAAAAAAGTTTCACTTCATTAATTATAACCACTCTTGCCATTATTAACTGCAACTATCTCAAGCAGCAGAAGCGCCATCTAGCAACAATTTATCTTCAGTGCAGGCCGAGTGAGGAAAGAATGTGGTCGCCATGAAAAACCATCCATGCTTTTTTCCCCATTATTTTTGTTCATGTGTGAAATGTGTTGTCTCAGTGTAATGTAACTTAAATTTTTCAATAATTGTTACTGTAAAGGAAACGTCATTGAACCCAACCTAAAATCTACCATATTTGTTATAATCTTTAACGTCCAATGCTACACAAAATTTAATGATTTCATTACTACTTTTTTCATTAAGTATAATGCTGAAATTGTCGATAAAATTCCTTCATTAAGTAATTAAAAAACTCTGAAGAGTTATTGCAATGTTAAGTTCAGTACAAAATTTGTGAATTTTGAGTCTGAACGTTTTTTCAATTATAGTTATTTAAAAATATTTTTCTAAGCTGTTTCATAAATCTAATCAATCTTATTTCTTTCCTGCTGACTTAAAATTTAGACTTGGTTGTATCCAGATGTTGTTTACAAGTTTCACATCATTCATCAACATAAAACTATCGGGAACCTAAACATTATTGACTTTTAAGAATTCTAAAGTCGGCCACGCTGCTTCGAATTACTTGTTTCCGTGACTTCTGTAACCTGAATAAAAATGATAAATTGTACATAGAAGCAAGTCAGGTAACGAAAGTCTTTAACCCAAGTCACGGACTCACGGTTTTCTCTGGAAAAAATAATAATAATGCTTCAACTTTGGTGTGATCAATTGAAAACAGTGCTTACAACTGCAGTATTCTGATCTATTTTTGTACTTGATCAAAGTTGGTAAGAAACGGGCTCACTGCATTGACAATTACAAACCCAATTGGTACCAATTATCTGCATTTCTTAGTTTCCCAATCAAAAATGATCATTTAACGTTTTTTATTTATTTATTTTTTTTATCATCTTCCAATGAAAAAGTATTAAAAAAAATTCTGTATGTTTGTTAAGATTTGTAGTTTTATGATCAGTAAAATCGGACCTATATTGGCAGTTATGGACCCTTGGGATTTTCATTGTTTATTTTTTTCCCGTGTGTATCGTGATTTAATATAAATAAATATCCAAAAATTTTAAAAGTTATGTCGTCACACTAACATTTTTTAAGGGTACCAGGACGTTTTGGAAGAAGCAAAATGCCAAAAATAAGACTTTTTGTTTATGGGACATATATCTTTAAAAATTTTCAATAGAGCTTAAATTTTTTTTGTGAGCTTAATAAACATATTTTGATCATTCTGTAGAAATAGAAAAAAAAATTTTTGGTTCAAAAAATTGTTAAGTTGGACATAGCTTTTCAGATCACAAAATACATGCTTATGTTAAGGTACCATTGTTTAAAAAGTATCTTATAGTAAACCTATTTTTATAGTAAAATATTTAGATAATTTCTTTAAAAAAATTATAAAACTTTTTGCACTTTTGAAAATTTTTATTTTTTCCCCTTTTTTTATACATAAAACTATTTTTTTTTTAAAGCTATGTACTGTTTAGGCTAAAAAAATAGGTTCACTATATGCACAGGTAGTTTTTTTTTAAGTGTATCTAAAAGCAAAGAATTATGCTTTGGAGAAAAAATTAAGCATTTTTGAAAACGTTTGTTCACATATTCGTCAATTACTTTTTTTCATATTTTAAGGTTATTTCATCAACGAACATATAAGTATGGAACATTTTTAGATTCAGAAAAATGTGCACTGTTTTTTATTACTAAAATTTAAAAATCAATTTTTTTTAATGTGTATGATGCCCTGGCTCCCTTAATCTTCTGGTTCATGCTGAGTTTGATTCATTAAAAATAACCCAATATATTGAGAATTATTAGACCCGTGAAATGTATTATATATATTACTAGCCGTTACCCTCCCGCTTCGCTGGGTATTTCATGATGTTTTATAAATATATCTGTTTATATTCTGACAGACAGACAAAAATTTTAAAAATTGGTTTTTTGTTATGAGTACCGTATATACTTTTAGTGCATTAAGTAAAAAGCTGCTAATTTGAAATTACAAACAGACACTTCAATTTTATTTATTTGTATAGATATAGATTGGGATTATAATAACTATTGTTTAAATGTGACTAAAAATGTAAATAAAAAAAAAAGAAAAGATTAAAACTAACCGTAAAACGTATCAAATTTTTGTTTCTTGCATTGCTTTTTACTTATGAAGCCTTGATTTATTATTTTTAAAAGTGCATCCGAAACAGCCGATGCTCTACTTAACTGAACAGTGAGATAACTATCATAAAAAAAAAAAATATGGCACGTGTCAGCGCATTATCATGTGCGCGTAACACTATTATGTCTCATGAAGAGCATCGGTCGCCAGTAACCAAAACAAAGACTTCATTAGCTCAGCTTGGCGTTCATCTTGGCATTCAGTTTCACGTTCACCCGTATAGTTTGCATTCCCGTAAGAATACGGGAATAAAATATAGCCTATGTTACTCCCCGTTAATGTAGCTTTCATTAGTGAAAGAATTTTTAAAATCGCACCAGCCGTTTCCGAGATTAGCCGGAACAGACAGACAGACAAAAATTTTAAAAATTGTTTTTTTTGTTATGAGTACCGTATATACTTTTAGTGCATTAAGTAAAAAGCTGCTAATTTGAAATTACAAACAGACACTTCAATTTTATTTATTTGTATAGATGTTAAAGTGCATAATTCAATTATTTCATGAAATAACTAGACGAGTCAGTTAAAGTATATAATAGATGAAAAATTTCATACTTTTTATCTAGTTATTCTATGAAACAATTAAGAATAGACCGTTAAAGTGAAAAATAAACAACTTCAAAGTTATTTTATAAATTTATTGATAATAAATAGCTAAAATCTTTCGAAAAATACATTTTATCCCTTTTTTGGATGAATGATTGATTAATAATAAGGGAGAGCAATGATATAATTTATTATTACTCATATTGCTAACATTAGTTAAACAGAAAGGGAAAAAAGAATATGTTGCAAAAATATAGATTATGTTTAAATATTATCAACAAAAATAGATGCTGGGAAGAAAAACTGTGGCTTCATAAAAACATTGTTTAAAATTATTTAAACAAAAATGTAAGGGAAAATTAATTTAAATTTTATGAGATACCTTTATTTTACTTTTCACTATTTATTAGAGCAAGGATTGCTGTGATGACAGCTTGGATTGCACTGCTTATTATTTTTGAAACAAGCACACTTTTTAACACGCTTTTTTAAGTTTCACTTGTATGTAAGGGAATCTTTGAACTCGATTTGTACCCACTTTAAAAAGCCTGATTAATTCGACATTTTGCACACTGGTCAAGGACCGATGACAATACTATAATTTCATAATTTTGTTCCATTGTCCTGATGAGAATCATCAGGGATAAGGATTTTCAGATTTGGCGACTAATTCCATATATCATTTCAAGATTGAGCGATTAATTCCATATACCATTTGCAGATTCGGCGACTAATGCATTTCGATCAGGAATATGAGATCAGTTTTTTTATTGTTTGCAGCTACATAGCCATTCCCACAACATAATATTTTCAAAAAATAGCAGACACGCATGTGCTAAGATTAAGAGAACTGAGTTCGTAACTTTCCAATATGACAAAACGGTTGTATTTAAACTAGGGATGTCTTAAGGCATGGGCCCAAGGCCTCGGGCGAAATGGGGGCCTCGTCTTGTTTTCGATTCAGCATTAATAAGCTCATAATTCGAACATTTTTAAAAGTCAGATGTTAGTTCTGGTTGTTTTCTCCGAAAAACTTGGAATTTCGGACGAAATATCAACTGGTTACAGATGATGACCGTCGTCCACGTACAGGCCTAGGCCTACCACCATACACCATCACTACTCATTCAGTCAAAGGCAGCCGGTTTGTACAATTGTAAATCATGCACATTTATTTGTTTCGGGCCATTATTTGTACGAGTATTTGACAACTTACGCTATATACTGCCTACTTTTAAAGGTCATAGGTGGGGGCCTAAGTTCGTGTTGGGGTCCAGAGGCTACTTTCGAGGGTGGCGTGGCAGGAGCGGACACATAACATTTCGTGGTTTGAGCGGACTCTTTAAAATTCATCGTGGTTTGAGCGGATACATCCCCCCCCCCCCATCTTAGAACAGATTCGATTATTGAATTACAAGGATAAATACATTTTTGCCAATCAAATTTAATTTGAATTAAATTGTTAAGACATTAAGTGCGAATACACTTTAAAAACATAGCGCAATGTAATAAAAATAAAAACTTTCGGAGAAATATTTAAAAATTATGGAAAACTGTATTTTAGAGTCAAATAAATATTAAAACAGGTGCAATTACCATAAAATTAATTAGTTTCATTAATGTAAGTAAATATGTAAAAACTAGAAGTAAAATGTACAAAAGTAAGTAAACAAAAAATAAATACAAGTAACCAAATACTAACTAACCTTTATTATGAAGGCATAAATATCCTTTACCATTGGATTTAGTCCAACCTAGTTACAAAACTTAAAGATTTTAGATATTTTTCTAGATTGTTTGATGTTTCGAATTCTTTTAGGATGTTTTCAATTCTTTGCATATGTTTTTTTCCCCTTTTTATTCCAGGGTCGCCTAATTCTCTGGATTTCAAATTAACACACACTTATTAGTTAAAATACTAAAAGAAGAAACACAAAAAGTGCCCTTTAATTTGAAATCCAGAGAATTAGGCAACCCTCAATTAAAAAGGAAAAAAAGCATAAGCAAAATTGGAAAGAAATGAAAACATCCTAAAAGAATTCGAAACATCAAACAATCTAGAAAAATATCTATAAGTTTTGTAACTAGATTGGACTAAATCCAATGGTAAATGATATTTATGCCTTTATAATAAAGGTTAGTTAGTATTTATTTTCTTTTATCTACTTGTATCTTGTGTATTTTACTTATAGTATTTATTTTTACTTACATTAATGAAACTAATTAATTTTATGGCAACTGCACCTGTTCTAATACTTATTTGACTCTAAAATACAGTTTTCCACAAAATTTCTGAAATTCGTTCATACCCTTCATTATATTGTTACTTACTATTAATTTTTAAATATTTCTCTGAAAGTTTTTATTCAATTTAATACAAGTAATTAAATTTGATTTGAAAAAATGTATTTATCCTTGTAATTCGATAATCGAATCTGTTCTAAGATGGGGGGGGGGAATGTGTCCTCTCACACACACACAAACCACGATGAATTTTAAAGTATCCGCTCAAACCACGAAATGTTATGTGTCCGCTCCTGCCACGCAACCCTTTCGAGAAAGGGCTCAAGAAGTTTTTTAAGACGTCCTTGATTTAAACCACTCATTCGTATGTTGGGAGGGGTGTTCAAAATATTGGGATTTGTTACTCATCAAAAGGCACCTGAAAGAACATGGATTGATTTTTACCATGAATTAAATACTTATTTCAACGGCTGGATAGACGGTTTAAAGGTACATACTTTCGAAAAATTATCTGATCTAGTCATAACGGATCAACTTAAACGGAGAACACCTTTCGAATTTAAAGAACATTACCTGATGAATGGCCAAATATGAACTCTCCTGTTCAACTAGCAGAAAAACTCGAAGAATTCGACCACGTTAAAAGGACACTGAAGCAAAAATCGAGCCAATCCATTTGTGAAGAAACAAGAATTCAAACCCATGGAAGAAACTAGAAAATTTAAATATACTTTGTTTCAAAAGATTTAAAATATCTTAATTAATGTTGTAATAATCTTAAAAAAATATGCATAGCAGTTTGTTGAATTACTTTTTAATAATAACAAATTTATTTAGAAGTGTTTTTCTTTTGTAAACAGCTATCCTGTAATTTCCGTTATGAGAGCACATCATTTAATGTTATGTTTTTTTTTCTTCTTTGTATAAGCAATGCAAACTTCATTGTTCTATTCTCATCGCTGTAGACAAAACAATCTACTAAATAGAATTAAAAATTGCACGGTGAAATAAAACGATTCTGTTGAAGTGATATCAAGTGTTCATTTCCTGTTTGGTTAAAAATGTTCTGTTGAATAGCCTTATTAGTTTTAATGAACAATTTATTTTCAATTTTTGTGGTGCTTTTATGAAATAAATTTCGAACTAGTAATCAATTCGAAATAGTTGTGACGAAAAAATGTGATATTTAAAATTCTTTAAGAATTATAAGAAATGGGTCCTATGAAATATACTTGATCTTTAAGGTATCTACTTGCGACGACTTTATTTTTTAAAAAAATGAAGATATTGGTTTTTTTGTGGTTTTTAGATTTGTTTAGTACATTTTAAGGAAAATATGCTAAAATTAAGAAGAGAAAAAGACATTATTATTACTAAAATGGGAAAAATTTATATATATATATCTAATATATAAAATTCTCGTGTCACAGTGTTTGTAACCAAACTCCTCCGAAACGGTGTGGCCGATTCTTATGAAATTTTTTGCTTATATTCAGTAGGTCTGAGAATAGGACGTAAACTATTTTTCATTCCGATATTGTAATTAGTTAAAAAGATATTATTAAACCCTTAAAACGCTTAATTGTCTTAACCCTGCGCGTTATTTTTCCCGTCTAGCGTCGTGAATGAACAGAGGGTGAAATGTTTCGGTATTCTCGACGTTATTTAAACAGCCATCCGATTTTTGTTTTTTAAATCAGACAAAAAAAATAATTACAGAATTGGAAAGATCGTTTCTTTCGCCACGATACAGTATAATTTTTTTTTGCAAAATAATAATATATTCTATTTTTTAAGATTTTTTTAAAAAAATAGTTAAAATTGATGCGTTTTTATGAAAATTATTTCGAAATCGTTGCGTACGAATTTATTTTCGTGTTATGAAACCGATATTCTACACTAAATAATTTCAAGCCTTTTTCTTTCAGAACCAGTCATTTAAAAAATAAAATGCCCAAAACTTTTTTTTAACGATTTTTCGAAAAATTGTCGAAATTTTTAACTTAACATTGAATAACTTCGTTATTTATAAAGATTATCATACGATACTTTTGTTGCGTTTGTAGAATAATGTTATCAAACTTCTGTGCGAAGATTGAAAACATTGCTTAAAAATTATGGATTTTAAATTTTTTTTTTGTGATTTTAGTAAAATAACGTTATTGCAAGAAATAATCTAAACAGTATTTTTTGTATATTTTTTATTTAAAAGTCCTTCGTTTTCGAAATTAATGTGTGAAGTTTGAAAGCATTAACTTAAAAATTAAGCCTTAAAACATAAAAACTTTAATAAAAAATACACGATTTTACAGTTTGCCAAGCCTTGGCGTCGAAAAATGGTTTCGCGCCAAATAGCTTTCAACTGTTTCACCTGAAACTTCACATCTAACTCAAGGGTTACACCAAAAAGTTCTGATTTAAACATGCGAAAATCAGCAAATTTGGGGAGTAAAAAAAATGCGAGTGAAAAAATTATTTTTGCTTCAATTTTCATCATTTTCTCTTTATATAATTTTCAAAATTAAATCATAATTGATGTCAGATTAAGATGAAAGAATGTATTCAATACATTTCTGAGATTCATTTAAATTATTTATCTGTATCAAATCAGTGATTTAAAAAATAAAAAGCCAAAAACTTTTTTGAACAAATTTTAATAAAACACTCAAAATACTTAAATCAATCGTTTAATGAATTCTTCTTTAAAAAAGATAATTGCATGAAACTTTATTCCCATGTGTCGAACATTTCAAAAAATCCTCACAATTTTACTTCAAGATTTAAAATAGTAGTGAAATTTTGTAATTTGAAAAATTTCTACTTTTCTGTCTTTTTTCAACATACAACTATTTTTAAAACGGCTACATTTTCGTTTCCGAGGACTAAAAAACTCCAACGAAAGAATTGGAAAGAGGGTGAGTGATTTATAAATTCGCACTGTTCACCTACTCGAGAGTTTTTGGCGACGGACTTCGAAATTTTAAGCCACGGTGTGATGAGGACGACACCTGAGCTTTCACCCATCTCTCCTAATTACCACACTAACTTAAGAACAAATTTCGAAAAAGGGAGTTTTTATGACATAGTTAAAGAAATCACTCACATTGCGCGCATACACACACACACATAAGTGCTATCGTCCTAAGGGAAACAGGAAATTCCCATGGGGATGGAGTTATTCACTCGGTAAAAGCCCGTGCAACCCCGGGGTAAGCGGAGAGGAAAGAAACAAAGAAGTCAAAGTAATTTCGAAAAATAATATTGGAAGTGCTGATTTTGTCAAGAGAAGGGAAAATGTTAAACGAGAAAGCCATGGTACGCACTCACGGGCCATGCACTCACATCGTACGTGTCACACCCACACAGAAGTGCTGGCGTCAGAAATAAAGGAGGAAATTAACATGGGGATTAAGTTATACCCTCGGTAAAAGCCCGTGCAACGCCGGGCCGGGTCAGCTAGTATATATATATATGCAGTCGACTCTCCATAATTTGAAGTTGGAGGGACCAATGAAAACCTTTGAATTATCAGGAGTTTGAATTATCAAGAGGGTAGAAAAATTTCCTAAAATACACGAAGACAAAATTTTTTTAGCACTTTTAAATTTGAAACTATGTAATAAAACAAAAATTGTACATATGTATAAAATTATGTTAAAGTATTTTTATAAAGTACATATTATACAAATATTTTATATGGATATTTTACAGAAGTTAAAAGTCATGTGTTAAAAGAATACATTAGTACACAATCCTACGCATCTCATCTTCACAATAGTGAACCATCCTTTCTGAACATATGTATAGCAAGGCCACGTGTTAAACAAAAAAATGAATGGCTGAGAACAGGTGCGATTGATCTATTGTTCACTTAAAGGAATGAAAACAATAAAAGTGTCATTTCGCCTGAGGAATCGAAAAACACTAAGCAGGGGTAGCAGACAGATGGTCATCAAAGGGACTACGTTACAGGGGAGACACGCAGAGACAACACAATACAAAACTTGTGAGCTCCAACCTGTTTATTACAGGACTGCAGATGACACTGAGTGTTCAAATTGTCGAGAGTTTTATAAGATTACTTCAAACTATAGCGTGTTGAAGTCTAACCAGCCACAGATTTTACTTTGAAATATTGAGTGTAAAACGTATCGTTTCAGTTCGAAATATCAAGAGTTTTTCTAGGGACTGAGCATATACTTCGAATTATCGAGAGGTTCGTATTATCGAAGGTTTGAATTATCGAGAGTCGACTGTATATGTATGTAATTATTCCCAGTAATATAATCCTTTAAAATAACTTTTAACTACCAATGGTCCATCCCTTCAGGACCAACGTTTTAGTAATAAGTTAACCTACCGCCTAACGAGAGTATTTTAAACTACACCTATCCACCCACTCAGATCATGTGATTTGAGAAGCCTATAAATACCGAGATTCCTGGAGACCAACTCTCTTTCGCTTCTGTATTTTGTCTGCGTAAACATGTAGCCGGCTGCAGTGTGTTTTGTTTGTGTGTGTGAATTGTGCCGTTCCTGTAATGTCTTATGTGTTCAAGATGGATAATAAACAAGTTTTATTCAATCACCGGAAGCCTCGTCAATATCATCCAAAGAAACCATCAACAATAGCGATCATATTATAAAGAAATCATGTGAACGGCCAACGTCGATAACAAGCTTTCTTTCTCTCTTCCCGAAGCAAAGGGGGGGGGGGAGAAGTTCATGTGAACGGCCAACGTCGATAACAAGCTTGTTATCGACGTTGGCCGTTCACATGATTTCTTTATAATATGATCGCTATTGTCGAGGCGTCCGGTGATTGAATAAAACTTGTTTATTATCCATCTTGAACACATAAGACATTACAGGGACGGCACAATTCACACACACAAACAAAACACACTGCAGCCGGCTACATGTTTACGCAGACAAAATACAGAAGCGAAAGAGAGTTGGTCTCCAGGAATCTCGGTATTTATAGGCTTCTCAAATCACATGATCTGAGTGGGTGGATAGGTGTAGTTTAAAATACTCTCGTTAGGCGGTAGGTTAACTTATTACTAAAACGTTGGTCCTGAAGGGATGGACCATTGGTAGTTAAAAGTTATTTTAAAGGATTATATTACTGGGAATTATTACATGTATATACAAAAAATAACATAAACGGGGCCCATTCTGTACGAAAAGTTTATGAACAAACTTTCAATTCTGATGTGTTGTTATGTTATTCCTTTTTTGAAATGACCTTCAAAATAAGAGATATTTAAATTTTTACAAAAACTAGAGCACTTAGTTATTATATGAAATTGCATAAAATAACAGTGATTATATTAACAAAAGGGACTGTAAATTTTGTAATAAAACAGTGATTGATAAATCTGAAGGTTAAAACACTTCTACATACAGAACATAAACAAAAAAATTCAGTTAATTATTTTCAAAACTTTTTGAGCAATCGCTGACCCCGTTTGAGCATTTTCAAAAACCACATTTCGAGTAAAACGCGTTTTAAAGTATGACACCTTGCTTAAAGTAATGACATCTGCTTTTACTAGAACACTTGTAGTTTTTGTTCTAGTGAACGGAAAATAATAAACTTGGTATTTTTATAAAACTAATAAGATGGTTTATAAAATAAAATCATAAAAAAATTGTCAATTTTTGACAAAATTCACAATTTTAGGGTAGTTGAATACCTTAATATATTGAGAAGCAAATGTCGTAGTGCAATGAAATATTTGTAATGATTATTTTTTGTACTATTATCATTTAAATATTTTTTTAATAAAGAAGTCTGTACAGTATTACTTGTAACTTATTAATAAAGTTAAAATTTGTTAAGTTATAATTTGTGTTCCGAAAATTGTGAATTGAAATTTTGTCCAATACAAGGCTTTTGTGGAAACTGAAATTAAAATTATAATAAAATAGGCTACTTAGCGATTTTGATTTATCGAAACAAAAGTGTTGAAATGCTTCCGTGCAAAATTTACATAATTATTCGTGTGTACCAGATCTTAAATCAATAAAAAAACGTTTAAAACACTGTTGATGCCTAAAATTCATAGTCACGCTTTTTGAATTGTGACTAATTTCTTTTAAATGTTATCTTTAATCTTATTACATGAATTTTTGATCCAAGATATCCTGGAACGATAATGTCCCGAATTTAAGTTCTGATTGTATCTGTAGTTTTTAGATACATACGTATTAAATAAATTTATTAAGTATGTTGCATTTTATTGTTGAATAAATATAATATTCTGATACGAGTTCGAAATTTTACAAAGATAAAGCATGAAATGTATTCTGTACAAAAGTATAATCGAATTTTCAAATATTGTAATTATGAGGAGTACGATAAACTTATGAAGAATGATTTTTTATTTTATTTACTAATACGTGTATTTTGTAGAGCAGGGCTCGACAACCTATGGCACGCGTGCCACACGCGGTGCAATTCTCAGTGGCACTCTGCAGTACTCAACAAATGTGTCAATTTTTTAACGGATAGAAGTTGATAAATTTGTAATGGGCTTTATTTGACAAACATCTTCAGAATTATGGACATTTAAGAAATCATGAAAATACAGTAGAACATCGTTTATCCGAATCAATGGGGACCGGACACCGTTCGGATACGCGATTGCTCGGATAACCGAAAACCGATTGCGATCCATGCAGCATATGAAACCGAACACTGTACGAATATTGAAAATCATCACGTGCTTGAAGAAAAAGCAAAATAAGTGCAAAATGTCGCAGTTTTACCTTTATTGTGGAAAATAATCACTTATTTTTCGCTGTACCATTGTATACCTTCGTTTTTACGCTGCAAGGTCTCTGATTCTCTTCAGCAGCAATAGTTGAATAGGACAGCACTCTGATTGTTGCTCATATCACTCCATAGTTGTCTCTAACGCAGAAACGCGTCAGAATTTGATGGACCCTTGCTTCTTTATTGGTTGTTGTTGTTGTCCTCGTCTTCATCGTCGACAGGGTTGGATTCTTCTTGCACAGAAGTCACTATCTCGTCATTATTTAGCATTTGAAATCCACAGTCTTCTGCATCGCTTGCCATCCAGTTTTCTACATCAACAAAACTCTACAAAAGAGCACGTATACACCCCCTCACTCAGAAACAAACTGACCTAATGTTCCACTCAGATGTTTACCAAATCACGCAACTGAAATTCCCCAAATATCTCTCACCTTGGGTTTTCCCGTAAGTTTTGGTCCACGCGAAACACTTATTGAGCATTACGCTGTTCGAAAACGTATCCGGACTTTGGTTCGGATATTTGACGCTCCGGATAATGAACATTCGGATAAACGACATTCTACTGTATGTGAAAGATAACTCTAAAGATAAATTTACAACTATTTTGTAAATTATTGAATGTTATTGCTGGAGAGATTTAATTGTTTGAAGGGAGAAAATTGCATGTACTCTGTTTTTCGCTTTTAGTTCTACATATCTAAATAAAAAAATCGTTCCTCATATGAAAAGTATTTACAGTCCTTAAAAAAACTGTTTAACAACTGAATGATCAGTATCATGTCAAATTGAAAGTCCCAAATTATACCCCTGATATTGCAATATGATTGTAGAGAGGTGAAAGCACTAGGTTTGTTGTGCATTAAAATTTTTACTTATACTTTTATTCAACAATAATGATGGGCAGTAGCGCACACACAAAATTTTCAAGGGGGGGGGGGGTGTCCATGGTCGAAAGTCCTAACTCGTATCATATCTCAAGACAACACCAATTGATTCTTCTGAATTTGTCGAGTTTGTTAACAAAAAAACAGTACAAAATAAATTATTGAATTCATAATAAGCATTAATTAGTGAAATAAATTGTTTTTAAGTACTTAATTAAATTTTACGTTATATATATATAGGATTATCATCAATCGAAAAAAACTCAAGGGCTTTGGGGGGTGGGGCCCGGATCTCTAGGACACCCCCTTGTGTGCGCCACTGATGATGGGAAATACTTATATTTAATGTTATCTGTTTCTTATTTTAATAACTATGTTTACAAAATGCATAAAATATGTACAATTTGACTTTTGAAAATTTTTGTTGAAGAAATGGTTAGATTTTATGCTGTTTATTTTATTGTAAGAAATATTTTTAAATGTGCAAAATTAATATACAATAGAACTGTCAATCTCTATTGTTTATCTCTATTCTCTTACTCTGCGTACATTATCGCTGGAAAAGAATTGTTTCAAAAATATCTTATTGTGTGGCACGCTGAATCATATTGGTAGATTGATTTGGCACGCCAGAGCTAAAAGGTTGCGGCCCCTGTTTCAGAGTTTAAAGTCAAACTCTCTGGAGACAAATAATTCAATAATTTTTTTTATTCAATCAATCAAAATACAAAATTTTCGGATTGCGGTATGCAATAAAGTAGGCCTCGATTTTAAGTAGCAGAAAATAAAACAACAAAAAAGGGAGAGGATACAAGTTTCAATTAAATTTGGTTGTAACTGCAGATATGGTACGCCAGGTTAAATCCCCGTCAGCTAGTATAAAAGGAAATTTCATTAATTAACTCCTCTGTTCTCTCCTGACAACTGTATTTGATGAGAGACAAACACCACAAAAATTTTAAAATTTAATTCACTTCAGTTCTTAAAATATTTTCATAAACAGGATGAAATAGATTCGATAGACAGGAACAAAGCACAATAAATGACGTTATTAGAGTGTAGTGGACTCGATTATTCGCGGGAAAATACCGTTACCTTCAAAATTGTTTGCTCAAGTTTTTGTACAGGATGGATAAGAATCTGACAATGTTTGGAAGTCTATTTACGATATTGCTTCTATTTGGATATCAATAGGATTGTCAATTTAAAATAAATTATCTTAAAAAATTTTATCGGAAAGTGCAGCGCTCGTGAAAGTGTACACAGTTTTGAATATTCTATATGGCATTGATGGATGTGAAAATGTTGATGAGGAAGCAGTGTGAATATGGTTAAACGAAGATGGTAAAATTTCGGCTACCTGAAGTATTGAATATTGATGAAATCATGCAATGCATTGTCGGTACTATGGAATGTATGTGATGCAGGAAAAAATATTGGTTTAAGCCAGCGGTTCTGAAACTGTGGGGTGGTTCTGAAACTTCCCTCCAAGGAGGTGTGATAATCTTGCTTAGGGGACGCGAGCAAAACGAAAAGTCTTAAATAAAAGATTATTTAAAAATGATTAATTTACTGAAATGAAACAAAACAAAATACATTGATGTAATAAAAAATTAAATGCACATGTACAGTGATATAATATACTTATAAATGTATCAGAACTGTATAATGTATTAGATAATTAATTTATCAGTTCTAAATTAAGAACAAGTTTAGTAAGTACTAGAGTTGGAAATGGAAAAAATATACAAAATACTTTTGTTTTCAATGAAAAAAATTCATCATTCACGCCTGCCCTAAATTCAAAGAGTGATTTATCACTAAATCGCCTTTTGATTTCGACACTTGACGTGATTTCTTCTTCGGCAGTTGAGAGAGCCTTTCTTTATCAAGATTCTTGTGTGCTAGGTATTCTTTTGGTATCTTCTTTAATTAAAATTTTTTTGCAATCTGTTCTAGTTTAAAAACTAGAAAGGGAAAATAACATACTTATGCTGTTAACATACATAAAGGAACACATACAAATTTTAATATTTATCTTGATTTTGTAAGATTTATAATTAAGGTCGATTTTTGTAGATTAGGCGTCAAAGGTCAAGATTATTGCATGCAGTATTGTGTAAGAGGGGGGGGGGGGCGTGGTGAAAATTAGAATTGAAAATCGGGTCGCACCTTTTGAAAGTTTGAGAAGCACTGGTTTAAGAAAAAAGGAATATGTCAAAAAGTTATTTTTCTGTAGTTAAATGTGAATTTAGAACATTTTTTTTATGAAAAGGTGCATTCACAGTTTTGGTCCAATTCTGTAGCATTACGAGAAAACAGGCTTTCAAAAAAAATAAGGGCATTGTGAAATAAATTTTAACTTTTTCAAAATTAAAGAAATTTTACATAATTGTGAATTCTTCAACAAATTACATGATTTTAAGACTTTTTTTTTTTGCATTTTACGAATGAGTATATTCTTATTCCTAAAGAAAATCTTTTTTGTGAAAATTATTTTTAAGTTTTGTCATTTCACAAATATTTAAAAACCCTTTACAAGAAAAAAAAAGTGTATGACATAAAATCTATATTAATAATTCGAAGTATAATGTGTCACTTGATGAATATCGTTTTAACTACTTTTATTTATAAAAAAATTAAAACTATCATTTATTTAAACAAAAATATTTTTTATTGTCTGTGCCGGTTTATCCATTGGGCGTTTAGGGCGGGCGCCCAGGGGCCCGAAGGGGATCGGAAGGGCCCGCATAAGCTGGACTTAAACAGATTTTCTGGTTGTAAATTTCGATCCTCCAGTGCCAAGGAAGCTCATAGATCTTTTGCGCCCAGGGCCCGAAATAAGCTTAAATCGGCACTGTTTATTGTGAATAAAATATTTACACTTTCTTTTTTGAAAGGAGATATTATCTATCCCCCCCCCCTTCTTCATTTCTGAAGTTAACTGTTTCTAAAAATAAAGCTCTCATTTACCCCCTCAAAAAAATGCAACGTATAAAAATCCAAATGGGAATGAAATCTTTCCAGATCAGCAATGTTAAGCACGGTAGAGGCGGGAAAGATAAGATGTTTGCTTATCAACTTCAACGTTCCGGAAATTCTTGGATACTTTAAAAAGATGTTAATAGTTCGCTTCTACTCTGGAGAAAATCTCTTTCTAAATTTACGAAGAATTTTAAGAATCCAGTTTTCTCTAAAAATATGTATGGATAAAATGTCGCATTAAAGGTTAACTTTTTGACAGTTGAACATTCGTACATCCGAATTACCCACTTCTTGACAGCAGGAAATGTATCCTTATTTCCGCCGGTGGCTTCCACCCTTGACAGATGGGAGGGCAGCAGATGCATTGGGGAAGAAAAGGGGGTAGATAGGGGCACACCGAAGGGGTGCAGGATTACATTTGGTTATCAGCATGCACCGGAACTTAGAAGTATCATTCTTTCGTCTGCATCTAGGGTTCGCTATGATAAACTTTCAAGTGTTACACAGGGCTTCCCAAGAAGCCAAACCATTTATATTTGCTGTGAGGGAATTATTCATAAGCGAAGGTACTACTATAATGCGTGTATAGTTCAATGTACTATATACTCAGCGTCGGATTACTCATTAGGCGGAGTAGGCGATTGCCTATGGGCCCCACGCTACTTAGGAGCCCCCAAAATTTCAGAAAACCAAATATTTAGCTATTTTTTATTGCAAGGGTTAGTTTTTTTATTATAGATTCTGATAAATAATTATTGTTAAGTTATATTTTTTATTTTGCTGATAATTTTTTATTTTACTGCTTTGTACTACATTTTTACACTAACTCAGCTTTTCGGAATAGAAGTTAGAAACTATAACAATTGATATATTTATAGAACATCCCACGCTTTTACCCCAATAACATTGATTTTCTCGTTCATCATTTTATTCTTATAGTAAGAATTATTTTTAGCGCGTTTTTCACTTAGTGTAAAAAAAGCGCTATTAGGACGCAAATTTCGTCTTCGTTCCATATTTTGTTGTACCTTTTTCTCAGCCAATAATTAACCGATTGACCTCGGGTTTTCGGCATTTGGTCGCATTTGTGCCCTAGATGAGCCGAATCATATTTAAATTTAATAATTTAAAAATTTTTTAA
Source organism: Trichonephila clavata (assembly GCA_019973975.1). Classification (NCBI taxonomy): domain Eukaryota; kingdom Metazoa; phylum Arthropoda; class Arachnida; order Araneae; family Nephilidae; genus Trichonephila; species Trichonephila clavata. Next base: position 127,842 of record BMAO01020735.1, on the reverse strand, counting down.
AAAATAAATTAAAATTTTTTTTTTTAAAGTATAGTATTACTTTTTGTTTGTAAAAAATTCAATAGTTGCATTATTGTAAAATACAACATGTGAAAAACGCGCTAAAATTACTTGGCCATGCCAATGATTGATATCTTGTTTACTTTTTAGTTCGATTCCGTATAAAAGCGTGTTTTTAGTTTTTTTTAAACTATAATTTATTTTTCATTTTTTTAGTTCGATCTACAATAAAAGCGTGTTTTTTAGTTTTTTAAACTATCATTTATTCATTGTTGAATTTATCCTTGAGTTTGATATTTGAAGCTGGAATTACGTGGCTGTGGAATTAGTCTTGCTCTTCAATGGATATTAATTAACGGGTCAGAAGTGTATTTATTCTCTCCGTTTATGAGGCCTCGAATGAGTACCGTATCCTTATATTAGATTCCCTCTATAGAACAGGTCAAACAAATAAAAGTATGTTAAGAAGAAAAAGTTCGAATAAAAAAAATAATTAATGTTCCAAGTTCTTATAACGGACTAAAAAGTATAAAATTCCTCTTTTTTCTTCTTTTTTCACATTTTCATGCATTGTCTTACACTTCTGAGATACGGTCCAAATTTCAAGTGTCTAGCTCAGGGGTCGGCAACCTTTTAGCTGTGACGTGCCAAACCAACCTACCAACATGATTCAGCGTGCCATGTAATAAAAAATATTTAAAACAATTCGATTCCCACGATAAAACATGCAGAGTTAAGAAATAGAGGTCAAGATTTAGAGTGTTTTATATGTTAATCATGCATCATTTAAAGATATTTATTGACATAAAAAAACAACAAAAAATAAAACTATTCCTTGAACATAAATAAAAAAATTAAAACTGTGTACATAAATATGTGTTTTTTTAGAATTTTTTTTTTAAATAAGGAGTAAAAACTTAAAATATGACTACTCTTCAATATAAATGAAAAAAACAAAATTGTGCATATATTATGCATTTTTACAAATATTTATGAAATAAGAAATAAACAACAGAAAATATAAGTGTTCCTGCAACAAAGTTAAATAAAAAATTCAAATTTTTAAAGGGAATCTTGTACCTGTAGATCTCTAGTTAATGTCGCAATATAAAGGGTATAATTTGTGACTTTCAATTTGACACAGGATTCGGAACAGTGGACTCAATATATATTTCATATGAGAACAAACTACTTTCTTTTTTATTCACTGAGCAGTAATGAGCGAGATATGTACTTCATTTTATAAATATTATTCAGAAGTTTTTATTTGCGTTGAATATTTAATACTAATAATAAGTCACATTTAAACACAGGATTTTTGTTCTTGTACATAAATCATACAAACTACAAGCAAGCTGATTCAGCAGAATCGTTTTATGGCAGTGAACAGAAAGTGAAAAAAAACCTTTATATAAAAAATGTGTAAGGTGTTGAAAGGAGAAACAGAACGATTTAATTTTATCTTATAATTTGGTAGAGTGGTAGCGTGCCACTGAGAATTGCTTCGCGTGCCACATCTGGCACGCGTGCCATAGGTTGCCGACCCCTGGTCTAGCTCATCGGAAAATCACGCAGTTTAAAATCAATTACAAAATTCCACCCAGACAAACATTAAAGAAAGCGAGTTAATAAAAACATGGTAATATTAAGTGTCAATCGTTTTTTCAACTTTTAAACGTGTTGCTATAATGTTAATTCGTACCATCACTTCTAAACGTATTGCTTTATAAAAAAATATATATATTTAGCAGTTAGAACAAAAAAATTTTTTTTCACATGCAAGAGCCTTTTTTGAAGTGAAAACTTCTTTAGCGGCGTTGGGCACTTTTTGGTAGGGGAAAATCTTATGAGTTCGCGTCACCGACATGCTCTGACTGGCGCATGCGCAGTGTGCTGTTCGCCTTACACATTTTTTGGATGGGTGAAATCTCGTGCGTTCGCGTCATCGAAATGCTTATAGCAGTATATCTGTAGCTATACAGCTGACGTATAGTGCTGTGTATATCTTATAAGTGAAGTTGAATGGATTTAGTGAAAAGTTCAATGTGTGTATACTGTGCATTCCTCTTTGCGATTCCGAGAATGGGCAATACATGTTTATGGTTGCCGTTTATATTTCGCCTGGAAAATCTATGAGACAGATACAACAATTTTTATTCGAAAATTTGATGATTTATACAAAAGAAGGTCCTGAAATACTCGAAAAAAGATTTGGCAAAAAATATGGTAATGTACCGATGATTTTAAGTGGAGACTTCAATATTAACTTTGCAGATGATAAAAATCTACCGCTAATTGAAATTCTAAATGAAACACTTAATTTAAATATGTCCAATGATCGAAAACTCAGTACTACAAAATATGAAACGACAATCGGTGCGGTTTTTACGCAATAGATAAATTTGAATCAAACATTTTCCTTTCTTACTTTAGTTACCGTAAGCCTATTGGACCTTTTTTAGAACAAAATGAAATAATTGAAAGTACAAAAAGTCTAAGTATGTTGAAATTATGATGACAATGAAAACAATTAAAATAATGTTAAAAATCAATTACATTGAAATTTAAGTAAATACAAATACTATCCATAAATAATATGATTGTATATTAATTGTTATTTCAATTGAATTGTATTTATATTTTGTCATGATTTCGTACAGCCCGTTATATGTTTGAATAATAAAAAACCATATAAACATGCATTTAGTTGTTGCTCAGAGTGTCAATAGATGTGAAAACCAGATTGATGTTGATAATTTTAATTTAAACATTATGAAATTTCAAATTTTAATACTAAAATATCTAAGTTTTCACTTCTATTGGCAGTTTGTATAACTGCCAATTTTTTTTTTATTTTCATTTTCAAAAAATGTTTATATTATGGTAAGAAATTGAAAACACACACCCACCCTCCACTTTTTCAGATACAGAACACTTTTTTGCTTGTTTTATTTCTTTTAATCGCAAGTGTATTTTATACTTGCATATAATTAGTTTTAAATTCAAAACACTCGCTTTAGGTTTACACCTTATTCTTTTAGTCGCTAAATCTGGAAATGGTGTATGAAATTAGTCGCCAAATCTGAAAATGGTATATGGAATTTGTCGCTAAATTTGAAAATCATGTATGCAATAAGTCGCCAAATCTGGAAGTGGTATATGGAATTGTCGCCAAATCTGATTATCCTTATTCCTGACGATCCTGAAAAGGACAACGGAACAAAATTATGAAATTATTGTATTCTCATCGGTCCTTGACAAGTGTGCAAAATTTCGAATTGATCTGACCTTTTAAAGTGGGTAAAAATCGAGTTCCAATATTCCGTTACATGCGTGTTAAAAACAAAATAGTGAAATAGAACAAAGATTTTTCATATAAGGTTTTTAGTTTTGATTTTATCAGATTACATTTTTTTCTAAAACTCCGGTTTAGAACAGAACATACTTATGACCACTTATTAAGTATAAATATTATTTGGTATTGTCTACGTGTGTTTCTTTTTCAGCTAATTTCAAGACAGTTTTAGAAATTCAAAAGATTGTTGTTCATATTTCGTTCGAAATTTCAGTTCTCAAGTAAGTGAGAGTTATATTAATGTCACACTATACAACAACACGAAATCTATTGGCGAAGAATCTCGTAATTTTGAACCTCGGTCTAGTAACCACCGCCACACCAACAGGAGGACATTGAGCCTCGAAAGATTTAACATTCATTGACCTCGTCTGAACGGTGGGTCTTCGGTTGCACACCAGGACTCGGACACGTGACACTCCAGCCACGAGTTTGTGACCATAACCACTAAGATACCGCAACCTACTTCAGTTCTTAAAGTACCCAAAACGTAGTCGAAATTACCTCCTACTTCAGCAATAACAAATAATAGTTATGTAGCGGTATCATCTACTTAAGCCAGTAACAAGCTCCGCACCAAGGTGATCATTTTGGTGTAGTGGGTAAGTTACTCGGCTTCGGATCCAAAGGTACCTGGTTCTATCCCTCTGGATTAGCGCGCCACCTCCATTTGTAACCCTGGCTGAACTCAGAAAGACGCAATGTTCTGAACTGTCGTGGCGCCATCTATCCACCGCAAATTCAACCAAAGCCGTCGCATAGTGACACAATCTTCAAGCCGCCGCATAGTGACGCAATCTTCAAGCCGTCGCATGGTAACGCAACTCTCAAGCCGTCACGCACGAATGACACAACCATCAAAGCCGTCACAACTAATGATGCAGCAGCAAACACGCTTGATTTAGCAAATACATATCGTTCGTTCGCCTATCCCCCGACTCACTGGTGGGGGAGTATGTAGCGGTATCATCTACTTAAGCCAGTAACAACCTCCGCACCAAGGTGATCATTTTGGTGTAGTGGGTAAGTAACTCGGCTTCGGATCCAAAGGTACCTGGTTCTATCCCTCTGGATTAGTGAGCCACTTCAGTTAAAAATTTTAAAACATTAAAAGCCACGAAAAAATTGTATTTAAGCTAGTTTATCCTAAAGAGCTACAAAGCTGGGATGAGCAGTTGCAGCTTGCCGAGACAGTCAATAAACCAAATACAATAAACTCTCGATAATTCGAAGTTGTAGGGACCACAATGAAAAACTTCGAATAATCAAGAGCTCGAATTATCGAGGGTAGAAAAAAACTCCCGAAATACTCGAAGAGAATTTTTTCTCCTAACACATTTAAATTTTAAACTATGTTATAAAACAACAATTTTGTACATATGCATAAAACTTTGAAATAATTTTTAAAAAGTATATATATTATATGAAAGTTATAAGTCCGGTATTAAAAGAATACATTCATACACAATCCTACGCATCTCTTCTTCACAATAGGGAAATGTGTAGCAAGGCCACGTTGTGACGGGGCTATTCGCGAGATATTCCTCTTGGGGAAACTTTGGGGCTAGCATTTATACTAATTCACAGCCTTTCAAGTAAAACACGAGATAGATATATGTTAATTAGTTCGATTATATAAAGTCTAGGTTTTGTAGATGTAAAAAGGAGAGAAGGAGCCGTGAAGCTGTCAAGTAAGTTGAACACTGGAGATTTTACTTCACAAACTTAGCGCACGTTTAAAAGGTGTAATTTCTGAGATTAAATTATTAAATTGAAGCTTTAAGATATTAGATTTAGAATCGGCCTGAGGTCATTAGTGATTGTTCTCCTTATCCATTTCTGGTAGTCGGGTTTACTTAGAATTGAGTATTAGGATTAATCGACGTTTTAGAGATCACTCCTAGGTTTCTTCTTATAATTAAACTTGTGCTTGTTTAAGTGTTTATTCAGAGCTTGAACAAATCTAATTGTTATTATGGAGTTTGTTGGTGATGCTTTGTTTCCCCCCACACCTAGAGACGCGCAGGACAGAGGGAGAGGGGTCCCAGTTAAGACCCCTCCCCCACAACGTGTTAAGTGAAATATATGGACAGCTGACAACATGTGCGGTTGGTTTATTATCCACTTGAAGAAGAATAGCAATAAAAGTGTATTTTCGCCTGATGAAACGGAAAACACTAAGAAGAGGTAGAAGACAGATGGTCATTAAAGGGGCTACGTTACAGGGGAGATACGCAGAGACAATACAGCACAAAACTTGTAAGCTCCAACCTGTTTATTACAGGACCGTACATGCTAGTGAGTTTTCGAATATTCCAAATTTTATAGGATAACTTCGTATTATCGTGGGTTGTAGTCTGGCCAGCCACATATTTTACTTCGAATTATTGAGTGTACCTAAGCGTATTGTTTTAGTTCGAAATATCAAGAGTTTTTCTAGGGACTGAGTATATACTTCGAATTATTGAGAGGTTCGTATTATCAAAGTTTTGAATTATAGAGAGTCGACTGTAGATAGATAATGTTCTATATAGAGATGCAAGTTGGCTGGCATTAATTTGCAGGCTGGGATGTGAATTTCAGCTGGCAATCTCACTTGTTAACCCGGCACTACTAGCCCAGGGTATGTCATACCCACGGCTTAACTTTTTTCAAGACTCCATCTAAACCTTTTTCGAAAAATGAATAGTTTCTCGTATGACTTTAAGGTCATATCCTTTCAGGGGCCTTAGCTTGTAGCTGAATTCTAAATATATATTTTTGGATACTGCCTCTGCGGGTATGCTATACCCTGCGCATGAATCGCCATTACAGTTCTAAATGCATGAGCACGCTTTACATGATGAAAAAAATGTGATATATTTTTAAGCAGTGGCACACACAAGGGGGGTGTCCTAGGGGTCCGGTCACCCCCAAAGCCCTTGAGTTTTTTTCGATTGATGATAATCCTATATATATATACAATCCTATATATATGTATAATCCTATATTTTATTAATTAATGCTAATTATTAATTCAATAATTTATTTTTTACTGTTTTTTGTCAACAAAATTGACAAAATCAGAGGAATTAATTGGTGTTGTCTTGAGGTATGATACGAGTTGCGGGACTTTCGACCATGGACCCCTCCTCCCCTGAAATTTTTTTGTGTGCGCTACTGTATTTAAGTAATTTAATAGATACAATATTTAATAGATATGGTACAACAGTATTTTCGGATGAAGAAAGTCTCTTAGTGGGGATGATGAGGAAGAATCGAGTGATGAAGAGTATAATAGCAAGTAGGATTCCTCTACTGAAATCTATCCAGATAATTTAACTGAGGGAGCAATTATCGTCCATGACAAAATGGCCACATCCTATTCAATGGCTAGAAAACGTAATCGTTTGCCTATGATAATATTTTTTTGTGTCGTTGAACGTTGCGACAAGAAACGCACATATTATTTTGTTAAGTTCTCAGAAACCACCTACTAAACATCGAACCAGACGCTGATTTCTGAATTGTTTTGGATTTCGATTTACGGAAGAATGTAGAAACCAGTAAGCAATGCTTCTACGAAATTTAAAATAAAAATTAAGACCCAGTGAAAACATCTCAATCGTGACGAAGTCTAAAGGAGTGTACAGTAGAATCTGTTCTTGTGTGGTCCTTTTTTAAGCGATTTTTTCTGTGCGATCTTTTTTATGCAGTATGTGAATTTCAACGGTTTTGGCGCCACTGAAATGTTTCTATCAATGTACCAGTGACGATCAAGAATGTTAGGGCCTTCTTTAATATTTTATAGTCGTTGGGGGGGGGGGATGGCCAGATTGCCTAGCTCTTTCGAGTTTTAACCTCTCATCATTAGGATTTTGAATGACTGTAATGTTATGAATCTTGCCCTTTGTTTATATTTTATAAATTGGGTAAAGGCATACTTGGCGTTAGTTAGGCCTTGGGCTCCTTTCGAGTCATGAGCCCCTCCTCTTGCGAGGTGGGGGTGTATGCTACGCCACTGCAATGTACATATATACACTTCAAGTGAGTGAGTGAATATTAACGTCGCACTTTTCAGCTACACGAGGGCTTTTGGCGACAGTCCTCGTAATTTTAACTAATGGTCAAGTGGCGCGCACGACACCTGAGCTGGCACCCCCTCTCCTAACTATCACACCACACCAATGGGAGGACGTTTGAGCTCTCGACAGATTTAACGTGCATCGCTTCCCCACACGGCGGGTATTCAGTGGTACTGGGATCGAACTGATGACACGCTAGCCATGATCCAATGCCTAGACCACTTGGCTACCACGGCCACTATATATTCAAGACGCTATGCTCATTAAAAAAAATAGACTCCCGACAATGCACGCTCAGTTGCTTTCTCTCAACGCGCCAACAGCCCGCACTTGATTGAAGGCGAAACTTTCAATGACGGGGGCATTATCAATAATTTGATAGATTATGAAGTCGGACAAGAAGAACCGGATTCTTTGAGAGTAGGATAAAATATATGTAAGGATGCAGATTTCCATCAAATTGGAAAGCATTTTCAAAATAGATACCAATTTCGAAAGGAGTATGAAATTTCACAAAAAGAGCTTTGATCATGTATATCTGGTTATCGTGACATTTACAAGCAACTGACCCACCAACCTTCGTCGTAAAAATTTATCTCTTTCTTTATTATGCCAAAAAATAAATCAATTGAAATTGTATCTTCAAGTGACGAAAGTGATTTTGGACTTATTCATCACAGGAAGATGAGTGCTTTGGATTACGATGAGTAGCAATGAATTATGAATGTGCATTTTGAAAATTTCTCCATGGATGCAATGAGAAACTAAATGTTTTTAAAATGTTTCCATGTGTAATTTAATTATTTATTTTGTTATGGAAATACTTTCTGATGAATTTCGTAAATAATTGGCGTATTTTCTAAATGCGACTTTTTCATGCGGTCCTCTCCACCGCATAAAAGAAAATTCTGTAGCATTTCGTGGAATTTGTTTGTTATATGTAAGGATTTATGAAAATTTCGAATATTATTTGTGCGTTTTTTTTATGCGGTCTCTATCAACCGCACAAAGTTAAATGTATAAACAGGTTTCACAGGTTTAAATGTATAAACAATGTACCGAATGCCCTAATAAAAAGAACATAAAGACTAAATTTACGAAAAGTGAAAAGTGTAACATATTTTATTTTCTACTTTTCTTCCTTTTAAATTTTTTTATGCAGAATGTAAACACCCTTGGGTATAAGATACCCAGCGCGTGAAATTCCGTTCATTTTTTTCGCGAGTGAAGTGCCGGCTTAAGTTAATTCTAAAATTTTATATGGTTTAATTTTTACCTTTTTTGAAGTGCAATAACTTTAAAAAAGTGCGGTTCTCTGGTATCATCCGCTTTTAGAATGTGGTTTTCGAGCCAAAACAACTGCTCACCCAGGGCCGATCCCAGCAGGTGTGAAGCGCGTGTATCGCAACCGGGCGGGCCAAACAAAGGGTTACTGCAGGGCGCAAAAATTATTTCGATCAATCAAAATTTTTTACGAATTTCACAAAATAAAACTTAAAATAAGTCGAATAAATATGCTGAATTTTAAATAATTATTGAAAAATCAAAATAAGTCCCGATTTCATGACATCATAGTCTAGCTTAAGAAAAACTAGAATAAAAAGGCTCAATCTGTTGGTCCATTGTCCGTAAATGCCCTCTCTTTACACACATGCTGCATTTCTTAGCAAAATTCATGCCAGAGCCGGCAAAACTGCAATAGAAAATGTTTTCTTGCATATCAGTGACGCTGACTATGGATCGATACGTATTACAAAAGATTTTCGAAAGTTTATTTACGAAAATATCTAATATGACTAATAATACCCCCAAGACAAAGGAATGTTTAAATTCAATATGTATTTTTGAGAAAATAAAAGTTTTCAATTTAGGGTATCCGACTGCTTACGACAATTTTTTTTTTTTTTTAAATGGAGAAACGAGTATTTTTTGTTGTTTTTAGATTTGTTTAGCACATTTTAAGAAAAATATGCTAAAATTAAGAAGAGAAAAAGAAATTATTATTACTAAAATGGGGGGGGGGGTTTTAAATATTTACAAAAAATAAGATAAAGGGGCCCATTTTGTATCAAAAGTTTATGAACAAATTTTCAATTCTCATGTGTTGCTATGATATTCATTTCTGAAATGACCCAGGATAAGGGATATTTTAAATTTTACAAAAACTAGACCACTTTATCTTAGTTATTATATGAAATTTCTTTAAAATAAACTGTGATTATATTCACATAAGGGACTGTAAATTTTGTAATAACACAGTGATTGATAAATCTGAAGGTTAAAACACTTCTACTCTTATACAGAGCTTACACAAAAAATTTCAGTTAATTATTTTCAACATTTTTTTTGAGCAATCGCTGTCCCCGTTTGAGTATTTAAAAAAAAAAATCGAGTAAAACGTGTTTTAAAGTATGAATTCGTGCTTAAAAAGTAATGACATCTGCTTTTACTAAAACACTTAGAGTTTTTGTTCTAGAGAACGGAAATTAATAAACTTGGTATTTTTATAAAGCTAATTTTATAGACCATTTTGGTCTATAAAATAAAATCATAAAAAAATGTGCCAGTTTTTGGCAAAATTCACAATTTTAGGGTAATCGGATACCTTAATAATAGCAAAATAGAAAAAAAAAGTGATTTTGGCGTCCATTTTCATTTTTATTAATATTTTACTTTTGAATATCATACAGGTAGATGAGTTTATAACGTCCACGTTAAGTGTTAGTCAAGATATGAACAATTTTCTAGAGGGGCAGCACAATTGGTTTTTGCACGGGGGCGGCCAATACCCTAGAATCAGTTCAGTGCTCACTCCTGCTATAAAGCATATATTCCTGAGCTACTTGATTTTTATTGAATCCATCAATCATTTCCTGTAAAAATTTATATAATCTTTCATCTCCCTTACTTTGTACTACGAAAGGCTTCACAAGGATGATATAAAATCCCAATCTGAATACTGGCTAATAGAGGCACAATTTGATATTTATTGAAAACAATAAATCAGCGAAGGGGAGAGAGAGAAAGTGCATTCATGGATAGAAAGCGGTGTTCTTAGAATCTTTCATTGTTTCCTAAAGGATGAGAGAAGAGGAGGATGTGTTCTGGGGGAGCGGATACATGTTTTCTCACAAGGCTTATGAAGCGTGCTTCCGGGTGTCTGCTTCTATTCATCGCAAGCTTAGGCTGAAGGGGAGATGAACCATGCTTGCCAATCCAGGTGACAAATTTTCATCCAGCGGGGTAGAGAAATATGTATGATTTGAAAGGAAAATTTTCATGAAACTGATGTGAAATATTCAAATGATTAAAACTGTCTAAGAACAAAGAATAATTTTTATCTGGTAATGATCATAAGACTAACTTTTATTATGACCTCCTAAGTATTTTTAACCTTATCCTTAACTTTTCCTGTTAGTTGTCGTTCATGTTTTACATGAACGACATTATTATGCACATGTATGCCATTGATTTGTTCATATTTTACTAATGGAAGTTAGTACTTTTGCAGCAGTAATTATTTGGAAATAGTCTGACCCATAAGAATCGTCTATAAAATCCTAGACTGCCTTTCTAGGGCTTCATAATTAAATTTTATCTAAAAATATTCAAAATAAAATCCTCAAGAAAATGTATGAAGTTTTAAAAAAATTATTAAACAGTATCAAATTATCTGAAATACCTACTACAAGCCCTACTATTTATACTTACATCTAAAGGTTTTTTTTCTAACATTTAAAAACATTTTGAAAAATATATCAATGTACTATTACAATTTTACCAAAGTGAAAAAAAAATCACATTTTTTATACCTCTTTTAATAAAGTTAAAAAAAATTAATTTATTAATTAGAAAAGAAATTAATGAATTATGGACGCCCACAAGCAATAACTTAAAAAACTAACGATTCGTATTTTCATGTACTTTTTAAAATTTGGTAAAGCATTGCAATCTTAGCTGGCGTTTTCCGATCATCAATGTTGCAATTGATAATAAATTAATAATTATATTTTCTTTTTTTTTAAATGGAAGAATCGATTTATTTTTATAGCATCATTTCACATATTTTTTATTTCGTTCTATCAATTCTACTACTCACAACAAATTCGCATTCATTTCTTGAAGTTGTTTTGGTGAACTTGCTAAAAAACTGAAGGAAGTATTTTTAGATACAGCTGAAAGGAAATGTTTAAGTTGAGAGCTAAAATAGAGTAGTAGCACTTTCACTCGTATAATAAAACCATCACCGTAGCTGACTTGAAATTAGCTTCGAATAAGACTAAATTTAATGATGTTTACCTTGAAATGATATTCTTTACAGAGCGAGTACAACGTTCTCAATGAGTTGTAAGATCATAGCGGACCGAGCGATATGCGGAGCAGCACGTTTAGGTGCAAAGTTTGTTAAGGCCTTATCCCACGTATAAGTTTTTTGGAGCAATTTTCCGTGAAAGCCACTCTTTTGAGCAATTTCTACATAGTTGCCATAGCAACGGGTTCGTACAACTTTTTCCTAGTGAGCTGAAAGAATTGCTCGAAATTAAAATTGCTTGAAATTCCAGCCAATGGATTCTTCGTCTCCCTACGTCACAAACAAGATGGCTGTAAAGATGGCAACCTCGGCTTCATCAAACGTATCAGAAATGGAATATTAATCGTGTATAATAGGTTAAGGATGAAAAATATTTAAAAACAGAGTGGTACTTCGTTTCTGTTTATGACCGTCAACAAAAGCGCGAGTGGAATAAAATAAATAATATCGAATGTTCGTTTTCAGCAGCAGAAAAATCGGTAAATAATTTTTCCATGTGAAGATAGGGAGCGGCTGACGTCAGAACGTATGGTTTTCATAACGTACACCCCCGCATTGCGGGAGGGGGGCAGGGACTCTAGGGGTCCCAAAGCTTGACTGACGCTTTGTACGTATTTGGGCTTGGGGTCCAAAACCTCATTTTACAGGGAGGGGGGCTAATATTCTCCGTTACGCCACTGGTTCAAGGCAACTCTTCACCCTCACAGTTGCTCGAAAAATTTCCCCGAATGGTTGTTCCAACATGCGTGTGTGATAAGGCCTTTAGAATAAGGATATGTCGTCCTAAGGAAGGTTCTCTATTCCTATCAGCCATTTGTCACAGTTCAACTTTTGAGTGAGTGAGTGAATATTAACGTCGCACTGTTCAGCAACACGAGGGCTTTTGGCGATGGACCGCGTAATTTTGAACCATGGTCAAGTGACGCGGACGACACCTGAGCTGGCACTCCCCCCTCTCCTAACTACCACACCACACCAACGGGAGGACGTTTAAGCTCTCGGCCGATTTAACGTGCACGCTCCCCTACACGGCGGGTCTTGAGTAATACTGGGATCAAACTCATGACATGCTAGCCATGATCCGATGCCTAGACCACTCGGCTACCGCGGCCAGTTCAACTTTTGAGCCCGGCTGTAGCAGGGCTTACAAGTTGAATCCAGCTAAGACTCAGACATGTTCAATTGGTGAGGGATCAGAAGAGAATGGCGGCAAAAAAAAGATCTACCTTTTGCAGACTATATTGGTTGATGCTTGCATGATAAATACTTACGTTAATGCTTGCAAAGAAGAATGACATGATGAATATAACAAGTATCGAAATAAAATTTAAATATAAGGAATATTTTTCAAAATATTTACATATTGGCCACTTCTGCAGTAGTTAACACTGGGAGAGCATGGCATCTTTCAAATTTCTGCCATTATGATATTACAAATGTCTGTTTTACAATTGAAATAACTAGATATGTACAATGAAATAAAATGGAATGGAAGTAATAATAATAAGTATAAAATATTAAGGTGTAAGTAAGGAAGAAGGTATAACGGAAGTAAATGGATTTACTGAGAGAAATTCCGCTGAATTTCTCTCAATAAATCCATTCATCTCATAAGATAAGGAATTCTGTAACGCTTTGTTTCTTCTTTTGGTCGACTTAGGATTTATTCAACGGTTATCATATCTCTTGGGATGTGCAAATATATTTTATTTACTATAAATTTTATTTCTTATAAAAGTATTTAAACTCTTTATTCAAATTTGAATTTAAAGTTCACAAAAATTTAAGACAATATCTTATACGTAAGTACATGTATTGAATATGGCATGTTTAGATTTTATCAATTTTTTTGCAAGACAAGGGGTGCTTATTGTAGAAAAATATAAAAGATTTCAACTGTGTAAGAAATATTCAGATCAGTGTTGAATGTACACAAATCAAGGAATATGTAAAATCATCAGCATAACCCGGGAGTGGTCGGGCTGGGCGCAAAGTTACCCCCAGGTTCACGAAATCGTTAATTCTGGTAGAATTGTTTTTTTTTATACCTATGATCTTGACAGTATTCTCCTATACGGCAGTCTTCATGGGAACCAAAATGTATTTTTCACATATCTCCTTTTTTTTTACCATTTTAAGGCACTGGTTTTGACTGAGTTCCTCGCGCGACCACTTTTGTTCTTTTTAAAACAATATTTTATTTAGTATTTTAAATATTCAGAATAACAAAAGTAAATTTAATTTTCTTCCATAGCTTTTAAAATAAAGACAGGTTTGTAGCGATACTAACAAAAATCAAGTAGAAAAAGTCTGCTTTCACTGTTTTAGTAGTAACTATAAAAATTATTTAAAAATGGGATAGTGAGCTATTTAGTACCTGGTTGGATAATCTCGTCTTTTGAGAACCTCCTGAAGTCGTTTTGGCATTAAACTAACAAATCTTCTGGTTTCTTCAGCGGTTATCTTCACTCTTCAGCATATCCTTGCTAGACATATTGTGTTGACGAATCCTACGTTCCAGCAAATCTCATAGGTGTTCAATAGGATTCAGATCAATTGACTGCGGGGGCATGTACAGTTGATTTGGGACATTATACAGGAGCCAAAACTTCACAATCTCAGCGGTGTGCTTAAGATCGTTGTCGTGTTGGAAACGAAACGATGATCCAAAGCCAAGTTTGGTGGCATTTTCCTTTAAATTGTTTTTTAGGTCATCAAGGTAATCATATTTGTTCATAATTGACTCAATATACTCCAACTTGCCAACACCATTACTTGCCATGCACCCCCACACCATTCCATCCCCACCATGCTTTACCGTTGGTGCTAAATGCTGTTTTTGAAGCGCTGTTCAATGTTTTCTCCATATCAATTTACGACCTTTTATGCCGAAGATGTAAGATTTGCTCTCATCAGAGAATATCACAGTCCTTCAGAACTTCGGAGGCTTATGTATATGCTCTTTTACAAAAGCTATCCGCTTAAACCGGTTGGTCATTGAAATATGACTTTTTGCGAGCCACTCGACTACGGTATTCGGCCTTTTTCAAGAATTTTCTTGCAGTATCCGAACAAATGTTTTTGTTAAACTTCTCGTGAATGTCTGTTGCTATTTGAGTTGCAGTCAAACGCGGAATTTTTTTCACCATTGATATCATACTTCGTTTTTCTCTGATTGTGAGTTTAGATGGACGACCTAAACAAGGTTTAGATGTGTAAACTCTTATGGATTTAAAGTTATAAATAACATGCTGGATAGATGAATACTGCCGTCCGACGGATCTGGTTATATCCCGACGACTTTTTCTATCTTTCCACATTTTCACAATGATTTTACGATCATTGATACTATTTTTCTTCCATTTATTTTCCATATCCTTGAATTGCTTCGTATCTCACAAAAATGTAAATTTATTGCATCACAATTTTCTTAATCTATTTTAATTGATAACTGAATGCAAAAACTCTGTTAACCTATAACGCCTGTTGATAAAAATTCCAAGAATCAAGAATATTCAAATAGTGAACGCAGACTTTTTCTGCCTACTATTTGTGCGCTTTGCTACAAAACTCTCGTTATCATACGTAGTTTTAATTCAAAATTAATGAATTCTTGCATGCTCAATATTCAAATAATAGTAAACAAATTCATAAAACTTTGTTTGAAAAAAAATTATATTTGTATTAAACTTTACCTTTTCTATTGTATTTCTTATGGTTGAACGGAGACTTTTTCTAGCAAATGTATTATGGTTTATGTATTATGGTAAATGAGCATAATATAATAAAAAATGAGCAATTGTGATCTCTATTGAAAGAAGTTGAAACTGATAAAGCAAGGAAAGAACCTACTGAAATAATGCATATTAATCATGATAGCGAAAATAAATTTGAGAAAAGTGATGAACATAAAAACATTTGAGTTGAAAGGAAAATTTCCAAATGCTACCTGAAGAACTCCATCAAGAAAAATATGAAACCGTAAGAGTGTAGTACCACAAGACAAACCGCGCCCTGTCAAAAGCAAAAGCAAGAAAAAGTTCAACATGCTAGCTGTCGATCATCAAAGGATGATAAAACTGCAATAACTTCAACAAAATATGACAGTTTCACCTGCAAATAACATTCCTGTAATGTTAGAGAAAAGTGTCTGTGATTTGTGTTCTTTATTAAAGTCTGCACATTTAAAACTTCTTGGTTCAGTTGGATTGATATTTTTTTTCAAATTATCAAAGAAAAATTAAAAAAGTCCTTAAAAGTAAGTATATTTTCTCTTGATTAAGTTATTCACCGGAATTACGATAAAAATAATTATAAAAAAAGATTAGGGTGACTCAGCCCTATTATTAGCGATTATTAACGCCAATGTGTGCTCCCGGGTTCAATTAAAAACTTTAAAAAAGGAGGGTTTTTTTTTAAAATTCTCATGAATATATATATATATAATATAATTTTTTCTAAAAAAATATTGTACTCAAGTAGTTTGTGTTATACTTTTTTACAAATAAAATCTCTTCTCCAATTTAATTAAACATAAGTTATAATTTTTTTAAAAAAAAGCACTTCTTTCTTTTTAATAATATCCCCTCGAATCGGATTAAAAATAAGATTTTCTGTTAAAAATTAAAGAGATCGTTTTAAACTGGTTACAAATGATTATTTGCTCTTTCTATGAACGGAAAACAATAATTTACAAGCGAAAGTCGTTCGTTTGTTTGCAGTTTTCTTGTATTTATCTAGGGTTACTTTTTCATTTTGGATAGGAAATTCTTTAAAAATAAAGAAGATATTTAATATCAAATCTAGATTTATTTATAACAGAAATGAAGAATTATTCGGTTTGCTTATTATATGAAAGAAAAAAAATTTAATCGTAATATGAGATCTCCCATTGAGAGAGAAAAAATTCGAATTCACACTTATATATACCCCGGTAATTACTGGAAATAAAAAGCTTCTTAATATTTAAGAAGTCCTAAGTGTGAATAACGGTTGCATAAAGTAACGGTTCTTAACCTTTGACTTCTGCGGCCTTGGTTATTTTGTTTTTTATTAACACGCTTTTATAAGTTTCACTTGCATGTAACGGAATCTTAGAACTCGATTTTTACCCACTAAAAAAGATCGGATTCATTCGAAATTTCGCACACTTGTCAAGGACCAATGACAATACAATAATTTCATAATTTTGTTTCATTGTCTTTTTCAGGATCGTCAGGAATAAGGATAATCAGATTTGGCGACAATTCCACATACTTTTTCCAGATTTGGCGACTTGTTGCATATATAATTTTTAAATTTGGCGACTAGTTCCATATACCATTTTCAGATAAGGC
Organism: Trichonephila clavata; assembly: GCA_019973975.1. Lineage (NCBI taxonomy): Eukaryota > Metazoa > Arthropoda > Arachnida > Araneae > Nephilidae > Trichonephila > Trichonephila clavata. The sequence continues at coordinate 110,775 of BMAO01020735.1, read as the reverse complement.
GACTAATTTCACACATCATTTCCGGATTTGGCGACTAATTTCAGATTTAGCGACTAAAAGAATAAGGTGTAACCCTAAAGGGAGTGTTTTGAATTTAAATCTAATTATATGCATGTATAAAATACGCTTGCGTTAATAGAAATAAAACAAAACAAAAAGTGTTCTGTATCTGAGAAAGTGGAGGGTGGGTGTGTGTTAGCAATTTCTAAGCATAATATAAACATTTTTCTGAAAATGAAAAAAAAAAAAAAAAAAGGCTCGTGCATGAGAAAAAAATAATTTATTTTCTGACTGCTAAATATTTTTTATTTTTATGAAGCAATACGCTTGTTGTGATGATACGAATTAACATTATAGCAATGCGTTAAAAAGGGGATAATTTGATTGACTCTTAATATTACCATGTTTTTTTCACTCTCTTTCTTGAATGTCTGTCCAGGTGGAATTTTGTAATTGATTTTAAACTGTATGACTTTCCGTTGAGTTAGAGACTTGAAATTTGGACCACAGCTCAGAAATGGATCACAGTGCGTGAAAATGTCGGGAAAAAAAAAGCGAAAAGAGGAATTTTATACTTTTTGTGGTACTTTAAAATGTTTTTTAATTTGAACTTTTTCTACTTAACACACTTTTAATTGTTTGACCTGATCTTTTGAGACGGAATCTAATATATAATGATACGGGACTCATCCGAGGCCCCGTAAACGGAGAGAATAAATATATTTCAGCCCCTTTAATAAAAAATTCATTGAAAAGCAAGACTAATTCCAGCAGCCACGTAATTCCGGCTCCAAATAAAACTCAAGGATAAATTCAACAATGAATAAATGATAGTTTAAAAAACTAAAAAACACTCTTTTATTGTAGTTCGAACTAAAAAATGAAAAATAAATTATAGTTTGAAAAAAACTAAAAAACACGCTTTTATACTGAATCGAACTAAAAAGTAAAGAAATAATTCTTAATAAAGAATAAAATGATTAACGAGAAAATTAATGTCATTGGGGTAAAAGCGTGGGGTGTTCTATAAATGTATCAATTGTTATAATTTCTAACTTATATTCCGAAAAGCTGAATTAGTGTAAAAATGTAGTACAAAGCACCCCACGCTTTTACCAGAATGACATTCATTTTCTTGTTAATCATTTTATTCTTTATTAAGAATTATTTCTTTACTTTTTAGTTCGATTCAGTATAAAAGCGTGTTTTTTAGTTTTTTTTCAAACTATAATTTATTTTTCATAGTCATCACGGTCTTCTTTCACGTTTTATTAAGCTGAAACACTTGTTAAAATGTTGTTAATTCTTGCCTTATACAGTCGTGAGGAAACACTTGTGTCCATAAAAATAAATCTGGACAATATTTCGCAAATAAAAAAAAAAGTGTTTAAATCTATTTTTTTTGAAAGAAAAATAAAAAGAAAGCACAGATGCATGTATTTTAAAAGTGCAAAACATGTACTTTACAATGTTAAAATTATATTTCCTGATCAAGCAAATTAAAAAGAAAACTAAGAAAAACCAAGAATTTTCTGAGAATGGAATTGGTTACATTTAAAAAAAGTCTAATTTTCAAAATATATTCGAGAATCTCGAAAAAATTTTCTTCCCTGAAAAAATCCGAATTTCCATTTAAAATCAGAAATCTCTAATATATTCAGCGAGTTGTATTTTTGTGATCATTTGGATTCAACAACTAATCATTTATTTGTCTTTTGTAAGAGCTGCGATGGTCCGCGGAGGAGAGGATTTTCCTCTTGATCAATGGAACCCAATTTTTTCCAGGTTTGTTTCTTTTATTCTTCCCCCGCCTATTTTTGCTGTTGCCATTTGTTGTATTAAATCTAATATTTATTGTTTACGATTTTAAAATATTTTTTTCCCACCGTGAATCATTTGTTTGTTTTTTGTTTATTCGAATGTAAACAAACCTTACAATTCCGAAAAACACATACAGCTTAAAATTATTTTAATTCATATTAAAAATTCAACAGCTCCTTTGGATTGGAAAGTAATATAATGTGTGTGTTGAAAATAATGAATGTGGTAGTTTATTTTTCGCAAAGGTTGCCATCTAGTGATAAAAATACGAAATAATTTATTCGATGCAATAATCAAATTTATATTCTACTGGTTTGCTGTGTGTGTGTGAGTTTTTTTTGAAAAAAAGATTTGATAAACAATTACATTTCTATCATTGCTACGAAATTTTTCATGGTCAAAATCACTTCTTTGTGATGTAAATACAAGTCTTTCTTAGAACGTAATATTTTCTAAAAGAAATATAGTTTATTGCACATACAGAACTGCATTGTTTTACCAATAATTATGAAGATAATTAATTCAAAGACAAATTTTTTATTTTCATTGAAATTTAAATTTTAGTTAAAATTTTGAAAATATTAAATATTTTTAGTTGGGTATACATAGACCCCCGCCTCTATTTTTGCTCCATGTATTGTCTAAATTTGAAAATATTTATATTTGTTAAGATCTATAAATGTTGGAGAATAATATTGATAGTGTGTGTGAATTACAGTGGTAGAAATGAGGCAGGAATGGAAGCTACTACCCTTCTCCCATAAGGATTGCTGTATATTGAAATTTAAAACACAGATCACTTTTAAAATAAAATAAATTTTTATTTTCATTACTTTATTTAATAAAATAAAATTTTTATTTCAGAAAAAAACAATATTCGAAATCTAGAACTCAATATACACATTCTTTTGACCATTGAGGTAAACAATAAAATTTAAAATTAATTTTGAGATGTGTAAAAGATGACCCCGTATAAAAAATTTCTCACTACGCCCCTGATGAATATACATAAGTTTGTGGAAGAATTATAACTCTTTTATAGAGTTGGTAGCCAACCCTTTATTCATTGCTTAGGTTTTATTGTAAATTCTGCAGGTATCGAACTGACGAACATCAAAGAATTTTTTCGAAGAAAGTTCAGAATTTAATTTTTCTCAAACTTAAATGGGAAGTGCAGAAAAACATTTCTTCAGATATTTTTATTATAAATTTGATGAAGAAGCAAAACGTAGGACAGCGTCAGTGGTCAATAAGTATATCGATTAAAAGTCGAAGCAACGAAGTAACCACTCGACTAAGCCTACGCCAACTTTTATAGCGTATTTAACGTATCTGAATGAAAAATGGAATACATATGCGCGTTAAGAAAGGGTTGCCATCTAGTGAGAAAAGAACAAAATAATTTAAATGGTTAAATAATTTAATTTCTCTTACAATTGATATCGCGGAGTTTTCTATTTAACAACCTTCTAAAAAATTCCTCTAAAAATAGAGAATTGTAATTGAAAAATCTTGATCTTTGAGGAATTTTTTTAAGAGAGATTCTTTGATTATGAAAAGCGTAGTTTGAAATGATGTGTAATTTAATCCAAATCTACTATTAGACCTTTTCGAAGCGAGTTATGAACCAACTGATAATTTTCGAATAGGCTGCCATCTAGTGGCAAAAAAAGAAAAACCTTATTCACTGTTATTTTTCTATGTTTACTTTTTCGAAGAGATATTCCGATAAAAGATTACGTTTAATTCAATTTTATAAAATATTTGATGAAAATAAAATTAATTCATTATAGATCACTTTTTGTTAGTTACACGTAATACTTTTAAAATAGAATATTGATTTCATTCATTCTTTGATTTCATATCCCCCCTTCCTTTTTATTACTTTGAAAAGCAATCATAAAAACATAGATAGCTATATATTGTTTTACTTATACTGTGAAAATAATTAATTCAAACTTTTATTTATTTTCATGGGAATTTAAACTATAGTTCATATTTAGAGGATATTAAGCATTCTTAATTGATGCCTACAAATTTTTGCATTTTGTATATTTTCTGAATTTTTATATATTTATATATTTTAATATGTATGAATGTTGAAGAATAATATGGCTTATATATGGGTTTGGGGGTGTATGTACGTCTCAGTGGCGCATGGAAAGAGAACACATGATTGCAGTACATTAAAATTTTAAACAGATAACTTGTACTGAAATAAAAAAAATTTTAAACTTCCTTTACAAAAAAAGGGGGAAAAAAATTGAAATCTATAATTTCCAGATAATTATTCTTTTCACCTTCAAAATAAACAGTGGAATTAATTTTGAGATATGAGTTTGAAATGGGAAAGCCATTCCCCTCCTACATTCTACAAGAATCGAACTGACTACGTCCGAACAACTAGATCTTTTTAAAATTTGAACAATTTTTCACGTGAGAAAGCATGAAATAAAGCACAATTAAGCATGAAAAGAGAAGTTAACATTTTTTTTTATTGGCAATAACGATAGATTTAAAAAAGGCAGCAAAACGTAGGACGGCGTCACTGGTCAGTTCCCATTGAGAAGTTGGAGGTAAGTCCAACAAATGCGATGTAACCACTCGACTAAGCCTACGCGACTGTCATACGATTATTTTAGGTATTCAACTAAAAGGCAAAACGTGTGCTAGTGTAAAGAGCCGCCATCTAGTGAGGAAACAACAAAATAATTTATGAGATTAAATAATTTAATTTCGAACGCAATTGATATCGCACGAATTCTTGTATTTAAAAAAAAAAAAAAAACAAGCATCTAAGAAATAAATTTACCAAGTAGAGATGATCGAAGTAAAATCTTGAGTCTCTGAGGGATTTTTTTAAGAAAAGATATTTGTCAAATTATTATTTCATTCTCTATATAACAATTTAGAAAAATATTTTATTTCTCGTAGAAAAAAAGTTAGGTGCAAGAATGCAGACAATATGTTAGTTTATTAGGAGATATAAAATGTATTGAACAATTACATATTTTATAGGGTAGTTACTTTTTACACTTTCTCCACCCATTGTAACATTGAAAGTTGCACACATGAGAGCGAAAATGGCCTGTATTATTTTCCCTACAAGCTAATTTTATATGTTAATAACTTTTCTATAATAAAGAAATAGTTTTACGCATTGATTAATAAATTAATTTATAAAGCTTATTTAATTATTTTATTCAATTGAATCGTACGATAATAAACTGGTTATATAAAGGGCTTCTTAATTGCTTTTCGATCAATGTTCAGCTGACGAAGAAATTTACACTTTGTAACATAGAAAACGACGTTCCAAGTATAAGTGTTTATTAAAGTCACACTGTAAAACAACACGAGGGCTATTGTACCAGGGTCAAGCAGTGCCGGATCAGGAGGAGCATGCAATTGCCTATGGGCCCCGCGCTCTTTAGGAGCCAGAGCGTGTTCTGTCTTCTGTTAGTTCTCCAAATTCATCCGGGCGAAGTCTGTGGTGTCAAGAGGGGAAGTCTGTGATGTCAAGAGGGGAAGTCTGTGGTGTCAAGAGAGGAAGTCTGTGACGTAACCATCATCTGGTATCCAATTTACACTTACTGATGAGTAGTTGCTCCACAAACTTCGTCCAGACTCCGGATGTTCGATTGCATACATAAAACAGAACATCTTGGTAGCAGGACACATCTTAGCCTAATATAGATTAGATTATTTTATCAGTTATTTCAGTTTATAATATGAAACAATAGACGCTGCAAAAAATATCATTTTTTCTACAGTAAATTTTATATGGGGTATATTTCTAAAGTTTACACTTAGTTATAAAATTCAAAAAAAGTAAACGTTCATAAAGAAGTGAATCTTGTTCTAGACTCTAAACTCTTACTTGCTTTTGATTGTGACTTAAAAAATAACTGTTTTTTATTTATTCATTTATTATTATTTATTTATTTTTGTAGATTTTTGTTTCCCCAAATGTCGACGTTAGTAAAGAAAAGGTACCTAAGTGGTGCAGAGAAACAAAAGAATTGGACAAAGAAATTAAACAAGCTTGCTAAGTAAATGAAGAAAACATATAATCTTTCTCAACTTGGCTTCACTTGTAGAACTTAAACGGAAAATCTACTTGATATTTCTCCAAGTACGTCAACAGGTGAAATTATGGCAGTAGATCCTAAACCACGAAAAATTGTAGAAGAGGACGATAAAGTTTAGAAGTGTGCAAAATGACATTCAAGCTGATTTGAATGTTCCGTTAGATATTCAAAACAGAAACCACCTTGGACCAGAATATCAAAATGATATTAAGTTATATCGAAATATTACCGAACATGTACGAAAATTCTGATGTAAAAGAAATTCTGAGGAATGTCGACGTTTTGACAATGATTTTTCGACTTCATGCAGACAGTATGATGATTGTAAAAGAAAATTTTCTCTCTCAAAGGGGTTTCGAAAACATGTAAATGGTGAAGTAATCAAAAGAAAAATGGCTCATGTATTCTCCATCCACAGGAAATGTATATTATTTTCCATGCGTCTTATTTAGGGAAACATCTGCTAGCCAAACTCAATTTTGCAAGGATTTTTAGACTAGAAGAATGCGGTACAAAGAAGTAAAATGCACGAAGACAGTTCAACGCATCGGAAATGTATATAGACACTTATTTGTCGAAGACGTACACGTAATCGAATTGACAGTTCTTTGGAAAATCAATTTAATAAAGAACAAGAATATTGGATCAAAGTTCTGCAGAGAGTAGAGTCAGTAATCAAATTTGTCTCATCACGTGGATTTGGCCGCGGTAGCCAAGTGGTTAAGGTATCGGACTCGTGGCTGGCGTGTCATGAGTTCGAGCCCAGTACCACTGGAAACCTGGCGTGTAGGGAAGCGATGCGCGTTAAATCTGTCGAGAGCTCAAATGTCCTCCCGTGGTGTGGTGTGATAGTTAGGAGAGGGGGTGCCAGCTCAGGTGTCGTCTTCGTCACTTGACCATGGTTCAAAATTACGAGGTCCGCCGTCAAAAGCTCTCGTATAGCTGAACAGCGCGACATTAATATTCTCTCACTCACTCATCACGTGGATTAGTGCTTCGTGGTGATGTAGAACATATTGGTTCTCAACATAATTGCAACTTCTTAGGAATATTAGAACTAATCGCGGATTTTCATCCTTTTCTCAGTTCACATATTGCCAGATATTGTAACAAAGGTCGAAGAAAATCTTCCTACTTGTCTTCTACAATATGCGAAGAAATAATTGAAATATTATGGGGGGGGGGAAGTTCAGGAAAATATAAAGGACATCCAGGAAGCTAAATACTTTTCTCTGAGCGTTGATTCTATACCAGATATATCTCATACGGATCAATTGACAGTAATTCTTAGATATTTGAAAATATCTGATGGTTACCTTGGCCTCTGCCAAGGTAACATGTCAGCACTCCAATAGAGTACGTGTGGGATATCATTGGACGACAACTCCAGCATCTTATCCCCAGCCAGCACTGACCGTCCCAGTATTGACACAACAAATACAACAAGCATGGAACTCCATACCATAAAGTGACATTCGGTACCTGTAGGACACAATTCTTGCTTTCAAAATTCTTGACGTTACATCGGTTATTAATGTAATAGCTTTTCACATTTGAAATGCATTTCTTGAGCTTAAATTAACTTGTGATCTTGAAAATTGAATCAACTAAACACGTGAACTAGACAGTATATTGTTTGTCCAAATTTCATTACTCTACAATAATTTTTCTTGGTGTGTTAGAATTTTTTTTCCTGTCAGTGTAAGAAACAGATCAGAGTAAGAAACTAAAGAAAACAGATCTTAAATGCATATTTTCCGTTTATACTAACAAACTGCATTTTTTAAGGTTTAGGTATATTCGCCGTATAACTCAAACTTTTTCCGCGAAGAAACCTGAAAAGGAAACATGCAGTGCTCTCATCTTTTGAAGCCTAGAAATAATGCGCAAATGGTTAAAAACATGGAATGAAATAAAAAAATTTGACTTAATTAAAAAGTCATTTAAAAATGTAGTATATCTAAAGATCTAGATGAAACGGAAGAGGATTTTTTTAAACTTATGAATCACGGTGACAGTGATGGGGAAGATGAAACAGAATTCGGTGATGAGCCTGAAAATATAATGGAAGACAAATACACTGAAGAGCCAAAAAAAAACTGGTACACCCGACTAATATCTTGTAGGGCCCCCACGAGCACGCAGACGAGCCGCAACACGATGTGGCATGAAATCGATTATTGTCTGAAGTAGTGCTGGAGGTAATTGACTTCATAAATCCTTCAGGGCTGTACATAAATCAGTAGGAGTAAGAGGGGGTGAAGATCTCTGCTGAACAGCACGTTGCAAGGCATCCCAGATATATTCAATAATATTCATGTCTGGGGTTTTTGGTGGCCAGTGGAAGTGTCTAAATTCAGAAGTGTGCTCCTGGAGCCACTCTGTAGCAATTCTGGACGTGTAGGGTGCCGTATTGTCCTGCTGAAATTCCCCAAGTCCGTCGGAATGCACAATGGACATGAATGGGTGCAGGTGATCAAACAGGAAGCTTACGTACCTGTCAGAATCGTATCTAGACGTACCAGTGGTCCCATATCACGCTCCTTACCATCACAGAGCCTCCATCAGCTTAAACAGTCCCCTGTTTACATGATTCATGAGGTTGCCTCCATACCCGTACGCGTCCATTAGCTCGAAATTAATTGGAAACGAGACTCGTCTAACCAAGCAACATGTTTCCAGTCATCAACAGTCCAATGTCGATGTTGACGGGCCCAGGCGAGGCGTAAAGCTTAGTGTCGTGCAGTCAACAAGGGTACACGAATGGGCCTTCGGCTCCGAAAGCCCATATCGATGATGTTTCGTTGAATGGTTTGCACGGTGACACTTGTTGATTGGCCCAGCATTAAAACCTGCAGCAATTTGCCGAAGGGTTGCACGTCTGTCACGCTTAATGATTCTCTTTAGTCATCGTTGGTCCCGTTCTTGCATGATCGTTTTCTGGACGCAGAGATGTCGTAGATTTGATGTTTTACCGGATTCCTGATATTCACGGTATACTCGTGAAATGGTCGTAGGTTAAAATCCAAATTCCATCGCTACCTCGGAGATGCTTTGTCCCATCTCTCGTGCACGGACTAACACCTCGTTCAAACTCACTTAAATCTTGATAATCTGCCATTGTAGCAGCAGTAACCTATTTAATAACTGTTCCTGATACTCGTTTTCTTATATATATGCTTTGTCGGCCGCAGAGCCGTACTCTCTGATTAGTTCCATATCTCTATTTGAAAACGCATGCCTGTAACAGTTTTTTTTTGGCTCTTCAGTATATAAAGGAAATTTTCATGCCTATCCATCATCCCATTATTGGGCATTCTAAATAATATCATGAATAATATTTTTAATAATAATATGTCCAATAATTTTCTTTGAAATCAACAGTATTTATATACATTTATATAAAAGTACCTTTTCTATAATCATTTTTTATTTTGAAAGCCTTTATTTTTATATCCGGCGCATAAAGCGCACCCAAAAATTTCGGTCTAATTTTTTGCGTTAAATGTGCGCGTCATATGCGGTATTTTATTTTTGAAAGTTCTTATGAAGTATCGTACATCCTAAACCTTTTGGTTTTAACATGTACAATGAAGCAATTTATACCGCAATGAAAATTTATGTAAAATTCGCTAAGAGTATTCGTTGTAGTAAGAAATAAATTGTTTGTTTTATGAACTATTTACTAGTGGAATGCATTAAAGAAATTTAGATATGATTTAGACAAGGAATACACAATTTGAATAAAATTAAAGGAAACAAAATAGATCTCATAAATTAAAAAAATATTATACTTGTAGTAATGGAAAACCGTTTTCACTCTTATTGCGGAAATAAAAACTACGAAGATGAAGTATATATTTCTAAATTTTTTAAAATTACTATAACCTACATAAAACTGCATCAAATTATATTTTGTTCATATATACTCTCTAATTTACCCCTTCTCTATTTCTCCTACTTTCCACACATTTTTGAAATAAAAATGTTTTATTAAAGAACTTTTAGTTTGATTAATATCATTCCTAAGAAGCCGCATTCACCATGGTTACAAAATAAAATAAATAAATATAACAATTCATTTCGATTGCAGTTTTAAGTTTTATTTATTGTCCCCCCCCTCCCTGAAAAAAAAAAGAATCAAATATTTCAACAAACGACAACATAATCACGTGATCGTGACGTCACATGAATTTAGTCCATAGATTAAGGCAGTGATTCTCAACCACTGTGCCGCGGCACTTTTGAAACCCACCAATTTTTTAAAAAAGTTATTCATTATACTCAAACAAAAAAATAAAAATAAAATCCGGAACCGAAATCATTCGGCGTTCTATAGAAATAAACTAAGGGTATCGGTTGTACATTTAACTTATCCTTTGGAAGATTAGATGGATATATAAAAGTTTGATTGGGTTCGAATCCATTTGTGATAACAGATACATCAGTAAATGAATTAATTTTGAATGAAGATAAAAAACAAATTTCACTCTGTAATAATCGAGATTTAATTTCAAAACATTTGGAAAAGTCAACTTATTTTGGATTAAAATTAGAGGCGATTATCCCATAGTAGACGAAAAAGCTTTAAAAATATTGTTACAATTTTTTACATCTTATTTGTCTGAATTCGTATTTTTCACAGCATTAACAAATCTGTATAAATAAAAATAAATGTATGTGTGTGTCTCTGTATTTCTCTTATGTTTTCCTAAACCGTTAATTCTCTTTGTAACCACCAGAGGGCGTCTGAACGCTTATGTAAGTAGATACATTTTTTTCGTTTACAATGTCTGCACTTCGAATGTAGCTCTCAGCTCTCCCAGCTAGAAGGTGCCACTGGATAAAATAAATTGTTAAGTTTTTATTATTAAGACATGCTCTCCCTTTTATTGATTGCATTTATCGGTGTATATACTATTACCGTTCATCCGATTGCGATGAAACTTAAAGGAATGGTTCGGGACATGCCCGCGAAGGTTTCTGAGTTTGTAAAATTGACCCCCGGTCGTTTGAGATGTATATTCCGTTTTTGAATTATTAGACCTACAAACTTGAAATTTGATGGACAAGTTCCTTTCATAGAGTAGAGATCCTCTACAAAAGGGGAGGGGGTTGGCGAAAAATGAATCCTAAGGGGCGTTCCGAGGGCTTAAGCGGTATTATAGATAAATATTCCCGTTTTCAAACTATTGGGCCTACAAACGTGAAATTTGGTACTCCTGTTCCTTTCATGGAGATCCGCTATAAAAAGTGTTTTGAGAATCGACCCGAAAAGTCGTTGTGAGGGCTTAAGGGGCGTTACAGATAAATATTATCGTTGAACTTTCAGACATACAAACTTGAAATTTTGGTGGCATGTTTTTCCCCTCCTTTTTATTGAATATGTATCCGCTAAGAACGTACTGTACGGAAATTGACTCCGTAGTTTTGTATTAATCGATCACGTGGGTTCGGAGTGCTGCGTCATTGAGTTAACATGTGCAACTGCATTCCACCGGAAAAATGTTCAGGAGGAAGGGTCAGAGTGGAAGATGACGAACCTGCTGGGAACCCAAGGTCAGCGATTACAGACCAAAACATTGCCAAAATTCGTGATACGAGTCGGTTCCCACTCACATCAGTGGCCAGCCTGTTAATCAACGTTACTACATTGAAGTACCAAAAAGACTTCGAGAAATATTAGGGGAAAAAAGGCTATAATCGGGGAGTGATAAATGGCTGTTGCACCAAGACAATGCACCCGCTCACAAGGCTCTATCTGTCTAGTAGTTTCTGACCAGAAAAAACGTTACTATGATAGGGCATCCTCCTTATTCCCCTGATTTGGCCCCATGTGAATTTATTTAAGAGTATTTCCCACAGTTAAATCTTGCTTACAGGGAATCCATTTTACTTCAGTTGAAGAGGTTCAGGCAAAAACAGAGAATCTCCTGAAAAGGCCTTCCAAAAATCTCATTCCAGAACTGTTACCAGCAATGGCAGCACCGAATGCAGAAGTATGTGAATATTGAAAGGAACTGCTTTGAAGGTGATAATGTCACAGAGAACTGATTTTGTACGTACAATGATTTTTGGAACTGTCTCGTTTTTTGTCATACCTAGCATATACAATCATATCCATAAATTAAGGATAATTCAGAATCATACAGAAATTGAACTCTAAAATAAAAAATTCACCTATAGAATTATCACACACATCTTGAAGAAGAATATGAAAATTACAGGAAACCACCAGATGGCGCGGATAGTACGTCACAATGACGAGAGTATAAGAGAGGGGTATATAAGGAATGGTGGGAAAGAAGTAAAATTGTTCACAAGCGTTTTAAAAGTCTTTCAGTGCAATAACCGCATAGTTATGACACAAAGGAAGCATTTGGATGATTTTTTACGTGGTAGAATTATCGGACGAATGGAATGTGGACGTACCCAGCTGGAAGTATCCGAGGAACTTGGAATCGCCCAGAGTGTCATCTCCAGGCTTTGGCAACGATTCCAAGATGATGGTATTGTGAGTAGATGTTACAGCACAGGTCGCCCCCGAGTTACAACGCCGAATGAGGACCGGTATTTGGCAGTTACTGCCAAAAGAAACAGACGGAGCACAGCATCAGACCTATCTCGTCAGCTACCGGTACGACAGTTTCAAGGCAGACCGTGCACAGACGCTTAGGGCACATTGGTCTATATGCTCGTAGGCCTGTCAGATGTGTTCCCCTTACCGCAACTAACTGTCGCCTGCGATTAACCTGGAGTAGAGAGCATGCATTGTGGACACCGCAACAGTGGTCTTGTGTGATGTTTTCCGACGAGTTCAGGTTTAGTTTGCAGTCTGAATCTCGCCAGACTTTCATATGGAGAGCGCCAAGTACCCGTTACCACCAAGAGAACACCATTAAACGACACTGTTACGGGAATTATTCTTGGTTCCAGAACTGACCTGCATGTTCAGAGTGTAACGATGACAGGCCACATCTATCGGAATGTCATTCTGGAACAACATGTACGTTTGTTTCGGGGCGCCATGGGTGCTGAATTTCTGTTTATGGATGACAACGCCCGTCCTCACCGTGCAAACATTGTAGACGAATGCCTTCAATCGGAGGATATTACCCGTATGAATTGCCCAGCATACTCACCGGACTTGAATCCAATCGAGCATGTGTGGGATATACTTGGCCGACGAATTGCAGCCCGTCAACCCCCTCCCACCTGTCTACCGGAACTTTGGAGGGCATTGCTTGATGAGTGGTGTAATATTCCCCAAGATCAGATTGATAGTTTGATACTCAGCATGCGTAGGCGTTGTAAGGCCTGCATTGCATCGTCCGGGAGACATACTCCGTATTAACCATCATACTAACCATGTTATACTGTTTTTTGTAAATAGGTTCTTTTTTGAAATTTGCTCCAGGGAGTAAAAATCGCAATTTTTATTAATTATGTCAAACATATAGCATCTTTTTTGCTCTTTACCTTTTGTTTAATAAATAGACTTTACAAATAAGTCAAATTTGTTTTGCTTCTGTCTCTTTCTTTGCCTGAACTTCATTATCCTTAATTTATGGACATGAGTGTAATTGATGAAATGAGAGTGGCATTATCATTTTTACGACCAAATGTAAGCGAAATGATCAAAAATCGTTAAGCTCAAACTTCGCATCAAACGTATTCTTATAATTAATTGCATTTTGTTGTCTTTGTTGTACAAATTATTTTATTTAACATTGAAAATTATTATCATAGACTGTTTTACATAGTGTATTACAGATAAGTAAAATTCTTTTAAACTTGTTTTATTGTTAGTGTGCCGCGCTACATTTTAAAATTGTTAAAATTGCATAGCAACTAAAAAAAAGGTTGGGAATCACTGGATTAAGGTTTATTACAATTTCTCGTCTCTGTATAGGTTCTAGCTTCGGTACAGCCTGTATAACTTTGTGTTCCAGTTTCCTAGCAATCTTCACTTCTTCTTGAACAACTCTCTGCGTTTGCTTCAGTACAACCTTCCGCTTCGGGTTCCGTTTCATCATTGCTTTTACCTCCTTTAAGTGTATCATAAACCTTAACACCAGCTCCAGTTGCTGCGACTATAGCAGTTTTAGCCGCACCCCCTAAACCTGCGGCACCCATACCTTGAAGAACACCAAAAACTGTACCAGATGTCCCTGCAATAGTACCTCCGAACCATGTTCCTTGAATAGTAGCTGCAAGTGATCCAGCAGCTATGCTCCCGCTCCGAAACCAGCAGCTGTAAGTACAAGTGAGTGGCGACAATCGCTGCACCAGCAATAGCACCAGTTGTAAGACCAAATTCTATGCAAAGCAAAAAGAAATGTTCAGATATTAGTATAAAAGTATTCATCATTGGAAAAATTTTAAATGCATTGAATCCTTGAAAGAAAGTATTACTCACTTAACAAGTCATTTTCCGATGCTTCAGATACAGTTTCCTTAACAGTATCCTAAAAAGGAAAATATTTTAGACATATAAATACTTCGGAACGACTTGCTTAGATAATTCTGCCCATCCCCCATTCAGTACAATACATGTTTATAAATTAAATTTAAAATATTACTTAATTTAATGAAAATTTTTGGGGGTAAAAAAAAGTTAAATATCACACAAAATTTTTAAACTTGGTGCTCTAAAAATTTCCTATCTAAAAATAAAGAAAAATCATATTTTAGAAAAAAAATTTTTTTTTTGTACATATTATATTCACACAAGAAGTTTTACAGTAAAAACCAGGCAATTGTTTTTATTGATATATTAAACACTTTTTTAAATTACAAACTCTGAATAAACTGTTCCAATATTCACATCGTTATATGAAGAGTCCATAGAATAACATAAGTATGAGAGTGTATTAACGTCTCGCTACAAAAGCAACATGAAGGCTATTGGCGACGGACTACCTAATTTTGAATCTCGGTCAAGTGACGAGTACGACACCTGAGCTTGAACCGAAACTACCATACCACGCCAAAAGGAGGACGACTTTGAGCCTCTAAAGATTGACGTGCATCAGCCCCTCTATACGGAGGGTATTCAGTGCCACTAGGACTCGAACCCGCAACATGCTGACCACGAGTTCGTGAACATAACCACTAGGCTACCGCAACCACCATAGAATGACAAAACAATAGATTATAAGATAATCGAATTTCTTTTTTAAAAAAATTAAATTTACAGAGACAATTTAGTAGATGCAATGATTTTTCTTCCAGTAATGTAAGTAATGAACTACAAAAGTATCAATATATAATGGAAAAAGAGGCATTTCTCGATCTATATATTAGTTTATTGCGGTGTTCGTCACACATCGGCTTCGTGTGTTTACATCTTGTGATCGCCTGCCAGGCCAGATTCTCAGAACTATTCTAAGGGGGTTGCCACATTCTCTTCGGGACCCATGTTCGAATTTACCTCAGTATATTTGGTTGGGGAAAAAGAAATCCATTATTTTTTCGGTAGATGGCTGTAGTGTTCGATAACTTGTAAAGTATCAATCCAACAATATCAGATCTAGGCTCGTTGGGAATGTGACACTTCGTACTAAAAAATTATTTTGCTGTTTTATGTTTGGTCCAATCAGTTGTGAGTTACAGGGTGTTAAAAATGAAAGTCAAGAAATAGAAAATTTGGTACATTTTTTACACTTTTTCTTTGATAAAGGTGAAAATGCAAGCCAGGCGGCTGAAATCGTGAATGGTGTTTATGGTCCCGATACTGTACCAGCCAATTAGGTGCAGTTTTGGTTTGTCGATTCCATTCAGGTACGTCCATCGTAGAAAATTTCGATAAAATCACAAAAATGATTGAAGTTGACCGGCATGTTAGTAGTCGTAGCATCGCTCAGGAGATAAAGGTCGAACATAAAACAGTTTTAAACCATTTGCACAAAGCTGGACTCAAAAAGAAGTTTGATGTTTTGGTGCCACACCAATCAACACAAAAAACATGATAGATCGAATTTCCAACCGCAAAGCCTTTGCCAAACAGAATGAAATCTACCCTTATAATTTTGGGTAAATTGAATGGTGCGAAAACATGGGGCGGAGAGTGGACAATGACAACATATAGATAGCGGAAAACGAATGCGAGAGAATGAGAGTCGAATGGAGCAGTTGAGGGAAGACAGCCAAATCGAAGAGGCATCGTAGAAAATTTCGATAATCACAAAATTTGAGTGACGCATGTTAGTAGTCGTAGCATCGCTCAGAGTTAAAGTCGAACATAAACATTAAAATTGCACAAAGCTGACTCAAAAAGAAGTGATGTTTTGGTCACACCAATCAACACAAAAAACATATAGATCGAATTCCAACCGCAAACCTTTGCAAACAGAATAAATTACCCATTTTTAAATGAATGTGACTGGGCTGAGAAGTGACCACATTCGACAACATTGTGCGAAAACGATCGTGGTCAAATAGCGTTGAGGCAGCTCAAACGGAGGCCAAACTACCAAGGTTCTATCTGCGAATTAGGTGGGATTGGAAAGGAATGATTTATTATGAGTTGCTTCTATACGTCGAAACACTAAATTTGGATCTTTACTGTCAACAATTGGACCATTTGAAGTTAGAGTTTGACCAAAACGGCCAACAGGAGAGGTGTTTTGTTCCATCAGCACAACGCCAGATCACACGCGTCTATCGTGACTAGCCAGAAACTCAGGGAGCTTGGTTAAACGTGGTTTAAAAATACGAGGTCCGTCGCTAAAAGTCCTCGTATATCTGAACAAGGTGACGTTAATATTCATTCACTCACCGGGAGCTTGGTTGGGAAGTTTTGATGCATCCAACATATAGTCCGGATCAGGCACCAAGCGATTGCTATGTTTTTCTTGCAATGCAAAACTTCATTGGCATCAAAACAAGATAATGAAAAGAGTGTGTGTTCTAGAGTTTTTCGTCAATAGGGACTGAAGACTTCTATGAGAGAAGCATTATGAAGCTACCTATAAAATGGCACAACAAATTATAGAATAAAACGGTGCATATTAGACCAAATATGGTAATCCGAAACATGTTTAAACAAAGTCATGAAGTTCATGTAAAAATAATGGATTTCTTTTCCTCGAACTTAATATGTGTATGCTATTTAGAACACTAATGATCTCGGACCAGGCCAAAAAACGAGAAAACCCTCACACCATTATGCTTCCACCACCAAACTTAACAGTCGGCACAATGCAGTCACTAAAGAAACGTTCGCCGGGCATCCGCCAAACCCAGACGCGTCTATCCGACTGCCAGACTGTAAAGCGAGATTCATCACTCCAAAGAACAGTTTTCCACATGGTCCACAGTCCAATGACGGCGAGCTCTATACCATTGCAATCGATGCTTCGCATTCTGTGGAGTGATGTTTGGCTTGTGAGCGGCTGAACGACTATGGAATCCCAAGTTTTTTAACTCTCGTCGGACAGTCCTGCTGCTAACACTAATTCCTGATGAACTTTAAAACTCCTGAGAAATTTCCACCAACGAGGACTTGCGATTTTGTTTCACTACCCTTTTCAGAGTTTTGCGGCTGCGTTCACACCAAGTATTTTTGGCCTACCGGTTCGTTTCACTCTGCCTCGACGTTTCCACTTCACAATTACATCACTCACAGTAGATTTAGGCTTCTGTAGAATGTCTGCAATCTCACGAACTGATTTCCCACAAAGGTGGCATCCCACTATACTGCCACGATCAAACTCACTAAACTCCTTTGACTTACTCATTGCCTTACAAACGCATAAATACAATCTGACAAACCCCTACCAACACTTTTATAGCTTTCAATTACGTATCAAATTGCGTCACTCACCAGAACCACTTTATTAAGGTGTGTTCGAATACTTTTGTCCAGATAGTGTATATATATAAATGCTTTTTCAAAATAACCTTATATTTTATCACATTTAAGACTTACATTTATCATTAAATATAATAACTTTTCTAATTAACACTGGGCAATGGCAAAAATTTTAATAGTCGTTATAAACAACAGATTGGAAATTAGAGCCCGACAAGGTTCTATGCTCCGTTTAGTTTTTCTCAATGGCAGTATACTAATTTATACATTGTATCCATGAAAGGCAATAGCCATGGTCATAAACTCGTGGCCAACGGTATTTTTGTCGAGTCACGAGTTCGAGACCAGGTTTATTTAAGGCCTGCTGTGTAGAGGGACTAATGAACGTTATATTTGTTGAAGCTCAAAATCCTCAAATTGACTTGGTATGAAAATTTGTAGAAGGATGCCACTCAAGTGCAGTCCTTGTCACTTGACCGTGGTCAAAGCTATTACACCCGTCATCAATAGCCTTCATGGTGCTTCAGTGAGTAAGTGAATGTTTCTTAACGTCGCACTATAAAGCAACACGAGGGCCATTGCCTACCGACCACCATGGTGTTTCAAAGTGCGAAGTTAATAAACTATCAATCCATGCTTTTCTTTGTTGTTGTTGTCGTCGTGTCCTTCCCGAAGGGAAGGAATGAAAGTTGCCAGAGCCTAAGACAGGTTGGACTACACGATGGATGGTGACACCACCTATCTCCACCTCCACAATTTAAGCATAGAACTAGAGGGGAGGGAAATATTCTCCAACACCCTGCACCCGTGGTTTCTACTGCGACCACCCACAAGACTTTAGGACCCACTGATTTAACGAGCGCGTACTCCGTGTGTACTCGGAGGGTATTTGGTGTCATCGGGCATCTCGAACCCAGGCCCTCCGGCCTGGAATCCGATGCTTTAACCACTAGGCTACCCACGGCCCAAATATTTTTCTTTCATGCATGCATGTGCCTTGTAGATACAGAGCCGTTTTTAACTTCCCCGGTGCCCTAGGCACTTCAAATTGTTATATTCTCCTCCCACTATTTACAAAGTGTCCTTCCCCTCCTTCATGTCTTACCTTGTCAGTTTTGGTTCAAGGGATTTTTTGAAAAAATATTTTCTCTTTTTTTTCGTCTTACAATTTTTCCTGCCCCTCAATCTTTTGTGCCCTAGGCCTAGGCGGAAAAGCAGCCCTGTGTACATAATGTTAAAAATAAGTACTCAAGACAGAGGGAGCCTGTAATCTTTACCTTAAAAGAGCAATAGAATAAATAAAATTAAATAATTTCATGCACGAGGTACACATGTTAAAAGGTAGTAGATCTAGTAATTTTAAAATTACGGGCAAATGACGAGAATAACAAAGCACTGGTATTGTTCTCTTATTTTTTCGCTATAATTCCTCATAAGTGTTCTCCAAAGCAGTCATTTTCAACAAATACTTAATCTTTATGTATAGAATTTTAAAGGAGCCGGCTGTGGGGCCGTGGTTGGTTAGTCACTGGCCTTCTGCTCCTAAGATTGCAGGCTCAACCCCGGCCCAAGTCGGTGGATTTTCATGATGCAGAAAATAAACAGCGGTCATGTCTGATTATACGGCATGTAAAAGATCCCTAGAGTGTCTGTTTGGCTTGGGTGCTCTCGGCAAAATTAAATCCTAGTACAGGTTCGCATCGTCAGAGCTCAGGTGCCTCCCTCTAGGAAAGAAACTGGGCGTCAAAATTACCTGCGACAATCGGTATTTGCCTATACGGTGCCACACTGAAAAGAGATACCAGCTTCTGGGAATGTACTAGGTCTGCAATGGTAAAACACCAATCCGCAGACTATTAGAACAAAAAAAGAGTATTAACGGAATTTTCTCAAAACCTACAACTTTTTAAGCTATTGTATCAACAACCTTTTATTGGTTAATTTAAACATAATGTGAACTTGCACATAATTATAATTTAGAAAATATAGATAATATTTCAATATATTTATATGGCTACCAACAGTTATACTAAAGGGTGACAGAAGAATTCGAAAGTCATCCTTCTAATGAAATTGCTACTATTTTGTATCCTAATTAGAGATCTTTATTTTTTTTGTGAGAATAGAAGCATTAGCTTTACCTTGGGTTCAGAACTCAGAGAAATTTGAATTATTTGAATCTCTAATGTACATTACTTATTCATTTCTAACCTATAAAAAGGGAGTAAATTACCCCCCTGAAAGAGAGGTAAAAAGAAAAGAATCACAATGAGACTTCAATTTTTTTCCCTTCTACATTAATTATTTTTTGTCCATCTATAAGTGTTATTTAGATAATCCCTAGTAAAAGTCTTTATTTCACCAAAGATGTTCAGATCAAATAATGAAGAGTTACAATGCAAATCTGCCAAGCTTTAGCCTTGGCTGGTGTGGAAGATTTGGAAGTGAAGTAACAAAGAATCATTCTTATCATTAAAACACAGTTGACAAAGATATATTCAGAAATTCTAATTACAGTTGAAAAGTACTTTTCTCTCTTTTAAGTGATATAAATTCCTGTTTCTGTTCTTTTTTTAAAAGAATGGTACTGTAATTATTTTTGAAATCTGTTAAAGTAAGGGCAATATGGTTTTAAAACAAAATAATTAAACAAGGTTTCCTTATCCCAATTTAAAGGAATTAAATAAAATAAAAATTTAGATTTTATATACAAGCAGTCTAATACGATGGAAAGATAATTTTTCTTATCAAGTATAAAAAAAGTGTGGATTGAAACGGAGATGAAAAAATAAAGTAATGTAAGATATCTATAAAATCTATCATGGAAAATCATTGAAAATAATCTTAAGAAAAAGCTACTACATATGCAATGAAATGCTGATATATTCTTCAAACATTCATAAATTTAATTAAAAAAATTAAGAATTCAACAAATATCATATATTACATTCATAAATCTACTTTGTGTTAAATTTATTTTAAATCTTTCTTTTAATAAAGATCAATGTGTGAATAATTCAGTACAAATATTTAGACATTTTGTTTAAAAAAATTATATATTTTTCTCTCTCAATATATTCAATTATTTTAAGCACACCATTTTAATATTAAAATGAAAAATAAGTTTATTGTGATTAGAATGGTTTGAATTAACCTCTTTATATATGCATGGTTAAATAGGTCAAAGTAAAAAATTTTTTTAAGAGAAAGCTAAAAAGAGAAAAGAAAAACTGTTGGCAGGCCAATTAAATTCATTACAAAGAGCAATAAAGACTACAAAATGGTACATTTTGAAAATTCATTAGTAAAAAGAATTAAAAAAAAAAATGTAGTCATGGCTCTAAAATTTGATGACAAACTGATGCAATGAGTAAAGCTGTGATTGTAATGCTTCTTTTTCAATTTCTTTAAAAATTTAAGTATAAAACAAATCATTTGATAATTTTATGAATATTTATTGGGATAAATTTTATTTTTTGCACATACAAAGATTATTTTTAATCAATTTCAGTATAAATTTTCACAACAAGATTTAGCATATGCAGAAAATATTAACAAAATTTCTATAAAGTATTTCCATGCGCAAAAAATTGAAAATATCCTGAAATAAAAATTTTAAAAACAATGAAATTGAAAAATTTTTCCTTTTTTTTTCCAAAATTTGTGACAGTATGGATAAAATCTATAGGTGGATTGCTGTTTGCTCATAAGTGATACAAGCAATAAATATTGTTTAAAACCATGGTCAAATGGGGAAAAAAATTTTTAGCTGCATTTTCTTTCTTTCCATATTATGTCTAATGAGGACTTTAGGGTGTAGTTGAAATTAACAGGCAGCAACTCCCATAGTTTTGCACAGAATTCTTTGAAAAAGTAATTACATATAAACAAACAACTGAATTATAATATAACTACCCCTGAAGCTTATATTCTAAAGCCTTTCAAATGCAATTTGAAATGAGGTCTTTTTTTTTTATCTAGCAAAAACAATAACAGACTTTTACCTAACAAAAAAATATGCAGAGTAGTAAGAATATTTACCCAAAAATTTTGCTGTTCTTGTTTCTCATCTTTTCCAAAACAATTTGAGCAATAACAAATGTTCTATGTAAGACAAATAAATTCTTTTAAAATTTATTACCAACAACAAATGATATGATATACTAAATACATCTTAATACAAATACATTTTTATTCAGCCACCATTATTTTTTTCACATAATATTAAATTATGAAAATAATTGCAATTAAATAGAAATAATGTTACACTAAATAAAAAAAAAATTTTCCTTCACAATTTATAAAAATCAATGCTAATTCAAATATAAATAATTTTTTAAATGCCAGGGCAAAAATATCAAGAATTTAAGTGCAGTGAAATGAATTTAAACAGATATTTATATCATTTCACATAGGTCTACAAAATAATATGAATGTATGTTGAATCTTATTATTCCAATTGTAAAAAATCATGAAATCAGTTATTTTAAGTTTTCTTCTCGGTAGATCAAAAAAGAAAGCTGGTTAAAAATCAAAACTACATTTATCGATTTGTATCTTTTTAATAGGATCAAAAAGTGCACATACAATATTATACATGATCGTCAATGAAAAAAATATATAAATATTTTTCTACGTATATAGTTTTATAGTAAATATTTAAGCTTCGCTTTTTGTTAAATCTTGTGCGATTTCATATACGGCATCTGAACTAATTGGCAAAAGTTTTTAAAACCAAAACATAAAATGAACGTAATATATTATCGTAGAACTATGTAAATTGTTAAAAATTCTACTCAATACACAGAAAATAAACATTCAGAACTTAAAAAGAAAAGTAAAGGACACATATACCTGCGTAAGACAGAGAAAAATAAGTACGATCAGTCTCAGAGTTGAAAACATATTTCCAATAAAAATTTAAAAGATTTTATAATTTAGACTTAACGCCTGAATTATCAGCACTTTTAAACACCGAAATTTTCTTATTCAACTCACAAGGAAGGTAAACTCACAATGCCTCGAAGGTAGTTTCACTAGGTAAACATTTCTACGTCACAACATCTCGTTCATACTACAATCGAAACTTTTTCTTTAAAAAAGGAACATTTAATTTTTTAAATAATATATATATTTATAGCCTAATTTTTTTAGAAAGAAACATCTGTAACAATACTGATAACTTTAAAACTTTATTTATAGAAGAAAACTATTCGTGCCCTTTTTGAAGACGAACAGAAAAGGGAATTCCCCGTTTTTTCGAATTGTTACCGCATGCGTCGCACGCAGAGGTAGAAACTAGGGTAGAATCAAACAAGTGGATAGGAGTATAGTAAGTAATGTTAGAAAAGTTTTAACAAAACTAACATGATTTTCATTTTGAGAAAAAAATTATGTTTTTTTTTTATCACACTTGTTCTTATATTGTTTTGGCTGTTATATTTCATTTTTGTCCTCAAATTTACAACTTGAGCTACAATTAAGGCTTGTGAAGCTTATTAAGGAATGTGACTACCTTTGGAACGCTTTTTTATTAAATATATAAATTTAAACTTTTTTTTTAGCATTTTTTTTATTTGAAATGGGGCATAATACTAGGAATTCAAGTACAATCTCCCCAAAATTAAAATAATTTTGGATATATTAGGAATTTTGAGTGAAATTTTAGTGAAAAATTGCAGTTTCGGTAAACCTTGTATTGAAAATTCTTATTAATATATTCGAATAATATTTATACAGTACATAAATAATATTATCTGTGCTTAGAGCTATAAGATTTGTAATACTTTGGAAAATTTTTGAAATATGTCATTTTTTATGCAAGAACTCAATTTTTTACAAAAAGCTAATCTTATTTTCTCACAAAAAGTGCAATGAAATTCATAAATATGTACACAGCGATTAGATTTTAGTCTATAGTGCAGATAAAACTAAATAAAACATTTTTTTTGAAAATTTCAATTCAATATCTTAAAAGAAATCATATAGTAAACTTTATGGAGAAGCAAAAAAATCGGAAAACAGTTTTTTAGAAAATGCATTTAAAGGTTTTAATGCAGTATAAAAAATTTTCTACTAATTTTACATTTTTTAAACTCATCATATTCATAGGTCAAGCTCTCTTTAGCTTCATGTTTAACTAATTTGGACTTTTTTTTAACCTTTTGCTGTTTAGTGGAGAGTCTTAAAGATTATAACAATTGTTGTTTTTAGTGAAATTTTGATGAAAAATTGTAATTACGATCTTTTACACAAAATTTTAATAAATGTATTCAAGTATTATTAATACAGTACATAAATAACATCTTTGCATGTATTAGAAATTAAAAGATTTGTAATACTTTTGAAAGATTTTAAAATATGCCAAATTTTATGCAAAAACTCGATTTCTTAAAAAATTAATGATTTTTTTCATAAAAAAGGAATAAAATACATAAATATATACACAGAGATTAGATTTTGGTTCTTAACATAGAAAGAACCAGATAAAACATGTTCTGAAAATTTAAATTCAATATCTTAAAAAATATTTTGCGTAGGGATCTACTTCCGGTTTTATGAACTCCATTTCATGCTATAACTTCTAAATGTCATAGAAACAAAAAAAGAAAGAAAGAAAGTGTTTTTGGGATGTTAAATGTATGGGCTATAAAATAAAAGCATAAAATATATTTCGAAAATTTTCACCAAAACGGAGAATTTTTGGTAGTCACATACCTTAAAAATTATGATACGGAAATTTTTTAGTTAAATTTTATTTTCAATTAATATAAATGACACTGGAAAATGCCTTTTTAATTTTAAAAAAAATATGTGTGTGTAACTATGACATGCATAAAAATTTTGCGAAAAAATAGTACACGATCACCTTATTAGATAAATTTAAAACATATCTTTCTTCAAGAAAAAAAGTTCAATATATATATATATATATACACTGGTGTCCAAAAGTTAAGCATAAATCGTTAAATGAGAAAAACACGGAGGAAATATTCGTAAAATTATTCCAAGTTTCTTGCGGATATTAATTGGGCGAAGAAGAAACATTAGGTTTATGCAAAACTTTTCAGTCGACTACGTCCTGCACGAAACACCGGCGCATGTTGGAACGCGGAGAAACCGATTCACGCAGCACAGGCAGATCAGACAAGTTTCGTGCAACTGCTGTGCGAAGGAACGGTGTTAACCATCAAACAAGGTGAATGATGGCACAAAGTCGCCAATTGGACATGTTTACGAAAGAAAGAATCTTTGGAATGCTGGAATCCTCACGATCACAAACCAAAGTGTCTCGAATTCTGAATGTGGACCAGTCTGTGATCTCAAGACTGGGGCAGAGGTTTCAAAGAACGAGAGATGTTACCCGACAACCAGTATCAGGTCGACCAAGAGTCACAACCCCTCGCCAAGACCGATATCTGGTAATAAGTGCGCAACGTCAGAGGGGCAGTACTGCCAGAGCACTGGGTTTGGCACTCACAGTCGCCACAGAAATACGAATTTCGAGACAAACTGTTTACAGGAGACTCAATCATGCTGGCCTGTATGCCAGAAGACCAGCAGTTTGCATTCCCTTCACGTATGCGCATAAACGCGCTCGTTTGAACTGGAGTTTGAAATATCAACATTGGAGTGTGGGAGAGTGGGCCAATGTGATGTTCAGTGACGAGTCCCGGTTTAGTCTGAGTAGTGATTTTCGGCGGGTAACGATATGGAGAGAACGTGGAACACGTTTTGAACCAATAAACATTTCGGAAAGATATCATTTTCCATCAAGGGGAGTAATGGTATGGACGGCCGCACAGATCTCCATTTCTTTGACACGGGGTCTACGACTGCTCAAAGATACAGAGACGAAGTTCTTCAGCCTTATGTTCGCTTGTTTCGAGGTGCTGTCGGTCCTGACTTCATATTCATGGATGATAATGCGCCCTGTCACCGAGCGGTGCTGATTGAGGACTTCCTTGAAACGGAAAATATCCAGCGCATGTCGTGGCCTGTGAACTCCCCTGATTTAAATCCTATCGAGCATGTATGGGATATGCTCGGGAGACAAATTACAGCCCATTCGCACCCACCAAGCTCCGTTACAGAACTAAAGAGAGCTCTCGAAGAAGCTTGGAACCGTTTGAGCCCACAACTCATTTATCATCTCATAGCAAGTATGGTAAATCGCTGTGCAGCGTGCCTGGCTGTCAGAGGTGACCACACGCCTTATTAAACTGCAGCATCAGTATTTTATTCAATGTTTTCTTTCATTTTTTCTTTAAAGTGTGAATCCTTGCTATGCTCAGTTTTCTTTCAAACTGCTACTTTGGATAGTAAAATTAATTATTATCATTCTTTTGATTTGGTTCCTTATTTTATAACCATTTTACACTCGCATATCACGTTTCCCGCCATTCTGATTTACAGTTCCTTCTTTATTCCCATAATTATCAATTATGCTTAACTTTTGGACACCAGTGTGTATATATATATCGTATTTACTCTAATCTAAGGCGCACTATTTTTCCACTGTTAATGCTACTGAAAATCGGGTGCAGCTTAGAATCGAAGACAAATTATCTGTTGAATGGCGGAATTTGAGCCCCCCTCTTTCAAAAGGAAAAGCATAACCGCCCATTTTGGCCTAACCAAAACAACGTTGTCTGCTCGTATTTAGGAAATGTTTTCGTATACGCACTTTCTTTTAATCACCTAAATATCAAAAATATCCGTAATAGCATCAAGACGAGTTCACTAGGACGAAGTATGAAAAGGGAGACTATTTTATTTGCAGAAAAAAAAACGGAAATACAGCAGCGGCCTCTGAAACAAATATATGTCGATGGAGTATACAAAATGACATAGTTTTTGCTTGTAAATGTTCAACAGTCTTTAATAATTCTTTTGCATTCTTCTATAATGCATTGGATGGCACAGAAGATGATATTGAGTGGGAAAATGGCATAGCCGGCACCGCGAAATCAGCTGTGACAATGGGAGTGACGAATCATTTTCGAAACATTATAATGACAGTTAAAGTAACTATAGATTCGTATATGTAATTGAAAATTTTAATGCACTGGAAAAATGGATTAATAATTAACTTTTCATTTTCTCATTAATTTTTTAAAATTTCTTACTTATCTGATATCGATGAACCTTTAAGCAATTTTTTATATTTTTTCTCAAAAACGTGTGGAGAATCGTGGGTGTGGCTTAGAATCTATGCAACATTTATTCACAAAAACATTTTGAGAATTTGGGGTGTGGCTTAGAATTGATCAGGGGCATAGCAACCGCCGTATCAATGATATAGAGCCCTCCAAGCTAGAAGGGCCTCAACATGTTCAATTACAGTACCACCTAACAAGGTTTTTATTTCTAAAAAGGGACCCCGAAGGAGTTTTGTTACGGGGCCCATTCAGAACTAGCTACGGTAATGGATTCGAGTAAATACGGTACATAAACTCTGACTTTAGGACGGCAAGTGAAGTTAAAACTTTCAGACAAGTTATCAAAAAGCAAGCATTAAAACTCTTCAATCAAATTCGTAATTCGACAAATTTGTCTCTTTACAAAATTGAAAAAATATAATTTCAAATATATATATATGTATGTATATTAAATTCTGATAGGCCAAGACAAATTCTAGTTGATCCAGAGTTCTGCTAAATTACTTCTTTTATTCCTTTTTTAACTATCACTTCTTTAGTTCCACATCTTTGTCGTATTATTTACTCATCTCTAAGTTTTTTGCCCTTTCAGACTTTTTTAGTCCTATTTGAACTTTTCTTGTCAACATTTGCCATCCATTCAAGATATTTTTATCAGCACAAATGCATTATTTAAAATTATTATTTTATCACCTTTCGAACTTTATTGCTGCATTCGGAATGGCTAGGCTTACCCCGCCCAAACTGTCCCGATCATTTTATCGCATCTTTTTCTCTGTTATATTTCTTTAAATTTTTATGTAATTTTTTTAAAATCAATATCTTTTTTAAATTTTTTAAAAGTTAAATTTTTTTATATTACTGATTTTAACTAACTCTGAGTAATTGAGGAATCTTTCACAGTTATCTGAAATGTAAAGAAGGGAGATTATAGAACCCGACAGGGGTAATTGTTTCTGGACCCCCCCCCCCCGTTCCACGGTCAAATATACAGTCGGACCCCGATTTAGCGAGTTCATTGGGACCGAACATTTTATTCGTTAATTCGGAGTTTTTCGCAATGTCGGTATTTCAAAAAGAATGCAAATTTGTTGCACTTATCTTTTAAAAACTCTATATTAAACAACAACTAAAAAAAATAATAAAATTACACATTTTTTATTCAGCAGCAAA
The DNA here is from genome assembly GCA_019973975.1 of Trichonephila clavata. Classification (NCBI taxonomy): domain Eukaryota; kingdom Metazoa; phylum Arthropoda; class Arachnida; order Araneae; family Nephilidae; genus Trichonephila; species Trichonephila clavata. Next base: position 82,714 of record BMAO01020735.1, on the reverse strand, counting down.
AAATACTACTAGCGAATTACTACGCGCCAGTTAATTGGACAATTTAAAATACTGACTATAATAGATATTTTCCAATCTTTTTGATTCTTAACTCGAAATAGCTCTTTTACGACTTTATGTAGAGAAGAAAATGCTGCGTCATTTACATCCTGCTGCATGAAGTATGTTTTCACAGTTTCCAAACAATGGAAAACATTAGAAAATGTAACATTTTTTATAGCAGTTTTATTATCAATTTCCGCATCAGGATTGTTATTCATTGTCTCCGACAAATCAACAGTTTATGGGCAGTCTGTCATCAAACGTAACATAATCCCTGCATTGTAGAGTGGGATGAGATAAGAAAGGAATTTCATGTCCTATTCAGAACTCATACGATAGGTTACACTGATGACTCATTTGCATCTGTAAAGTCTAATAATCGTCGTAAATTTGCTGTTTACAGTAGAACATCGTTTATCCGAATCGATTGGGACCGGACACCGTTCAGATACGCGATTGTTCGGATAGCCGAAAACCGAATGCGATCCATGCAGTAAATGAAACCGGACACAAAACGAAAATTGAAAATCATCACAAGCGGGAGACGTGCTTAAAGAAAAAGCAAAATAGGTGCAAAATGTAGCAATTTTACCTTTATTGTGGAAAATAATCACTTATTTTCCTCACGCAAAACAACTGTTGAGCATTGCACTGTTCGAAAACGTATCCGGACTTTGGTCCGGATATTTGATGCTCTGGATAATAAACGCTCGGATAAATGACGTTCTACTGCACAAGAAAAGTCTTTTTCTGTTCCAGACAAAAAAAGTATGTCATTTGAAAAAAAAATCGATTTTTTTCCAATTCAAACTAATAAAAAAAAAAAAAAAATTCGGGTGTGTGTGTGGGGGGGGGCTGTTGAAATAATTTGTTAAATAAGGTTTTTCCCAATCATTAATCAGGGAAAGAAGGGTCCGACTTCAGTCAAATCAGTAGAGCTCGGAAAATTTTAAGATTTTATTCCTTTTTTTAATATCTCGACTGGATTTTATTAAAATCGTGAGATATAAATGCACTAATCAAGATTTGAGAAGAATAAGAGAACCTCGTAGGATTATTAGAAAATTATTTGCTATTTTAAATAGCTGATGGATAGAAACATCGCCAAAGGATTGTCTGGTTTTCAACTCACTACCTATCGGTGAATTCAATCAATCGAAATCGATGAATCCAATAAAAGTATAGCATTTTGCCCTTAGTTCAGATGTGAAACTATGTGTGATTGTTTCAAATACAAAAATTTAACCCTCCATGTTTCAAATAAAACCTAAAAACATAGGAAATCGCCCATGGTGGGAGGATCTCATCCACCGTGATTCGAATATCAACGTAACCACTAGGTCGTTGATTGGAAAATGAAGGTACAGTGAGATACGTATAACACGAAAATCCTTAAGGTGTCCAACTACCCTAAAATTGCGAATTTCGCCAAATATTGACGATTCTTTATGATTTTATTTTATAGGCCATCTTATAAACTTTATAAAAATACCAAGTTTATTATTTTCCATTCACTAGAACAAAAACTATAAGTGTTTTAGTAAAAGCAGATGTGTCATTACTTTAAGCAAGATGTCATACTTTAAAACGCGTTTTACTCGAAATGAGTTTTTTTGAAAGTGCTCAAATGGGCTGGCAATTACTAAAAAAGTTTTGAAAATAATTAACTGTGAAATTTTTTGTGTATGTCTGGTATAGTAGTATAAGTGTTTAACCTGTAGATTTATCAATCACAGTTTTATTACAAAATTTACAGTCCCTTATCTATATATATAAAGGAGAAAAGCGACTCACTGACCGACTCACTGACTGACTAATCACGATATCTCTGGAACAATTCAACCTACAGACTTGAAATTTGGTAGGCATGTTCCTTTTACAGAGTAGACATCGGCTAAGAACGGATTTTCCGAAATTCAAAATGCAAGGGGCGTTACAGGGGGTTAAGGGGCGTTATAAATAATTGTTTCCATGTTTAAACTACTCGACGTACAATCTTGAAATTGGGTGAGCAGATTCCTTTCAGAGAGTAGAAATCCGCTACAAAATGAGTTTGGTGAAAATCTACTCCCAAGTGGCGTTGCGGGGGCTTAGGGGGCGTTATAGATGATTATATCAATTTTAAAACTATTTGACGCACTGTCTTTAAATTTGATATATATATAAATAGATTCCTTTCGTAGAATAATGGTCAGTTACAAAACGGTTTTTGTGAAAACACACTTCTAAGTGGTGTTTCGGGGGATTAAGGGGCGTAATAGATAAATATATCCGTTTTAAACTACTTCACCTACCTGCTTGAAAATTGTAGGTAAGTTTCTTTCATGGTGTAAATATCCGCTTCAAAATGGATTTTGGGAAAATTGACCACCAAGGGGTGTTGCGGGGGCGGGGGGTTTAAGGGCGTTATAAATTCCTATTTTTAAGTTATTAGACGTACAGTCTTGAAACTTAGTAAGCAGATTTCTCTATAGGGTAGAGATACGCTAAAAATGGGATTCGTGAAAATTGCACCCAAGTTGCGTTGCGGGACTTAAGATAATTATTTCGCGTTATTACTGCTCTCATAGGAATAGAGATACTACTAAATGGGTTTCGTGAAAATCGACTCCCAAGTGGTGTTGCGGGGCTTAAGGGGCGTTATTGATAATTATTTCCATTTTTGAACTGCTGGATGTACAGTCTTGAAATATGATTAATGGGATTAAAGACTTCCTATACAATGTGTTTTGTGAAAATCGACCCCTAGGTGGTGTTGCGGAGGCTCAAGGGGTGTTATTGATAATTTTTAAGCATTTTTAATTTATTGGATGCACAGTCTTCAAATTTGGTAAGAAGATTCCTTTCACAGAGTGCAACTCCCCTGGAAAATGGGTTTTGTGAAAACAGACCCCCAAGTGGCGTTGCGGGGACTCAAGTGGCGTTAAAGATAATTATCCCCATTTTTAAATTATTAGACGTATAGTCTTGAAATTTGATAAGCAGATTCCTTTCGTAAAGTAGAGAACCGCTACAAAATGGGTTTCGCGAATATCAACTACTAAGTTTAATTTCGGGAGATTAAGGGGCGTAATCGATAAATATTTCCATTTTTAAACTATTAGATCTTCCTGCTTGAAAATTGATAGGCATGTTCCTTTCATGGAATAGAGTTCCCCTAACAAAGAGTAAAACGAAAATTGACCCCTAAAAAGGGTTGTGAATGGTCAAGAGGAGTTATAGGAAAAAATCCTGTTTTTAATTGTTAGACCCATATACTTGAAATTTGTTAAGCATGTTTCTTTTGTTGAATAGGGATCCACTAAAAATGTATTTTACGGAAATCAACTCCTGGGGGGGGAGCAGGGGGTTACTGGGACGTATTGACAAAAGAATTCCTTTTTTCGAACTACAAGGACAATAATAATGAAATTTGGTTTGCATTTTTCTTTTGTTGAATAGAAATCCGCTAAGAGCGGTTGTTTTGGAAAACGGCTCTCAACGGGATTACGTGGATATCGATAATAAAACTTTCGTTTTTTTCTGTTAGATTTAGACTTGAAATTCGGCTTGCATGTTCAATTTACGGAGTAGAGATCCATCGAAAATTGGTTTTGCGGGAATCCACTTGGTTACGAAAGTGCAAAAATAAGGTTACGAAAGTGCAAACATCATTCTAAAGTTCAATTTTAGAGATTTTAAGAAAATACAAATTAGATGGGTTTCCCCCCCCCCTTTTTATCAAGAGACAACAGTTACAGGTATATATATATATATTTCAATACAATCTAATTATTAATGCTAGGACTTATATATCAATAATTTTTATATATACATAAACAGTATAAATTTATAAAACATCATGGAATACCCAGCGAAGCGGGTGGGTAACGGCTAGTGTGAATATAATCCCTGTAACTTTAGGCAATTTCGTATAATAACTAAGATAAAGTGCTCCAGCTTTTGTAAAAATTAAATTATCTCTTATCCTGAAGGTCATTTCGAAATTGAATGACATAACAACACATTAGAATTGAAAAATTGAAAATTTATTCATAAATTTTTGGTACAGATTGGGCCCCGTTTTTGTAATTTTTTGTCAATTTTTACCCATTTTTTCCCATTTTAGTAATAATAATTTCTATTTCTTTTCTTAATTTTAGCATATTTTTCTTAAAATGTACTAAACAAATATAAAAACCACAAAAAAATCCCCATACCTCCTTTTTTTTAAAAAAAAGTTGTCATATAAGTAGTCAGACACCTTAAGACGAAATATCGGTTTACGTGAAATAATACAACGGTCCCGGCAAACTAATATGTATTTTCATGCATTTTTTCTCTTAACACAAAATGAAAATCACTTAAGGCAATATGGTACCATCTTCACAATTTTTTTTTATTTTTATTTGGTTTTAATTGTATTTTATAAAGGTTAATATTTAACAATAATTCCATACAAATTTTTTTTTAATTTCCTGCAAAATGTTTGTAAAATTTAAATTTTTTGAACTTTTTTTATTATTTTTTAAATTCATAAGGCTTTTTTAAATATGTTTCTTTTCTTTCAAAAAATTTTTTTCCATGTATTTTATAGTATACTACACAAAACCATGCATGGGTATTTTTCTGCTGCTGCTCTTTATTTTTTTATTAATTTTTTTATAGTTAAGCTTCCAAAAATCCTCAAAAAAACATTAATTTTGATTTTGAAGTTTTTTTAGAAAAAGTACTAAACAGGTTAGAGCTCATTCGATGCACAGTTTTACAAAACATACATTTCAGAACATGTATAAAAAATTTCAAACCCATACTTCAATTATCAAAAATGCCTTAGGGTTTTGAAAGATAGTATGTGTACAAAAATTCAACATGGAGAAAAATGAGTTTGAAGTTTTCATTCCATGAATAACATGATATAATATTCATCGAATAGTCTGAAACTTTTATGAAATGTTAATTAACTTATTTAAAACTGCTTACCATAAGAAATTGCACAAATGTATAACAATTAAACAGTATACTGCCATAATGAATATATAGAAGAAAACGAATGAAAGATCAATATTTTATAAAACTTTATCTTAATAATTATAAAAATAAATAAATACACACACTTCAGAGCTAATTCCATGCTTAGAGCTAATGCACAACATGTACAAAAGATGTTTAGGCCTTTTTTTATTTCTATGATTTTAAAAGCCTTCGCATTTTAAATATTATACACGAAGGAAAACAACATCAAATAGCAATTTATAGGTAAAATATATCAAAATCTAAGAACTGTATACGTGCATTTGTTTAAATAAACATCTTAAAATATTTTAATAATAAAAGTGTTGAATTTCACTCACATGGGATATATATATATCACCAAAAACAAATATAGAAAAATGGGAGAGTTTTTCTAATCTTGCAAATTAGATTTTTAATTATCTGAGTAATCAAAATGAAAATTAGTACTTGTGCTTTGGAAGAATCCATTTTGAAGTTTTAATTTCATTCATAATAATATCATAAAAAGCACGCAGAAATTTTAAATCTTGACCAAATCCATTTGCTCTTCCCAATAAACAATTCACAAACTAGATTTTTTGCATGAATTGCACAATTCTTTCTTGAAATGATTTGTTACTGCATATATAATATCAGTCTCATTTACGCGCGGAAGAAAAATAATTAATTCATTTTTTATCAGACTCTTTTCTAGCAGATAATCTGATATGTGTGTGTGGTAGCTGCTGTCCAGCATCAAATATTGCTCCATAACTTGATAAAAAATGTAAGTAAAGTTTTGAAATTTTGCAGGCATGTTTATATAGATTCTAGGTATCAAATAAGCCAATAAAAAATTTCGATAAAAAATTGATTTTTAGGGTATGATATCACCTTAATACGAAAATATTTCCCTTCTGAGGATGCACAAAATAAGGAAATTCCAGCAGCACAGGCGAGTTTAAGAGGGGTTTGAAATGAAAGAGAGGCGGCTTCACATGTTTCTTAGAAAAGAGGGTAACTTGGTTTTGAAATACCCTAGGAATAGTCTGTGACAAGATACATTTTGGAGTTTATTCAAAGCTTAAAAAATATCATTGATGCAGATTCCGACGACAAAAATGAAATGAATAATGCAGCTCTTATTCCCACATCATCCGAAATGTGGAACATCATGAAAGGTTTGCGCAGTTATTTAGACGCACATTCCAATGGTGAAACGAATAACAAAATGGACGACAACGAACGATTTGATGCTAAAAAATACAATGCATAGAAAAATATCAGATTATTTTCCAAAAACTCAATAAATGCTTTGTTTTCAAAAAGCTTGAAAAATTTTGTATTAAATTTCATTAAGTTCTTTTTATGTTTTTGTCTGATTTAATTTTATAAAAAAACATGCACATATACATATGTATGTGAATAAAATGTATCCAAATAAACTTAATTTTGTTAAATATATATTTTTGCCCCAATATCCGTTGACACGAAAAAATACTTCCGTCCCCATCGTGTTATAAACGATTTTCACTGTATATAAACAAATACCCATTTCAGTCTTCCTACTAGCCATGCTGCCATCTAGTGGCATTTAGAATAAATATATGTTGGTGCAGTATTATCTATCCATCTTGTTCAGGGGTGGCTAGTTGTTTTGGCTCGCGGACCACATTGTGAAAGCCGCGCTTTTTTAAAAATGATTGCATTTATTATAAAAATAGTAATGCAGGTATTTTATAACTATTTTTATTATTATAATAAAAATAATAAAAAAATAGTAGCAATTTTAATCAATTCAATTATTGCGCTAATTTTAAACTGTCAATAGCAACGCACATAATCACATTTAATTTTAGAATCAATTTAATGAGACAAATGTACCCTACCACACTTTCCTGCAATTTCTTTTTAAAAATCAGGAGTGAGATTGCTTGTTTAAATTCTCATCACAACGTGCAAGTTTATGTTAGCCAACTTGCAACAATATTTACTCTTGTTGATCTTTATGCAAGAAAAACCTAGCTTACAAATATATATCGACTAAAATATAAAGAACTATTTTCCCTCGAAATTCTTTATACATGAAATTGTAAAAGAAATTATTATTTGAAGTTTTTCAGTTTTATTGAAACTATTAACAGCATGAACAAATTATATATATATATATTTATGATACTGCCTAATATATTGTATAAATATATATTCTGTTCACACACACACATACACACACACACTCACTCACATAAACACACACGCGCACTCTCAATTAAAAACTCAGAAACTTCGAGGAAATTGATCCTATTTCTGATGGGACAAACTGGACTAAAAAGAATATTGATATCTGCAGTGGCACATACAAGGGGAGTGTCCTAGGGGTGGGGACCCCCCCCCCTCCAAAGCTCTTAAGTTTTTTTCGATTGATGATAATCCTATATATATATGTAACGTAAAATTTAATTAAGCACTATAATTAACAATTTATTTTATTAATTAATGCTAATAATTAATTCAATAATTTATTTATTTATTTTGTTAACAAAATCCGAAGAATCACCCCCCCCCCCCTTGAAAAAATTTTAGTGTGCGCTTCCAGATATCTGTAATGTAGGAAGTATTAAACAGATTTCACAAATTATTTTTAAAAAAAAAATCTATTGATCGCTACATTACAACTTTACGGACGATCTAAGAAATGAAAGCCAACCACTCACTTGCAGACAATGCTGCCACATTGAAGGAGATAACCTATCCTATTACATCGAAGAGAAACTATCTCTCCAAATAACCATCTTTGTGACTGATTTTAGTTCTGACATTGAGTGGATAATATTCTTCATGATGAATCGTACTTGTCAGAGGTGTCAGCACGTTGGTCCCGCTATTACTGAACCCAACAGAATCTTTTTTAAAAGCAAACAGGTGGGATCTGTCAAGGAAAATACTGAACCCTTTGGAATAATTGGTAAAATCCTAGCACAGCACACTGCTGTATTTGGCGACAAAAGTTTTACGCCAAGTAAAAAATCGCGTTTTTCAAAATGGCGTCAGAGACGTAAACAAGAGGGAAAAACGTGGTTTTCAAAATGGCTTCAAGAGACGAAAAACATCGAGAAAACGTGGTTTCCAAAACGGACAACACAGGAAACATAAAATAAGAAATTAAATGCAAATTTCGAGCATCCATTACAAGATTCTATAAATCCTTCATTCCCACAAAAAACAAGCATTACTTTCTTACCTTTTATTCAGAAAAAAAAATCCATCCGTCATGTTTTTATGAAGAAAACGTGTTTTCTAAAACAGCTTCAACAAGAAAAACTGAAAAAGCGTCGCTTCTAAAACGCTACAGTGGGAAAAGAAATCCAATATGAATGCCTTAGGCTGATGAACTAACGATCTCCATTTCTCTCAAAAACAAATTATTTTCATATTTCGGACATCCATACCTACTAAAATATTTTCAATCGTTAACTCATTCACAAAGAAAGCATTTCTTTCTTACATCTGTTATTCAAAAGAAAAAATATCCATTCGGCGAGCTTCAAAAAAGAAAACGTGGTTTCCATAATGGCTTCAAGAACATAACAGAAAAACAGTTGCTTCTAAGATGCAATAGTGAGAAAAAACATCGTCCAAATTCAATTTATCAACACATCTCCTTTTCTCTCTAACAAATATTCTTTCAGCAGTTGTTTCATTTAAAAAAAAAAGAAAAAATCCACTCATTCCTCAAATGTAGCTTTCCAGAAAAATCTTACACGTCTTCAAGTTGACCATCAGAAAAAAATGACCGCTGTCCAAAAAATCCGGTCCGAATAGGGTTACTATACCCTGAATTTTGCAGGGTTACCATATTGTAAACTGTATCGCCAAATTTTTTGGCGCCAAAATATTTGTCGCCAAGAAGTGTGCCCTGCTAGGATCTACCCGAATAATTATTTGGGAGGCAGCCTAACAATTATGGATAAATCTTAGATGTAGCAAAAAGTGGCGGTGGTATCTATATAAGCCAGTAACTGCCTTCGGACTGAATGGATCATTTTGGCCCAGCGGTAAGTTACGTGCTTACGAATCAGAAGGTTCCGAATTCTATCCTCCTTCATTGGTGATCCTGGGAAAATTTAAAAAAAACGCAGCTGTCGTGGCGCCATCTACCCACTAAAAATACAACCAACAAGCCGTCACACACAAATAACGCAACCAACAAGCCGTCACACCCCAATGACCTATCAGAACCTAATGAAGCAACAACTCACACGCTCGCCATAACAACAATATCGTTCGATCGCCTGCTGACTCACTGGTAGGGGAATGTGTGGCAGTGGTGTCTATATAAGCCATTAACTGCCTCCAGACTGAAGTAATTATTTTGGTTCAGTGGTAAGTTATGTGCTTACGGAACGAAAGGTACCGAGAGAGAGAGAGAGAACGAATCTCCTTCAAAATTTATCGAGAAACCAAAGAGATGAACCAGGAGTTTTTGTGCTTACAGCATAGAAACCTTCCCCATGAAGGCCCAATTTTTTAAAGTTCTTAGTCGTGTGATTTGAATATCACACGACTAAGTATTGCGACGCAGTATTGCGGAAACATTTGCTCAGATAAAAGAGGCCGAAGACGAAGAGAGTTCGAGGAGTTATAATTTTAATGAAATGTAGCTTCGTAATAACCAAATAGACAAAGCCTGCGATACTGAAACGAATGGTATTAAATTTATGAGAATTGTAGCTCCTTCTTAGTTTTTTGCCATCCTTGGGTGCATTTCTTGAAAATTTCAGATAAAGTTATTCTTAGGGACTCGGATTTTAACTATGTACATTTTAATTAAAGCATCATAGTTACGACTGTTTTGAACATAATTTTAAATCACAAATAAAAACCAATTTATTAATTCTTATTCTTTGCTATTTTCTGTTGTTTTTCATTTAGCAAAACAATGACTTTTCAGAGATATATTTTTTGAAAAGTTCTTTTATTTGGTAGGTAATATTTAGTGCTTTGAAAAATATTAAATGGATAACAGTAATATAATTAATTGCTATTCCTTTTTAAAGGTAATTATCTGCATTTTCAAGTCTTTACTAGAATGCCAAAATGCATTCCTTAGTTGAGAATTGATAATTTAATATCGAAATATTAACATGAATTACTGAATTTCCTAGCATATTTTATCTTACGTTGCAAGTTCTTTTTCAAGTTTTTCTATGCCAGTAATAGATTTCTTACTACTTAATTCACTCCTTATTTCATCAAGATTAAAATTACAAATTGTCAATGCTTACTTACTCGGGAGTATTGAGCTCACTCAAAGGGTTTCGAGCTGCGTACCGTGCTCAAAAATTAAGAGAATTGCAGCGGTCTTTTTACAAAAAGTATTTAACCAAAATCTCTATTTACACCGTCAAAGAATTAATCAAATATTCAGAATGGATTACTTAAAAGTGCACGTGCGTGTATGCGGTGGGAATATAAGCGCACAAGAGGCTTGTTAGCGTTTCCTGTGTTCAACTTCACGACACTCATCGTGTTTTCGGCAAAAGTTGGGTAAATTTTATAAGGTATTTTATATATAGTCACGAACGTATGGATGACTGAAGACGATGAAGAATTGTCGGTAGATTGGAGGCGAAGCAATCACATGCTCAGATGTCTATAGAGCTCAATCTAATGCCCAGTGTCATATGCAATATGTGGAAACAGTTTCAGGATATTAGATCCATATCGAGAAGATTTGGACTAAGTCGCTGAAGATCCACAACGACTAATGAGGTCCTTATTTGGTACTTTGAGCGCGGTGAACTGCTACAGATTCACAGCTCTCACATGATTTATGTTGCCAATGGATTCTAGGTTTCATGATCTGCAGTTGCCCGAAGGCTTCACGAGAGATAGAGAGATCTGTATTTCAAAAAGTATCTTTCTGTATCCTTTATTTACATCCCGCTCACTGTAGCATGCAAGAGAATGTTTTTAGCTTAGTACAGACAATATACGCCTCGGATCAGACTTCAAAGGAACACCGAATATTTTACAGATGAGTAGAGATTCAGCATGGATATCGACTTTTGACGTACCTGTATCTGGAGAGCGAGCAACAATACCATTCCTCCTTAATCAGGGGATAGGATTATTAGAAGGGCGAATATGTAACGGTTTGGGTAGGCATTATATTGGACAGCCGCACATTCTTGCATGTATTCGACAAAGCTTCCATTACTTTTATGAAGTTGAAATGAGATCTAAGAGTGCCACATTCGATTTTTTTTCTTAGGAGCAATTGGTTCTGGGTTTCTGATAATAGACGACAACGCTCAGCTGGACGACAATTATCGTATCTCGCATCTGTTCTTTCAAGCTGAGTTTTTTAATTTTTTTGGTGTTTTCGCCGTATAAAGCGCACTCCCTTTCTTACGAAGGAGCCTGGTGTGTATGTGTGCAATGCTGTTCTGTCTCGAAGTCATTTTTTGAAGGCATTATCCCAGGCTTTTGAAAAGATAACATACTTATTGAATTAAAACCCTTGAAGTTCTTTAGGTACGCCGTTTCCTTTAAATAAACAGTATTCTGATCTATACTGCTGCCAACACAAAATGCAACACCCTGAAGGAAGCGTGCAAACCATGTGAAATTTTCATCATGCGTTGCTGGCGATGATATATGCAAATCATCACACATCAAGGGTGACCATAGCGCCATTCGCAAGCGCTATATAAGACGAGAACAGACTGACGATTTGAAATACGGCAATTATTTTTTCGTGCATTTTTTTTGCGTAATCTGTTTACCTATGCCTCGGGGAAGACATCAAACGTCTTTTAACTAATTTTCTGAATTTGACTGAGGAAGAATAGTAGCCTATAAGGATAGCGAATTATCCTTCAGAGAAATCGGTCAACGTGTTGGACAAAACGAAGAAAGTGATGTGGATCTGTCATCAGTAGATGAAGGAGAAAACGATGGACTGATGGGGTCGATCGCACCCACCTCGTTGCACCACTGTCCGTGATGACAGGCGGATTAGGAGCATGGAAGTTATGGATCACGCAGACACATCACGAACCATAGCAAAACAGATTCAGTCTGAATCATTCGTTTTCCACTCGTACCATTAGACGCTGTTTGTAACAAAGTGGAATGTCCGTAAGGTGTCCATTACTTCGCTTACCCTTGACTGAAAACCGCAGATGTTTGTGCCGCCAATGGTACGATGAACGGTGGGTAGGGACAATGGAATGGAATGACATTGAGTTTACTGACGAATCCCACTTCTATCTGCAACAACACGATGGTGGGATTCGAGTTTGGAGACACCGTGATGAGAGGCTGCTGAGCTGTTGCGTTATGCATCTCCACATTGGTCCTGCACCCGGTATCATGGCTTGAGGTGGTATTGAATTTCACTGCCACACCTCTCTAGTACAAAGTGCCGGTACCCTGAACAGCCAGTGCTACATTTGTGAGATGTTGGATCCCGTGAACCTCCCATACATTCAGCGCTTGCCATAAGCCATATTCCAAGAGGATAATGCGTGACCACACGTGACACGCAAAGTTCAAGAGTTCTTTACCCATCAGACTGAATTGCTTCATTGGCTTGCTTGTTCTTCCAATCTATCGCCAATCGAAAACGTCTGGTCCATCCATGCACAACGACTGGCCCACTGCTACATCAGATCAACTTCGGTAATATGTGGAACGCATAGACTGCTGTACCCCAAAGATATATCCAAAGCCCCTTTGATTCTATGGCGGCTACACTGACTACTGATTTTGTCATCATCCACATGTCACAAAAGGCTGTATTTCAATCGTTTGATCTTTGTACAACATGTAATCTGCCAAATAAATTTCGCTGTGATATCTCTAGTCCTTCTTGGTGTTGCATTTTGTGTGGCCAGCAGTATATGCATCAGTCGAACTTTTTTTGTATTCAACTCTTTTTTTTAATTTTTTAATTTTATACTCGGCGTATAACACGAACCCGTAAATTTCGATATTATATTTTGTGTTAAAAGTTCGCGTTATACGCCGGATTTTATGGTACTTTTTAAGTTCTGATATTCGTTGAATGGATTGGCCACCCTTATTTTCTGATAACCTTGTATAGTATGTCTGGGATTCTCTTGGTAAAGCAATTTCATCTCGCCATCTTCCTCCACGAGCGATCTTGAAGTTAAAAACTTCCTTGCTATGGAATCAGTTACACAGGCACTTCTGAACTACCTCCTGTCCAATATGACGTCACGACGAGCGACCTGCCTAATTGTGAGAGTGGACCATACCCCACGTTAGACTCATTTTCAGCTCAATAGCACAGCGTGAATTTTTTATATCCCTACACTATGAGCTTTGTTGATAATCACCAATACATAATGGCCTTTAAATGGTACTTTTTTATATAAATGTATATTCATGTCAAACTTCATTGAAATTTGTCAATTATTTTGTTCAGAAACATGACAATGTGCAAATACTCTTACTTTTGCTCGTTCAGTTATTTTTAATCGAAACTTATACATATGACTAAAAGAAGCAAAGTTTTCTAATTTTTAAAAAAAAATATCAAAATTGATAAATAAATAAATTTTTTGAATTAATAAGGAATTATTTTCAAGAACAACAAAAGACACTTTAATTTTTTTCCCTTTGTCGAATTCTTATTATGTTTTATTATCTAATATGCAGATTACTCAGTTTGTATCATCGCAAATTGATTATAACAATGTTCATTCAGGGCAAATAAAAAAAGTTTTTCCATAGATTTTTCACAAATTAATGTGTAAAAAATTGGCACACAAGTTCAGAGAATGTAGCTTTTTCTTTTTAAATAGGATTCGAAATTGCTTCTAGTTCATCTTCATCTTCATCTTTGTCCTTCATGTATTCTAAACGCTTCATAAAGAAAATGATATCATAAATTCCACTTATGAAATGAAGGAGGGCCAAAATAATTCCTGAAAACTGAAATTTATTTAACAATCATTATACATGAAAAATAATTGAATCTTAATATTATTGTATTTTATTTTTTGAGGTATCAAAATTAGAATGTATCAATATTTTTTTTATTTGTATATTCAACATCAATATTCATATGTGCGTATACAAAACACACAAATTTTATTTTTTATTACATTATATCAGTTTATTCGTATTAACATATATAACGCTATCTCGACGAACAAGAAAACTTAGAAAGACAATATTGTCATCCGATGAGACTCAATGGGTTGCAATTGATTTTTTTTTTTGAAAGTTTTTTCCCCCCAATTCGTGTTTAATAATATCGCACTATTAAAGTTCTTGTGAATTGACTGAAAACAAATAACTCTGTAATGTTTGTGCATTAATTTTAGTTACTTAGTTTTTCCTTTGTTCTATTGATTTTATTTCTTCTTCCGAGTCTACATTTATTCTTGAAGTTATTTTGGCAAATATGAAAATAACTTAAATCAACTCTTTTATTTTTGCTTAGATTAAAAGGACCATTTTTGGAAGCAGTAAGGGAGATTGATATTTGAACTATGCTTTTGTAGGCACTCTGAATTAAACCAATCTGAAACTACTACGCGAATTATTTAATTGTAAGTTTCAGAAAATCTTATTTCTTAAACAATTCATTTTGCATTTTAGGCTGAGGTTTATTGACTCATTAGAAGTAAAGGTGAATTGTTTTTTTTAAAAAACACATCAATATTAGAAATGCCCTGCCAATCTTTGTGATTGAAATGTTGGTGATGGGCAAAGTGCTGGGCATCTTATCTTTCTTTTTACAAAATTAAGTGAGTGAATATTAACGTCGCACTGTTCAGCTACACAAGGGCTTTTGGGACGGTCCGCGTGGGCTCGAACTCATGACACGTTAGTTATGATCCGATGCCTTGACCACTTGGCTGCCGCGGTCACTTTACAAAATTAAAGAAAGGAAATATATATATATATATATATATATATATATATATATGTCTGAAGGTTAAACTGCAGGCTCTTAAAACGAACTAGCCTCCTAATTTTTTCAGCTTTTTTCAATTTATTTGACCACACTTCAATTTATTACCACATTTATGAATTATTTTAGGAGTTCATTGTTTTCGATTGTCGCCCAGCCAGTATGGTGGATATGACTTTCGGCTTGTAACCTAGTGGGCTCGGGTTCGAATCCCGAATAAGTCATGGATGTATCTTCTTTGGAAAAAGAAGGCTGACTTTTTTTCGGCTGAAATGGATTCCCGTCTCAAATGGAAATCAGCGCACCCCTTCTGTTATGTGCTGGGATCAACATTTGCAATAAATGTCTATATTCTTCTGTTTGTTTCTGTTCTTCCCCTCGTATTGCAGGATAAAAACACACCACAACAACAACATTGTTTTTGATTTTTTAAATTTTTTTTCATTGTTCTGATTTTATAACTTTATTATTTTGTGTACGTTACTTCGTAGTCTAGGTTTTTCTATTTAATTGTTTATTTTCATAATGCTCTTACCTAACTTTGTATCATGCTCAGTTTTGTAATGTACTTGTTTCAGTTTGCAATATAAGTTCAGTATTCAGTTTTGTAGCTTTACTTGTTTCGGACTTTTGTTTGGCTATTTATACTTTATTTCATTTGTCTTATTTTGTTTGTTTCACTTACTTCTGTAAGTCCCGTGTGTGACACTTATGGTGCTCGGGAATTATTTCATCTCTGTCTTCATTTAAGTGATATTAGAAATATTTTGGCTTCAGTAACTTAGAGACATTATGAGTAATTTGTTGATAATTTATTAACGTCATGTTATGAAGCAACTCAAAGATTATTAGTGAATGGACTTCGCAATTCTTAACCACGTTTAAGTGACGAGGTTTTCACCCGAATTAGCACCTTACTCTCCAAATTTTCTCACCTCGTCAACCTGAGAACTCTGATTTAACGCGCATCTACGCGGTGGGTCTTTAATGGCACCAGTACTCGAATCCACGACTCGACAGAAATTGCGCCAGTCACGTGCTCGTGGTCATGACTACTCTGCTACCACAGCCTCACAGAATGACTGATACTTACATAGAAATCGCCAAGTGCATCACTTTTCTTGATAAACTTGGCGACATTCTCCGAGGTTTAAGTATTTTACCTTTTAATTGACGCAGCAAAATTACCGGGGGAGCCAAAAGTTCATTTGAACTTTAAAAATTCATAAGGAAAAGGAAGGAAGGATGATAAAGAAGTGCAGTTTACAAGAAAGAGCTCACACAGTGAAATCGAATAAGAAAAATATTTTTAGTCATGCTCGTATTAAATCAAAGAGCAGGGACGTCTTAAGACTCGTTGAGGTCCTGGGCCCAAAGTAGGTTTTGTGAGGCCCTGGGCTCCTATGCAAAAGTAGGCCCTGCATGAGATTCTTAAAAGTACACAGTGTAAAGCATGCATTGTCAAATGAAACAAATGTGCGTGACTCACAATCTCAAAAAAACTTGGGCAACAACCGGCTCGACCAATGGCCGCATTTCGACTAAATGAGTTAGTTGAATCATTGTTTAAGGTATTAGGCTTAGGCCTAGACATGGACAATGGTCATCACATGATAATACAGTCTGACCACTTTTGCCTGTTGGCATGCAGTTTTAATTTCTCTGTTTTTCGGAGAATATGTATAGGAATAATACTTGACCATTAAAATTATCCTGATCATGATCTTATTAAGACAGAGTCGAGAACGAAATGAGGCCCCCACCTAGGGTGAGGCCCTGGGCCCGTGCTCAGTCGGCCCATGCCTTAAGACGTCCCTGTCAAAGAGGCGTGTTATGCGTAATTTGCTTCATGCAAAATGGCGCACCTCCATACTATGCCAATACAGTAAAACGATTCCTACTGACTACCTTTGGTGAAAACATAGTGATTCTTCGAGGTTTCAAGATGGCCATAATGTTCAGTTGACCTCAATCCGAACGATTTCTGGTTGTTGGGCTATTTGAAATCACTGTTGCACTCTATTTATCTCAGCATTGGACGAACTCAAAGATTCTATCTGTCGTTGGGATGTTTTTACAATTTCTTCCAATATGTTACATTCAGTTATAACGGGTGAAATGAGCCGTCTGAGTTGAGTCGGACAATGTTGTGGAGGTCATGCTGAACAGTTGTTATTACTAGAATAAATGAATGGGGCTTACTGTTATCTTGTACATTGTGTTTTGAATTTTCAGTGCCCTCTATTTGTGATATTTTTAACTAAAAATATTTTTGCAACTAAAAAAATTTGACTTTCTTGTACGCCTTTTCTTGCAAACCGCACTTCTTTATCATTTTCCTTTTTTACGAATTTTTAAAGTTTGAACAAACTTTTGACTCACCTGGTAAATAAAAAAATGCGTATTATTATTTTAAATAAAAAAATTCATTGTTTGTAATAAAAATGATCGTTTTTGGATAAAAATTTACAGTATCACAGAAAATTCTAATCAGCATGTTTGAAATTCTAATCTGTAAAAATTTTGATGCTACATTTAAAAAAAAACATTTTTTTTTAAAAAAAAATTATGCATTAAAATGCTTAAATGCTCAAACAATAAATTTTTATTACATTGAATTTTAAAAGAGAGAGAGAGAGAGAAAGAAGCTTACCGCTATTCCATTTTTAACATGTAGTCCTTTGGGTGCTATCTTCAAAAGAAGAGGATAATTCCTATCGTAGAATTGAATATTAGATATGGACGAAGCAATGACTAAAAGAAACTGTATCAAATCGAAAACAAAGGGCTGTTGGAAAGAAAAAGAAATAAAAATATAGTAATTAAGCATTTTTCAAAAATCCTGAAATAGTTCTAATTATAAACATATGATAAAAAATAATGTGAAATAAAATCAACAACGTAAGCAAAAAGTAAAAATAATAAAAAATTTTTTTTGTTGTTTTCAATTCTTACTTAGGTCAGCAAAGAAAATTCTATTTTAGTTACTTTTTATTAAATAACTAAGCTTTTACCCGCGGCTCCGCTCGCGTTGATGTCTTTAAATAACTCTCAAAGTCGTAATTATTATCAGTAGAAAGTTGTTAAATAATATAATATGGTCATTTTTTATTGCTTGACTGGAACCAATAAAATTTAAAAATTCTAAAATTGAGCTTAGTTTAAAAAAACTGAAAACGCAATTTATAAGAATAATAATTAACAACAAAAATTCAATAACTTAAACTATTAATATCTTTAAAAATCGAAAGTATCTACGTCTAATATATAATTCCTCTTTAAAAGTGCTCAAAACAGAATATTATTCTAAGATGCTACTGTATACCATTTTATATGTTCTTCCGTCAGTTGCAAATATGTGAAGATTTGTGCATTGGGCTCACCGATCAGGCTACATATAGTTGGCCATGGGAAAAACATTGCTTTTCCAAATGCACCCCTGCTATCTGAAATGTTAGCTTTGTTAAAAGCAACAGTAAAATTGAAAATTGAACTTGTTTGAATTGAAATGGTAAGTCAGTGGGGATACTTGGAATTCGAGGTATGATAACACTATCCCTTTTCATGACAAATGTTCAAATATTGGCACCAAGTATATTCTGCATCAGTTTTGTGATCCAAAGCCTCGTTCCTTTACATAGTCGAGGAGCATCGAAATTTTGCATAACTGGTACATTTAGTTTTAATTGAAGTTTATGTGAGGGTACACCTGAATGTTCAAGTGAATTTAAGAACTCCGTGGGATATCAAGTACTTTTTTCTTTATCCATGATTGTATAATTGATAAATATTTCTTCATCCCCCCTCTTCTCCCACGCACGTCGTTTAAATTTTCAATGTTGATTTTATAGACAATGTCATTGTTAGGCACCAATATTGATCTTACTCACAACCACTGATCCCAATTTAAAGTTTGTTGCAAGCCCGGGTAAATTTGAGCAATAAGATTTACATCATTTTCTTCTACATTACAAAATTCTCTGGAAGTAAAATATAATCTCCAGCATTTGCGTCCAAACATCCATAACCGATTTTCAATTGCGTCTGGCATAATGTTCCGAATGTACGTCATTATGACGATGCACTCTCATATTCGTTTTCAGACTGAATTGTTCAACTTTTGCCCATAAGCTTGAATTCACCAGCCAATATATAATAAAGCTACCATTCCTCCTATAATATCTGTACTATCTCGTAAATCCTGAAGAGTCCGATTAAACGCTTCTATAGCTTTCTTGTGAGACATCGTACTTTCA
Source organism: Trichonephila clavata (assembly GCA_019973975.1). Classification (NCBI taxonomy): domain Eukaryota; kingdom Metazoa; phylum Arthropoda; class Arachnida; order Araneae; family Nephilidae; genus Trichonephila; species Trichonephila clavata. The sequence goes on along the minus strand of BMAO01020735.1, from coordinate 63,490 downwards.
TCCCACACTAAAAGCTTACATTGTGGAAGCATCGTGCCTTGAGAGCTATTTTTTCTGAAATTTCAGATGAGTGAATCTTCAAATGCAAGATTAAGCGATAATTTTAAAACGGAATGTGCAGTACGACCGTTGGTCAATAAAATCGCGGCTATACCAGAAGAAGTCATAGCAACTGCTGTCTTCTGGGTTTTTCTGATAGTCATTAATAATACGTTTAGCTAAAACCTTTTTCCGGTACCTCCAGGGGCGTCGAGAAAAAAGAGTGCACCACTGCCGGATTCTATTTTGCGTAACTTTTTTTTTGGAAAACGTGACTTTGTTCTGGAGTTAATTGAGAGATAAATTCTGTTACTTGATGTTGCAATGCTATAAAATCATAGTTTAATTCTCAAGCAAATTCATTATCAAAGCTATTTCCGTCGACACGTCTAGGACTAATCATTCCAAAATCATGTAGCTTCTTCCCAACCATTCTGAAAACTTTTATTGCGTTTCGTTGTAGATGTGTTCATTGAAAGGCATATTTGGTATAAAAAAAATCTTCTTTGGTAAAATATCTTCCGCCATGTAGTCTTTGTACTTAATCCAAAAATTCAAAGTTATAAATACTTTCAGAACTAATTAAACTAATCAAAACTACTAAAGTAATCAAAACTTTTTATGAAACTGTCAATTAATATTACCATAGAATTTTCAATATCACGCGCGCGCAATTCGCTAAAACTTTATTTCGTTTCCCTCTTTAAAAAGTGGGAGAAAATTTGCATTAAAATATCTGGGATTGTCGGAATAGAGAACTTCTTAGCCAACTTATCGATATTTCTCAAAGTTTGAGTTTGACATTTAACAAACGTAACGTAATACACGTTAGACGTTTAATAAAAAACCATTTAAAAAATTGCTTTTTGTAAAGATGCTAAATTACACTGTGTTTCAGTTATTTTTGTTACAAATGTGAAAAAATTTTTATTAAAATTTCCATTATTGACCATATGCATAATTTTGCGCCAACTTGGCGGGAAGTAAGCAACGTCAACGTTTTACCCACTTAGCTCCCGTTCCCGTAGGAATATGGAGATAAAATATATCTTATGTTACACCCTGATAAAGTAGCTTTCCATTGGTGAAAGAATTTTTAAAATCGGACCAGAAGTTCCCGAGATTAGCCGGAACAAACAGACAGACCGACAGACAGACAGACAAAAATTTTAAAAATTGAATTTTGGATGTAAGTACCGTATATACCTATAAATGCATTTAGTAAAAAGCTGCTAATTTTAAATTACAAACAGACACTTCAATTTTATTTATTTGTAAAGATTACAATTAATACTGATATGTATAACATATGACAGAATCACAATGTTAAGTGGCAACTAATTTTATTAATTATCATTAAAGTATCGTATTGTCATCCAAAACAATCGCGTATATGAGATTTCAGTTCAACCGAATGCTTCTAAACTTGCGATAATAAACCTTTTAAAGTTTTGACACAAATTGCTAAAAATGAAGCCAACGTGGCTGTATCTGTAGTTCTTTAAAGTCATTTAATTCAGTCAATTAATTTTAATTAATTCTAATTAAATTATCGTATTGTCACCTAAAACAATAGCGTATAGAAAATTTCAGCTCAAATTAGCGCTTTAAAATGTGAGAAAAAAAACCTTTTGAAGTTTTGACACGTCGTCAAAAATGATGACAACGTGGCTGTATTTGTAATTCTTTGAATAATTAGTTTTAATCAATTAATTTTACAAGCTTATATTTAACTTACAATGTATGTATATGTATGTAATTTGTTCGGATGGAATCTTGCAACTCAATTTTGAAGCTGATATCTTCAACTCATTGTGCTGAAATTTTGTGTACACGTTTAGTTTGGATGACGATGCATGTTTTGACCATTTATATTCCGATATTGCAATTAATTAAAAAGATATTAATTCAAAACGTTAAAAAACTAGTTTTGGGCGCCAACTTCGATATGTCTGCATTGTTGTAATAATGTTATTGTTACAACAATGACAAAAGTTGGTGTCGAAAATCGGTTTTCAGCCAAACTGGAATTTCATAACGTTGCGCTATTGACTGCATTAACTTTGTCTAAAAAATAATTACATTTCTACAACGTAAAAATAATCTAATTTCTACACAACGTATGCAATTTTCTTACAAATTTCTATCTATTTTCTTGGATTTAAATTCAAAACAAAAAAAGTAGAGCTATTTTTCAAGTAGATTGGTACATTGTATACCTTTCTCAACGCTGCCAAGTTAAACTGAGATGGGGGGAGTATTGTAGAAATTCTTTAAAAAATGCATCTAACTTTAATCTATGAAACTCAGACAAAAAATAAGTACAGAATCGGAAAGACCATTTATTTCGTCCCGATACGGTATGATGTTTTTTACAAAATAATAATATTTGTATTTCTTACGATTTTTTTTAAATGAGTCGAATTCGACGCGTTTTTATGAAAATAATGTCTAAATTGATGCGCATGAATTTTTTTTTGTTTAAATGAATCGACATTCCGTACTAAAACAGCTCATGCTTTGTTCTTTTAGAATCAGTCATTTAAAAAATAAAATGACGAATAAAATGTAAGTTTTGATAAATGAAAATAATAATTTTTTGGAATTATGGGATAAATGGTAAAAAAATTATTTATTTTTCAAAGAAAGTTTTTTTTATATTAAACCTTGATTCATTCAAAAATATTTTAATAATTCTTACATTACTTTTTTAAGTGTTACTTTTATTTTATACCTAAGCTGTCATAAATTATCCTACTGGTAAAGGGTATTGGGTACTCCGCAAAAGAAGTTGAATATCACGTCCTCAACATGTTATCCACGTATCACTAGGCCATTAGAGTATCCTGAATACAAGATACCCCGCTATTGTATGTCATGGCACTCCAATACATTTAGGTATTTTTCACACAAGGTAACTTGAAACCAGTCAACTTGTTTTCTTTCTTTGTCATCACTCTTCTAGTTTCAAGAGGGAAGATAATTTTTTTTCACATGCAGAAACAAAGTTGACTGAAAAGGGAGTGTGGTTGAGGAAAAGGAATGCTGGACTCATTAGTACAACGATTTAATCTGAAGAAGCAATAAAAAGATTTCTTCGTTTTCAATACACAAGTAGCCGAATATGAAGAGCATAGCTTTCTCAATATCCTTTTAGTTGAGCCAATTAGTGGGGAGCAGAACGTGATTTTCGAATTCTTGAGGGAATGGCACAGCAGGAAATCCAGTTGATCACGTGTGAAGAGACCCAGGCGATTTCTATTCAGAACTAGCTTACAACTGTGTGCTTCTAGTTATGTGCAGCACAAGTTGGTTTGTGTGAAAGGCCTCTGCCGAGTTGTCTCGCAGTCGGGTGTTCCGCAGATGTAGTCGGATTGGACTTATCACCATATCTATGCCATACTTGTACGCGGCGACTATCAGTAGACAAACAGGAGCGTCATTTGTCTGAGAATGACCTACATCATCTTCACGTTGCTCTAGGCTGGACTACTGCAAATGGAATTGTCTGTGAAGGGGTGGGGGAGCGGGCAATGACAAAAGTATCAATGAATTCCATTTGTACAAGTCACTTGGAACCAATGCCGCCACACCTAGTGTGGGGGTGATGACACTCGGTTTGTAATCGAGTGGGCTCGGGTTCGAATCCCGAATAAGACATGAATGTATCTTCGGGAAAAGAAGTTGGACTTTTGCCTGAAATGGATTCCCGTCTCGAATGAAAAGCAGCGCACCTCTTTTGTTTTATGCTGGGATCATCGTTTGTAATAAAAAAGTTTATATTCTTCTGTGTTTGTATTGTATGTTTCTGTTAATCTATCCCTCGTCTTTCGCATGTATCCCAGTATAAAACACAAGACAACTACAACAACTTGCAACCAATCGATGGATGATGATTTTAGCTGTTATGGCATCAATGATGCTTTGCTAATGCTGAAAATCACAGACGTGGTCTAAGAGGCCGCCACGAGATCTACGCGAGCTGACGTCGCTCTGGTTGCTCGCATTATTATTCAAATTCGACACGTTTCTTTGCTCCAATGATCTTTGCCGCATTCTGTGCACTGTGGATGCATCTAGGAGGGTGTTTGGTGAAATTTGAAGTATGGTCCTACCTGCCTTTTTCAGTTCAATTACGATGATTCTCGTAAAATATTCTGTCTATTGAAATAACCTCCATTGTACGTGGTTTGCCATTCTCTGTTGTTACACGTGTCTTCTGAGATAAGAAAAAACTTCCACAATGATTTTCTTAGCAGAAATAATGGCACGGACATTGCCCATTTTACAGCACCGTTTATTAACTCTTACTCAACGAGTACTCGGAGATTGGCGTATTTTACACAATTTGTTATTACTCTGTGGGATGTGCTTACCCTGAAATTTTTTTTTTGACCACTCCATCTAGTCTTCTCTCTTAGTGTAAATAAATTAAATTTAATTTATTCGTGCTCTAACGTGAAAAAAATATGGAAGTACAGTTGACTCTCGATAATTCGAAGTTGGGGGGGGGGACCAATGAAGAACTTCGAATTATCAAGAGGGCAAGAAAAAACTTCCAAAATACTCGAGGTAACATTTTTTTCAAAAACATTTAAATTTTAAACTATGAAATAAAACAACAATTGTACATGTGTATAAAAATACTTTAAAGTATTTTTAAAAAAGTACACATTATATATACAGTATAAATATTATGCAGAAGTTAAAAGTCCTGTATTAAAAGAATACATTTATGTATTAATTCTCGAACTGGACTCTTTCACGCCCCACCAAATCTCTTCCATTCTTCATTGGAAATAAAATCGTTTCGCACCAGGTTCCAACAGAGACTGTCCCCACATCATTGGTTTTTCAAGGCAGGGGCCAATTTGGCCCCTACTCTATTTGGCACCACATGCTATAAGTTACACAGATGCTATAAATGGTCATGTCAGTCCAACGCAAAAAACACAATCCTACGCTTGTCTTCTTCGCAATAGTGGACCATCCTTTCAGAACACATGTGTAGCAAGGCCACGTGTTAAACAAAAGATATGGACGGCTGACAACAAGTGCGGCCGGTCTATTGTCCACTTGACGAAGGAAAACAAATGAAGTGTCTTTTCTCCAGAGGAACCGGGAACACAAATAAGGGGTAGCAGAAAGATGGTCATCAAAACGGCTACGTTACAGGGGAGACACGCAGAGGCAATACAACACAAAACGTAATTTCCTACCTCTGTTTGCTAGAGGGTACTAGATAGTAAGTGTTCGAAATGTCGAGAGTTTTATAAGATAACTTTGAATTATTGCGTGTTGTGTAGTCTGGTCAACCACAGAGTTTACTTCGAAATATTGGGTGTACAAAACGTATTGTTTTAATTCGAAATATCAAGAATTTTTCTAGGGACTGGGCATATACTTCGAATTGGCGAGAGGTTCGTATTATCGAAGGTTTGAATTACCGAGAGTCGACTGTATTACATTACTTGTATTACTCACATTTATAGCAATTTATATAATCCAGTATCAGTAACCAATAAGTAATTGTGTAAAGGCATCATTTATATTATTAACTGATGAAATAATGAAATATGCTTTTTAATTAATACTATTAATAAAGAAGAAAAAAAACACAGATGTAAATTTGGGATGGAAAAAATTAAATTAAGCATTAAAATGGTTGTACATTCATCTTCCATTGATGTAAGTTCTCCAAAAGCTAAAAATATCATCTTGCCAGTTAGTGGGTGTTGTTGATTCTTGAAAAAAAATTCCCCTGTATATTGACACATATGCTTCGTGTCCTTCCCCAGTTTTCTTATTTTCACGATTTGTTTATTGAAACAGCTGGGCCCAAGCTTTACTTGACTGAATCTTGCTTTGGAAAACAATGCGAAAGGAAAGAATTCTTTTTTCAGCATTGGATTTGAGAAAAAACATAAATTTTGGTAATAAATGATATCTTTTATTTAGATTTCATTCTTTGGTTCCATTGAAGTAGGATAAGACAGCTTTTATATTTTTCTTTAATTATGGTTAATGAACAAGTAAAGTGCTGTCAGAAAATTATATTGGATTACAGGAGTATTTAATATATTTCTCTCAAATCTGTTGTTCTAATAGTTCAAAAACAGGTATTTTTTTATATATATAACGCCTCTGTAACTCCTCAGATTTCAAGTTCCACAAAACCCGTTCTAAACAGAACTCTAATGAATGGAATTAACATAGTGCCAAATTTCAAGTCTGCAAGTCTAATACCTTAAAAATGGGAATTTTTACTGCCTATAACACCCCCTTAAGTTTCTTTGGGTGTCGATTTTCGCATTATTGTTTCGTAGTGGATTTCTGTTCAATAAAAGGAACATCCCTTCTAAATTTCAAGTCTTAAGTTCTTATAGTTTTGTAGATATTGTGATGAGCGAGTGAGTCTCTTTTTTGGTGAACCAAAAGTCTTGATGTGATATGTTTGTTCGGATATATTATAAGTACTATTATGAATTTTTTTTTTATAAAAAACATTTATCTCAGTAAATTTCAATGTGTGCCCCCCTGGTAGTTCGGAGAATATCTATATATAAGCTGTATTCCAGCTTTCGCCGAGTGTTCTTTAACGTGTCATGCCCTTTATAAACTTGCAGTCTAAGCCTTTTATAAAGAATTCTTACCAAACTATTTGTAATATACGTATGTTCACGAGGAAGTCCACAAGTCTATTTGGTAGGACTCCGTTTAAACCATTGGTTCCGAACCTTTTTTGAACTGGCGCGCCCTTTTCTAGTAAATATTTCGATACCGCCCCCTTTTCTAGTGAATATTTCGATACCGCCCCCTCCCACTCTAGAGAAATAAGAGTGTACATAATACATGGTGAAATCAAGAGTTAAGTTTTAAAAAAAATCCTATTACTAAAAGAATATACTTTTTAATTTCATTATTTTTCTAAAGCCCCGATTTTTTTACTTGCGAATCCGAAATATCTATTGCCACAAATATATTTAAATGTGTAAGATTATATATTTTAGTCATAGGTAGGATATTGTTCGAATTGAAACGCTACTGGATTTCTTCTTCATTTAAAAGAGAGGAATAAAAGTTTTAGCTTACCTGTTGCAAAGACAGGCAGAGGTTTTGATGATACGAAGTAATTCATAATAAACTATTGCTTTCAAAATAAATATAAATTGACAGTTTCAGCCTTTAAAGAATCACGTTAATTCCTGGTTAACATATTTAATTACGTTTCTTGGATAATATACGTAATGAAATGCAGTGGACGAAATGTGTTTCCTACTGCTCATAGATAAAGAGACACCACGTGCACTACAGAAATTAAAATGCACTATATCATTCAATTTAATGTAGGCCTGAATGTAATGTAATCTTTTTAAATTTTTCATCCACTTCCCGAACTACCGAAATATGTGAATTTTCGTACTTGTGATATAGAAACGATTTGAATGCTTACAATCAACAATAAACATCATTAAAGTTTACTTTTGTTAGTACACAATCAGCGTGTTTTTTAAGTCTTTTTGGGTTAATCTGCTCAAGCTCCTCTGTGCCATCTCAACGCCCCCAATTTTCTCTGTGTCTTTACTGCCCCCCTGAAAGTCTCAAACGCCCACAAGGCGGTGTTATCACCCACGTTGAGAACTTATGGTTTAAACAATTGTCGAAAGTGTTCAACAGTTGCTTCACTCGCACTAGGCGTGTCACTTTTAGGAAGATCCTTAATGCTGCATGTTTCTTTAAACATTTCATTCCATCCCTTTATTGATTTTGTACCAGGAAGTCTGCTTCCATAACAATGTTGAAATTTACGCTGAGTATTAATGGGGGATTTCGTTGTATGAAACTCCAAAGCACACATTGGGCTTTCTCTTGAATCGACGCCATTTCGGCAAAAAAAATGATGTCTTTTTTACAAATGTTTCCTTCAGCCACCCTGGAAGGAGCATTTGTACCATATACTGCACAATAAAACTACTAAAATTGACCTATCCATTTCTACAAATTTACAGTATTATATCAAACGATTATTTTGCAATCAATTTTAACAACCAGGGCAAGATTTTTGGTTCATCCTACAATAGAGATAAATCAATATATAATTATAATAATAACTATTATTATGTATTATATACGCAAAGGATGATGATTTATAGAAATAAATTTTTTTCCCCGTGTGTCCTTTACTATTTTTTCTTCCTTCTGCTTCTTTTTTTCAATTCCTACTATTAACTCACACTCTCTATATATTTATCTTGTTAAAATTTTCAATCGTTAATAAAATGGATTTTAAAGCATTCAATTGAGCTGAGATTATTTTGAATGACAATACAGTAATTTAATTATAATTAATAAAAATTAATTATTTAAAGAATTACAAATACAGCCACGTTGGCATCATTTTTGGCGACTTGTGTCAAAACTTTAAAAAGATTTTTTCCCCCCTCAGGTTTCAAATTATTCAGTTGAAATGAAATTTTATCTATACGATTGTCTTAGATACGATACTTTAAAGAAAATTAATAAAATTAATTGCATCTTAATGTTGTGATTCTGTCATATATATATACATATTTATATTAATTGTAATTAATTTAATAAAAAGTAACTAAAGTAATTTCTTTTTGCTGATCTAAGTAGGAATTGACTTGAATTTTTTTTTTACATTACTTGTTTTTTAATGAAAAAAAGATTTCATTGTATTTTTAATCAGTATCATTAATACCTTAATAATAATCTATAGAAATAAATACAATTGAAGTGCCTGTTTGTAATTTTTGAAGGTATATCCGGTACTTATATATAAAAAAAATTAATTTTTTAAATTTTTTGTCTGTTGGTCTGTCTGTTTGTTCCAGCTAATCTCGGAAACGGCTGGTCCGATTTTAAAAATTCTTTCACCAATTAAAAGCTACATTATCAGCGAGTAACATAAAGTACATTTTATCTCCATATTCCTACGGGAACGGGAATTATGCGGGTAAAACCGTGGGACGTTGCTTACTCCCCGCCAAGTTGGCGCAAAATAATGCATTTGGAATAATGCATAATGGAAATTTTAATAAAAATTTTCTCACTTTTGTAACAAATAACTGAAACATAGTGTAATTTAACATCTTTACAAAAAGCAATTTTTTAAATGGTTTTTTATTAAACGTCTAACATTTATTACGCTACGTTTGTTAAATGTCAAACTCAAACTTTGAGAAATATCGCCAAGTTCGCAAGAAGTTCTCTATTCCGACAATCCCAGATATTTTAATGCTAATTTTCTCCCCCTTTTTAAAGAGGGAAACGAAATAAAGTTTTAGCGAATTGCGCGCGTGATATTGAAAATTCTGTGGTAATATTAATTGACAGTTTCATAAAAAGTTTTGATTTATCGAATATTTATTACTTTGAATTTTTTTATCCTAATTATATAATATTCATATTTCACTTATATTGAACCTAGATATTTTATTGCTTTCAAGATATTCTAGATATTATTACGGAGGAGAGAGAAGCCATGCAATGTCACTCGCCGAATAAAATTAGGGAGCTTTATGCAATACTTATTTCATCTTCGGTCTTTCTAATCCTCAAAGCTTTTGGAATAAGTACAAAGACTACATGGCGGAAGATATTTTGCAATGATTGCAACAAGTACCAGCAAATATGCCTTTAAATGAACACATCTACAACGAAACGCAATAAAGTTTTCAGAATGGTTGGGAAGAAGCTACATGATTTTGGAATGATTTGTCCTAGACGTGTCGACGGAAATAGCTTTGGTAATGAATTTGCTTGACACTTAAACAATGATTTTATAGCATTGCAACATCAAGTAACAAAATTTATCCCTCACTTAACTCCAGAACAAGGTCACGTTTTCCAGCAAGTGTTACGCAAAATAGAATCCTTCAGTGGTGCACTCTTTTTTCTCTCGACGCTCCTGGAGGAACCGGAAAAACGTTTTTGCTAAACTTATTATTAATGCCCATCAGAAAAACCCAGAAGATAGCAGTTGCTATGGCTTCTTCTGGTACAGCCGCGACTTTACTGACCAACGGTCGTACTGCACATTCCGTTTTAAAATTATCGCTTAATCTTGCATTTGAAGATTCACTCATCTGAAATTTCAGAAAAAATAGCTCTCAAGGCAAGATGCTTCCACAATGTAAGTTTTTAGTGTGGTTTGAAAGTACAATGTCTCACAAGAAAGCTAAAGAAGTGTCAAATCCGACTCTTCAGGATTTACGAGACATGTAGTACAATTATTATAGGAGGAGAATGGTAGCTTTATTATATATTGGCTGGTGAATTTTGAAAAACTCTCCCTGTAATCCAGAGGGGGTACAACGGCAGATGAAATCAGTTACTATTAAATCATCATGGGCAAAAGTTGAAAAATTCAGTCTGAAAACGAATATGAGAGTGCATCTTCATAATGACGTAGATTCGGAACATTATGCAGAGATACAATTGAAAATAGGTTATGGATGTTTGGACGCAATTGCTGGAGTTTATATTTTACTTCCAGAGAATTTTGTAATGTAGAAGAAAATGATGTAAATCTTATTGCTCAAATTTACCCGGGCTTGTAACAAAATTTAAATTGGGATCTCTCTCAGTGGTTGCGCGCAAAATCAATATTGGCGCTTAACAATGACATTGTCCATAAAATCAACATTGAAAATTTAAACGACGTGCGGGGAAGGGGAAGAAATGAAGAAATATTTATCAATGAACACAATCATTGATAAAGAACAAAGTACTTCATATCCCATGGAGTTCTTAAATTCGCTTGAACTTTCGGGTGTACCCTCACATAAACTTCAATTAAAACTAAATGTACCAGTTATGCAAAATCTCGATGCTCCTCGACTATGTAAAGGAACGAGGCTTTGGATCGCAAAACTGATGCACAATATACTTGGTGCCAATGTTTTAACATATGTCATGAAAAGGGATAGTGTTATCATACCTCGAATTCCAAGTATCCCCACTGACCTACCGTTTCAATTCAAACGAGTTCAATTTCCAGTTTTACTGTTGCTATTAACAAAGCTAACATTTCAGGTAGCATTTGGAAAAGCAATGTTTTTCCGATGGCCAACTATATGTAGCCTGATCGGTGTATCCAATGCCCAAATCTTCACATATTTGCAACTGACGGAAGAACAGAGAAAATGGTATACAGTAGTATCTTAGAATAATATTCTGTTTTGAGTTCTTTTAAAGAGGAATTATATATTAAACGTAGATACTTTCGATTTTTAAAAATATTAATGGTTTAAGTTAATGAATTTTTGTTGTTAATTATTATAATAAATTACGTTTTCAGTTTTTTTAAACTAAGGTCAATTTTAGAATTTTTAAATTTTATTTGTTCTAGTCAAGCAATAAAAAAATTACCATATTATATTATTTACTTTCTAATTTTAATAATTACGACTTTGAGAGTTATTTAAGACATCAACGCGAGCGAAGCCGCGGGTAAAAGCTAGTAATATATTATGATAAGAAACACTACTTACATATAAACTCGATATTATGGCTCTGTTGCTCATTGTGTTGAAAATTCCAGCTATAATGAGGCACATGCCGCCAATAAGAGAATTAAAGGTCGCCATAGTGAAAAACACTTCCCTCGTCGTCGACAAAAAGAAAGGTGGTATCACAAATTCAACCACGTCTTCGTAGAATGTGCAATAAAAGGCAAAGGCAGCAATATTCAGTATTCCAGAAAGCTGAAGGAATAAAATTTAGTTAATAATTAAGGTATCCTTTAAAAATGTGTATTACCAAGCAATAATTAATTAGTTAAACTAAAGTCATATTCAACTGTTAGAGGATATAAATAATATTTTCATTTGGAAAAGTTCTCTGATACGGGGCGTGTCCGGAAACTAAGAACCGTTTTGGAACAACTTGGATAAAAAATATTTTTTCCAAGACAAAATTTATTTTTACGGGGAAGAGCATGTCGGAAACTTTTTTCTACATCGTTACGACCATTTCTCAGGCATTTTTCATATTGGGAAACCAACTTGTTTATACTCTTTCCAAAGAAAGATGCAACCAGTGGAAAGAACCACTGTTAAACAGTGGTTTGTGGAAACTTACCACAAAAGCAATATTATTGGGAACCGTCTGTTTTCACGAATGATAGAAATAGTCAGTGCTTTAAGTTTCATTCAAGCCTGGTAATTTGTTCCGGATATATTTGAGCAATACTACATGGGATGAGTGCTTATTAACGTAGCTAACTAAGCTAATGCTCAACCGAAAGGGTTTAGAGCTGCAAACCGCTTCACACCCGAGAAACAACCACCTCCATATTCAACCTTTTTGAACAAAATCTTAAAGAAAGTCTACTGGCGATGGTCTGTGTAATTTTGAGCCACAGTCAAGAAAGGAGGACGACACCAGAGCTGGAACCCCATCCTCCTAACTTCCACACGATGATAACGAGAGGACTTTGATCCACAACAGGTTTAATGAGCATCAGCCCCTATACACGACGGGTCTTCAATGGCACATACGAGTTTCTAGCTCGTAACTCGCTGCCAAGAATTTGCAAATTAAATCTTCCATTCCTCTATGCTTCAGTATCAATGTTCCATGGCCCATTGCAAGCACTGTCGGGGATGATGTACTTCTGGGCTGGGATGTGATTCAGAAGTAGGCTGTGTAGGCCATTTGCAGTAGTATACACAATATTGTGTGTTGAAGTACACCGTCTGGAGGGGAACTGTTGTAGTTGCTGATGTTATTTATTTATTTACTCGGGAAGATCGAATTCACCAAAAGCGCTTAGAGCTACAACCTGGTCTTCCGAGATAGATAGGAAATAAAACAAAAAATTATGCATGAACAAGAAAAAGCAAAGCAATATTATTTTTATTATTATTAAAAAAAAGTAGAGGGTGGGGAGAAGAAAGTACAACTAGTCTATCGCAGTAAATTGCAAGATATAGAAAAAAGAAACTAACTAATTATGAATCATATCGTTGTTAAAAATAGCATGCAACGAGGAATGAATTGCTTCTTGTGTAGATTTTTTAATATGAAATTTGGCAGTATGGGGGCAATAAAAAACATAGTGATCTGCGTCCCCAGAAGAACCACATAAATAATTGGGAGTGGAAAGCAACTTGAACCTATGAAAGTAAACAGAAAAAGGGCCATGATTGGTGGGGGGAAAAAACGAAATCGGGGAAAGATTAATGCCGGGGTTTCTTATAAACAGTTTGATCCTTTATCCTACTTGACAATCATTCCAGGATCTTGTAGCCCTTCGATAATGGTGAACAAGGCTTAAATCTCCATTGGAATCAAATGACCCTGACCGACAAACCTCTGCCCGACGAGACTTGTTGCTTCATCATCCATACATTACTTCTTATAAGTACTCACAACGGCAGCAAGTGAACAGCCTACCAAACACGCTATTTCTGAAATCGATGTTCCCAGGTACTGAGTCATAAAGATTTGGCATTTTTTTAAAGTGTTTATAAATCGGATGCTTTTCTCATTACTCTGCAACATTTGAAAAGATAAGGCATGGGTTCTTTATGTACCCCAACATCAGCTGCGCTTGCATCGTGGTTTTGTCTCTGGGCGTGCTTATTACTCTAGGAAAGGGGTGGTCATACTGTAATGTTTCTTCGGTGTATAATGTGTGTGTGTATTGAATATAAAATTTTAATATCAACATATTTTATCAATAAAAAATCTCATAGAATAAACTCATATAAAGAATTACCATTTGAAAGAAAATTGTTTTTGTACTGTTAATATGTGATTGTCTGGGTCAACAAGTAAACTTCTCAAATTACATGGGGGTTCAAGATAACGAGGTTATGTCCTTACACACACAAAATCATTGAACATAGTTTTTGAACAACATGAATTAAAACCAATTTACTTTAGCTCTGAGCGTATATGGAACAGGTTATGTGTTTGACAGGAGAAATAGAGGAGCGTTTGAAAGAGTTGGAGTGTAGAGTTTGGGAGGTTGTTATGAGGTGTGAGGAACTTGAGTTATGTGCAAGGTGTGAGTAATTAGTAGTTGTAGAATAAAGTTATTTGTTACTAAAGAGTGGCAGTTGATTTTAGAAAGAAGTATCATTACAAATATAAACGATGATTACACATGCAATCTACTTACAACTTGTATGACTCGAATGATACCCGGTATAGTAAGGAAAAAAAATCTTTCTTTTCTTCCTGCGGCCAGTCTGTTTCTAATTGCTGTTACCATGTCAGTATTTTCCCGTATTAAATATCCCTGATTTGTAGGAGGTTCGCTAGGTTCTTGAAATGTTCGTGGTGTGGGTAGTGCCCGACTGGAGCTTGCCTGAGGAAGTCTTGACTGACTGGGAAGAGGTGTTCTTGCCACCGTCTTCTTTTGGTGCAAAAACTTCGCCACAGACGGGAAAAGAGGTTTACTCTTTTTACTTTCTGTCCTCTTCATTTTTCACACGATTTTAGTAACGAAATTCTTCAAGTTTTTGGGATTTCTACGCTTCTCGATGGGATGGTACCAGTAGTAATCTCATATTTGTCGCCAAATGTTCATTTTGCGAAACATAATTCACCACCAGGTATCTGCTCTATTTTAAAATCATTCATTGCGAATTTGTTGAAATATTTTGATGTAAACTTAATAACTTGATAGATTCTAACTTCTTGAAAAGTGGAAAAGATATAGTAAATAGAGGCAATAGAGTCCTAAATTTAGTTCACGGTATTAAATATGTAACAACAATAGCAATTATATTTTCTGAGCCTTCCCAAATTTATATTTTATAACAGAAATGAGATTATTTTGACTATTTTAGAGATTTTTGCATGAACATATACAGGAAATGAGTCAATAGTGAAATTTGTAAACAAAGTTATCGATGCCAAATTTGTTAAAGTAATAATAAACGAATGAAAGAAATGTAAATCAGTAGATCGCGCATTTATTAAATTTTTAATTGTTATAATTAAACTGGTTAAAACTGAGTGAAACCAATCGGACTGTGATTCAGAATAATAGGATTTGATGATTCTCGGTAATCCCTGAGTCCTTGAATAAATGGAATGCAGAAATCTAATGATTGTAACCACAACTTTAGATTTTTTTAGCATCAAATTTGGGAATTAAACTTCGTTTAATTAAGAAAATAATCAGTTATGAGCTTTGAATAAACAAAAACAACCATAAAATAAATTAAGGAAAAATAAAGCAAAGCAAATATTTCTTAAGAACTGCCTTTTTTGTTTCCATTTATGAAGCAAAATATGTATGCTATAAGTTACTTCGATTCTTACGTGTTATACCGTCGACCAATTCTGTCAAGTCGAAAGACCAAATGCCAAAATAATAACGATGACAGCATTTGGCGACATTTTTTTTTTGAATTGGCAACGTCTTTTGTTATTTAGTGAATTTGATCGAACGGTATAATACGTAAGTACCATTATTTCCGAAACTATTAGAGCGACATGGTATCATCGACCTGGTCTAGGTATTTGGACCAGGAGGACATGATGCAACAACCATTATTTCTAAAGAATAAGAGACCAATATATTTTAATCAAGAGTTTTTTTTATTCTTTTCATTGAAAATAAAAAATCTTGAATAAAAAAAAAATGCTCCTATATCGAACACTTTTGTTTGCCTATTTATCTTCGTTTCAAAGGTCCACTTAATATAATCAATATGCTCCGTAACTTTGATCCTCAGTTAGATGTAGTGGTATATATCTGAACTGGCATTTAATTCGCTACATCATGATTATTTGAAGACGTATAAGCATTAGCTCTCATTATACTGTGCGATTTTCTTTGTTTCAGTTTACGAGGTTCAAGCTTATTCTCCATTAACTGAGCCTTATCTATCAAATTCCGAGGCTCACAAAAATTGTCTTTTAACCTTTTCATATACACATTTGTTTATTAATCGGTTACTTTTACTGTATCAAAATATGAAACATTTTTTAAGCGATCATTTAAAGTCACATAGTTTTATATAAAAGGATTTTTTTCTCTATATCAACATTCATTTATTGAGGACAATGTTTTCTACATTCTTCTAATAAATTATTATTCTAGTCTGATTACTTTCTTGCTTAGAATGTTATCCATCCTTTAGAAAATTGTAGTTGAGAGATATTTTTTTTATATATAATGATACTGTAACACATGCTGTGTTATATTTACAGTTTAGTAATTAAGTTAGAATAGATTCAATTATAGCCACTCAAATAACAAATATTTTTAGTACTTTATAAGCTTCCTGTTATTAGGTAACGAATTTGAGGATCAAAAATTCAAAGGCCATTATATAGAATAATGAGTATATTAATTTACTTAATGCGAAAGATTAAATGTTTTGTAATTCATTTCGTGCTGCTATAGAAAGTGCGGGGCCGACTCAGATGACGACTTCGTCATCATCTCATAGTTCACAATTATGTAGTACTGAAATAAGCCTTAAGCCGAATAAAAGTAAGAGCTGAAAAATAAAGACAAATGGATAAAATTGATCGGGTTTTTGGATTCTGAGGTCCCATATTCTTGACCATCAGAACTATTGTTGTAGATATCAATATGAGCTATTTAAATAACTGTAATGAGTTATTTAATTTGTTGTTACATTGATTTAAATTACAAATAATTAGAACTGAAAAGATTTTTTTAAAAAGAAAATTTTAATATTTAAATTTTTTGACCATTACATCTATTGAATTTAAACTTATTTTATTTACTTTGAATTAATTCAACGTACAATTTATTATAAAATTAAAATTTAAAGGAAATTTTCGTAAAAAAGCATGTTTTAATTTCTATCTCTATTGGCGAAAAATAACTGTTTTCATGATGATGAGTTAACAAGAGCGAATATAAAGCTTAAGAACTAAGCTACCCAGCCTGTAATTTCCAGTTCGGGTAGAAAATTAAGATTAAAGAATTAAAACAAAAAGAAAACCTCTCTGTGTGCTAGATGGTATTTATTGCCAAATTAGTTTCACTACAGGATTAATTTTAAGAATTAAAATGTTTGCCAGTTCAACAGGAATAAGGAATCAAAGTATGCATACTAAGTGACATATAAGCTAATAGCGCAACCCAGTGTATATTTAACTAACTAATCTTAATTTTTTCACACCAGTGTAGATTTTGGAAATCCACAAGCAAAACTTTGAAAGTTTATAACAGCTACAATTTTAGAAAAGGTGCTTTAACATACTAGTACCTATCCAAGTCGAGGCTTCCTTTTCTGATTTTGAGAACACTGAAAATTTCCCTCGGGTCTCAGAACTGAAAATAAACAGTTAAAAACGCATGAAAATGTCTCTTATTCCTCTTATACCAATAAATAATGTTATATATTTATGTTAATCATGAATCTTAAAAGCATATTTTATATCCAAGATAAACTATTGATAATCGATTCCCAATAAGTCAATGGCTACATGTTTTTACTAATGACTCCCTTCTAGATAGATATCACGATATCTTCTGTGAATTGCTTAGCTTTTACCTACCAATAGGTATTTTTAATTATTAATACGCTTTTATAAGTTTCACTTGTATGTAACGGAATCTTTGAACTCGATTTTTACCCACTTTAAAAAATCAGATTAATTCGAAATTTTGCACACTTGTCGAGGACCGATGACAATGCAACAATTTTATAATTTTGTTTCATTGTCCTGATCAGGAATAACTATTTCCAGATTTGGTGACTAATTCTATATACCATTTCCAGATTTGGTGACTAATCCCATATACCATTTCCAGTTTTGGCGACTAATTCCAGATTTAGCGACTAAAAGATTAAGGTGCAACCCTAAAAGTGAATACACTAGTGGTTGATAGAAATAAAACAAACAAAAAATCGTTGTTTATGTGAAAAAAGAGAGAGTGAGTGCGTCAGCAATTTCTTACCAAAATATAAACAATTGTCTAGTTTTTCTGAAAATAAAAATTAAAAAAAAAAGATTCGTACATGTAAAAAAAAAATTATGTTCTATCTGCTAAATATTTTTTTTTTAATAAAGAAATACGTTTGGAAGTGATGATACGATTTAACATTATAGCAATACGTTTAAAAGGTGATAATACGATTGACACTTAAAATTTCTTCTTAACGCACGTTTATTAGTTGACCTGTATCTATAGAGACGGAATCTTTGAAATATAGCGATACGGGACTCATCCGAGGCCCCGTAAACAGAGAGAATAAATACCTTTTAAACCCGTTAATTAATATCCATATAAGAGCAAGACTAATTCCAAAGCCACGTGATTCCAGATTCAAATATGAAGTTCAAGGATAAATTCAACAATAAATAAATGATAGTTTAAAAAACTAAAAAAACATGCTTTTATTGTAGATCGAACTAAAAAATGAAAAATAAGTTATATTTAAAAAAACAAAAAAACTCACTTTATTATAATAAATCAAACTAAAAAGCAAAAAAAAAAAAAAAAAAAAAAATCTTAACATAAGAATGAAATGATTAACAAGAAAATTAATGAAATTGTGGTAAATGCGTGTACTGCATTTTTACACTAACTCAGCATTTCGGAATAAAACTAGTAAGAAATTATAAAAATTAATATAGAGCTACCCTACGCTTTCACCCCCAATGACATTACTTTTCTCGTTAATCATTTTATTCTTAAACAAAAAATTATTTTTTTTTTACTTTTTAGTTCTATTCACTGTAAAAGTGTGTTTTTTAGTTTTTTTAAAACTATAATTTATTACTACTGCCTTTGATGGCGAGATTGAAGCTATTGCAGTAGCGGTCGGCAACTATCACTAAGAAGCTCTGAGTTCAACAGCTCCGTAATCATTTCGGACTCTAAATCGGCATTACAAGCTTTATTTCAAAATTAATTCTGTAATTCACAAAGAATTTTAAAATACTGATCGTTCTTAAAAGATTTTCCTCATAAAATTTCTTTTCAGTGGATACCGGCTCACACGTTTTGACATTTCTGGGAATGAGCATGATGACTTTCTTGCTAAGAAAGAAGCACTTGTGATCCAAAGACCTGTGAGTACTTCCTTAATGCTTTTTACTAATATGGCCTTTAAGTATAATTTTAAAATGGAAGGGGAGGAGATGTAGAAGGAGAAGAACAGAGCAATCTTTGAACGGGAACCCGTCTTGGGGCTCCTAGAGAAGCTGATGTAGTTCATTTTAGACTTTTGACAGGGCATGACTGTCTGGGATCTCATCTCTACAGAATTGATATCACCGACTTTTAGGACTGTACTCTGTAAATCTCTGGTCAGCTTATGACCCCTGAACATTTGATCGTATGCCTGCCCTAATTAGACTTAACTCAATTGCCGAAAAATATTGGAGAGCACGTGCACTAATGACATAGGTGCTATTGTAGTGTGTGTCATTAGTAAAATAAAAATGATATCCAAGCAATTGTATGCATGTTTTGTTCAGAATAGAATACGAAAACCAAAATTAATCCGTCGTAAAATATTTCAACCGTAAAAATAAAATAAAAATTGAAAAGTTGACAGATGTTATGATATTTTTTTCCCGTGACCTGTGTTTAGTGTTCATCGAACTTTAAAAATTATTTACGTATTATTCATTTTAAAAAATGTGACTTTACTTTCTTTTTCTTTCTTTGTTTTTTACAAAATCCATGAAGATAATATTTTACTTTCCGTTGCAGCGAGAAACAGCGGTTTTCTTCAAAGTGCTACTTGCGTTTTTGTCCGCTTAAAAATAGAAGCTCTTCATAGTGTCAATATTTCAATAGAATTTCTTTTGGCAGACATAGCTTCAAGAAATATTTTTCTCACCGTCTAAAAAGATTCTCCAGTATATTTACTATGAGTCATAATCAATTAACCCTGGAATATATTAAAATTTTCTAGAATTAAATTTATTGTTTTAATGCTATTAAATGTTTAACAAAAATTATTATTGTAATTTTCGTGGTTTAAAGTCAATATTAACGTGATTACATAAATTATCACTGATATTTTGATAATTAAAGAGGATAAACATAGTTCTGTGCATTAATAGTTATAAAAATGCTGAAAATTCTGCCCTTTTATGTAAACTAGCCTTCTTGTTGATCAATTCGAATAAATTTTGATTTCCAACATTGTAAAATTATAATTCTATTCTCATTAATTAATATTTGTTTTGGTATTAATACATAAGTTCAAATGAATTATTTCTCTTTGCAAAAATTTGAGTTTTAATTCTTCATAATAATTCTTCTTTCATTTTAGACTTTTATTGTAAAGAATTTATGCATTATTTTATTAAGCTTTAATTCATTTCCCTTAAAATTATTGAATAATTTAGTCTTAATTTCATTGAGGAAAAAGTCTTCCATTAAAAATTTATGCGTTTTTACTGATATTTAACTAATTTTATCTATTTCTTGATATTTTAATTGATCATTTCCTTTATTAGGTGATAACAAATGAGATCTAGTCCTATAATGAAATAAAATATTTAATCAATTTTTTAATAACTAAAGCTGATGAGAAATGACGAACCAGTTATTTTGAAAACTAAATATTAGTTTATTTGTTAAAGATGTTTGAGGTAATAAGTTGAGAAGAAAACCAGAGCACATTCCAAGGGAATCTCAGCTGTTTTAGAATACTGAAAAGTTTTATAATGTGTTCTTTAAAATACTTTCTTAAAATGTTGTCAAAGGGCATCATGTGTTCACTAGATGGATATTAGAAATTTTTTATTTTGAACTTTTCAAAATATAGATAATATACTAGGTATTTGGTTCTATTGATATTTTTTATAGCATTAGAATTATTTTAATGGATTTGATAATTCAAGCAAGTTTGTTTAAAGATGTGAATTTACTATCTATTTGAAATATATGATAGAGAGCTAAATGGTATACTATACGAGAGAGATTTCAAATGAGAATGGTTTATGAACCTTATTTATTTTTTCAACATATAACTAAATAGAAAGTATTTTTGAAATGGTATATTTAAAAGACTATTAATCATGAATATTATTTTTAGGATAGTCAAAAATGGATTATTTTTTTAATTATGAAAGCAGTTATAGTTGTAAGTTTTGACTGTCTATAGCCCCCTAATTAACTAACACGTAAAATGTTTCTAAGTGTTAAGATGTTTTCCCGTAACTATGTATTCTGTAGCCTTTAATGTGATAAATACTTTAGAAAAATCTCATAGAATTTTTTATAAAACATAAAATTAAGGAATTTAAGATGCTTTTATAGCGGTTTAGATAAAGTATTTTTTTTACCGAATACATTTAAATCATTTTAAGTCATATCCTTATGATACAATACAGTAATTTTAAAAGTTCGGTTTATATTCAATTTCATAACAAAAACAGACTATGTTAAGTCAAAAGCTTTTGCTATGTTACTATGGTAATTGTTGAGCTCGAAATGGTAAAAAATTATAATTTGTGTCTTGAAGTTGCCATTCATCTATTGTTCTAAAATGAAATATAAAAAAATATTTTTTAAATTTTTTTATCTCGAATTATTAAATACTTGTACCTTTTTACGCCAATAATTTTGTTTTCTTAATTGTAATTAACGCTGCATTATCCATAAGATTAATTTTCATGAGATTTACTGGCTCTGTAAAGTTTAAGGAATCCACAATTTTTTGAAGTGATAACATCTTTAGGCGCGTTTTGCTGGCGAGTGAGCTTGAATGATGTGTTTTAAGAAGACAAGCATTGTTACGCTCGGGTTTGTAACGCCCCTAACAATGGATTGGAATATTCCGTAACAATGTAAAGTACTTTAACAAAAAAGACTTACAACAATGACAAAATTTGGTGTCAAAAATTGGTTTTCAGCCAAACTGGAATTTCATGAACTTGCTATGTTGACTGTATTAATTAACTTTGTTTAAAAAATAGTTGGTTATTAGTAGTTTCTTTCGGCGCGTTTTGCTGAGGAATGAATTTGAATTTTTTTGGCTTTTTTCGTCATTGTTGTAAAAATGTCATTGTTGTAAGAATGTTATTGTTACAACAATGACAAAATATGGCGTCGAAAATCGGTTTTCAGCCAAACTGGACATTCATGACGTTGCTCTATTTTCTGTATTAATTAACTTTGTTTAAAAAATAAATGCTTTTAACGTGTGATTAACTTGAAATACAGGGTGTCCCAAAACGACCGCATAAACTCTGCACAGCTAAACTCCTCGTTGGGAGTACATAAAAACTGCCCAAAGAAGCGTTCCTGTACGATCCATAGTTTATAAGAAAAATACGAAAAACAAAGTATGACGTCACTTCCGGTGCAAGAAAAAAACACTTCATTGAACATATCAACAGCAGTTTATGCACAACTTAAGGCAGATGTTCAAAATGTCTACCGTGCATGTCGAGGCAGGCTTGAGCACGCCGTGGAATGGCTGTCATCACACGTCGCAGCATCGTGGGGTCCACCGAAGTACAAGCAGCATGCAGACGAGCAACTAAGTCCATTTGTGTTGTCACTACGTCTCGATACACCAGTTCCTTGAGATGGCATATCGCAGTAGTCGCAAGGCATGTCGCAGTAGTCATGAACAGAATACATGGCCACCATACGAAGACTACCGGTAGCTGCAAGGTGCAGCCTTTTAAATACCAGTTCAACGGCGGCTTAACCTCATTCCACGGAGCGCATGCATGACGCGACATGCGCGACGAACGTTTTAAACATTATCGTCTGGAAAGATATGCAAATACTGTTGTTGATATGTCCAATAAAGTGTTTTTTCTTGCACCGGAAGTGACGTCATACTTTGTTTTTCGTATTTTTCTCGTAAACTATAAATCGTACAGGAATGCTTCTTTGGGCAGTTTTTTAGTATTCCCAACGAGCAATCTAGCTGTGCAGAGTTGTCGTTTTGGGACACCCTGTATATTATTAAAATCCCACTCTCTACAATTTTTTAGATTTTTTACAAAATTCTATGGATTTTCTTGGATTTAAATCCCCTCCCCCCCCACCCCCAAAAAAGAAAGTTACAACTATTTTTCAAGTAGATTGGTGCATTGTATATATTTCTCAACGCTGCAAAGTTAGGCTGAGATGGAATATTGTAAAAATTCTTTAAAAAATTTATAAAATTTCATAATTTTCAAAAATTTGTATTTTTTTGTTTTTTTGCAAAATAATTTTTAAAAAGGCACTTTTTCATTTTAAGGAGCCATAAAAATGCAACGAAAAAAAATTGCTAAAATCACCAAATGCCAGTAATAATTAGTTGTAATAAACCTACGATAGAATTGACCAGTTTGAAGTTTATGGAGCAAGTGCAGAAAGACAATTTTCTGATATATTACAACTGATAGTTTTCTTTATTTTTAAAAAAGCGATTTAGAGTGAAAAACTTTAAGAATATAAGAAAATGCTGAAATGTTTTCATCACAGATACTAATATTTACATATTTAATCTTTCTTTATACAGTGAATGCAAACAAATGTCTGGGTTTTCTCTGCCATACATAATAATAATGATTAAATAATTTTATATGACAATACTAATATCCTCTTATTTTATATTCACCTAACTAATCTATGAAATAACACTACAAAATTTGAAGCTATTACTTCTATCATGTTGTCATAAGCACACACATTCTTTTTTTTATAACGAACATTGCCTTTGCAACTTTATTACGCAGAGTTAAAAAAAATCTTGAAATATCTACAGTTTTGAGTTCTATTAAAATTAATGTAATCTTATTGGGCTAAATTCATATGACGTCATTTTCATACGATAAATATATAATCATACGTTTCCAGACAATTCTATCCAGCCAATTTTTCCAACTCTATCGTCTCACTGTTGCCAACTTTCAATTTTTGAAGAAACTTTTTTTAAAAAAGGACATATTAGTTAACAAATAGTAGCACATATAAGCAAACAAAAAGCACTTGTTTTAAAAAACCAGTATAAAATAGCATTTTTTTAAATTTTGAAATACTTTTTAAAGAATCTTAATACTCGGACATGTTTGCCTAATTATGAAATTTAACACAATTCCCGGATTTTACAAGTACGAGAAAACGTTCAAGTCTAAGGTCAGCTTTGAAATTTCAATGGAAAACACGTGATTACGTTTATCATGTGGCCGGCATGAATTTAGCGCATTACACAGGTACATCATGAAACTCTCATATTGTTCGCGTTAAATAAACTATTTCTAACTCCATAAAGTTACTATTTGTTGTAGTTATCTATGTAAGCATCATCTAAAAGGGCGTACACACAAAATATTTGAATTATATATTTCAAAAATTCAATTATAAAATAACTTATCGAATTTTACTGAAAAGTAAGAAGAAAAAAAATGGATTGGTTGGTGGTTAAAATTAAAAAATTATATATACTGCAGAACAAAATTCACTAATTTTACTATTAACAAATAAGAAAAATATTATAGTAATTTGTAAGACAAACTTATCTATAAAAAAAACAGCTGAATTATACAGTAAGTAAATTATATAAGTCATTCCAACGTCATATCGCACCCAAATCATTTGTATATGCAGAAAAACAATTAAAATAATTATTTTTAAAGATAAGTTTTTACATCGTCGTGAAATGTACAATAAACTTTATGACTGAAAATAATTCGATCAAAAATTATTCTCAAAAATTTTACATGTTTCCTCAAAAACAAGCTAATAATTGGAGAAGTTCCAATTCCGCTTAAGTCGGGAAAATAAAAAGATAAAAAAGAATACACGTCATTGATAAAACGTAACTAACGTATGGAGGAGGAGTAAACGAGCGATTCACTCGGCGCACGTGGTCTCGCGCACACGTGATCAACTCTGCTGACTCTGCACGTGTTGGAGCGAAGAACATTCATTCAGTTTTCATCCCGACGCTCTTCTCCGAGATAGAATAGAACTTTCGCCAAAATAATTCCCTCTCAAAATTGATGGACCTCATGGTGAATTGAAATATCGCGTCAGTTCGAAAATATTATCTGTGACATGACGTATCGATGGATATGATTTTTGACTATTTTGAAACTTTATTTTTCCATGGTATTGCGCAAAATATTCGTTAAAAATTTAAAAATTTTACTCTATAAGTGATCTATTACGACATAGAACTATCGGTATCAGATTTATTTTCATTAATTGAAATGCATTTGCTTTTATGTTTGGGAATTATTGACTAAATTTTGCACATTGAAATTACATTATGTGTTTGAAAAAAAAATCGTTTGGTACTTTTAAATCCATGTGCTAATCAACTATCAACTTTAATTTGGTTGTGTTTATCTAAGCGCAAAAACCATCTGGTGTCAACGGATTATTAGCTGAACAGACATTATTTGCTTAGAATTCTTTGTTGGGAAAAATAGCATATCTGCCGAATGTCGGTTTCAGCTGCCATCAATATTTGTTCTTTATATTGGAAAAAAAATCGTATGATGAAAAAGGAAAATTTTTCTCAGCATATATTATTTCGAATTCCGTTATCGAGAAATTTCTGTGTGATCTTAGAAAAATTTTAATTATGTTTTGATCAATTGATTTGAAGGAAAAAATAATCTGATTGGTTAGGAAAAAGTGGAATACTTTCCAAATTACTTGGTTTGTGATTTAGAAAAAGTTAAAGCTACTTTAAAACGAAATAACAGAATTCAAAGCCAACCAAGAAAAAATTGCGGCTGAAAACGAATATATCAAAACCATGCTAAGAAAGATTTAGTGAAAAACTGCAGTGCACTTCTTATTTTATTTTATTTATGACATTTCTGTGATTGAAAACTGCAAAGACCGAAATTATAAATAATATGCAAATATTCAACAAATATATAATACTTTTAATTGGAATTAAAATAACCGAGTTTTATAACAATACTGCTTATATTTAAAAACTATTAGAACAGCTTTAGCATGAAGCATGATGAAAGAAAATAGCTGTTGCGTATAATATTTCTAGTTCTGAATAAATTGTGAGAAAAATTGATTTTATAATAGAAACGTATATTAAGTGAAATATAATGATTGTTCTTACTTTCCTTTCAAATATCGATGGTTAAAGTTAGAAATGAGAACATATTTATTAAATGGATCTATCGAATCGAATAAATCTTACTCTTAGATTTGTTATCACAGGATACCTTATAGAAGAAATACGTTAAAAAATTTTGAAGAATTTGTCAAATTAGTCTTCATGAACATTATATTACTCGAATTAATAAAATGACTTGATGAATTGACCATTTTTCCCAAAATGGAAACAACAGTTGAAGTGATTGAACCTGAATCTCGGATACCCAAAAAGGTTCCCGATAAAAAAGGAAAAGACCCTATAAAGGTATGTAAAATTTTTTTGAATTAAAAATTTGTTATTTGCTTGAGCATGCTATAACAACAATAACATAGAAATCGTTTAAAATCGTTTGGGCTTTTTAGTGATAGTTAGATTGTTGGAAATAGCAGTAGTTGTGAATATAATATATGGAATAATAATTTTTAACTGGAATCTGTGTGTTTGGTAAAATTGCATTGAAATGTATACAAATTGTTGCATACCTGTCGTATATTCTTTTAGAGGTTCTTTTAGATATTTTTAATGATCGAATTTGAATTTTAAGATATTGTGTGTATATCTAAACAGTTTGAAAATTTAAGTTGTTCTTTTTAATTTGAATTATATATCTTTGTTTAAAGCTGAATTTTGACTTTGTCACGAAGTCTTAAATTCATGTTTTTGTTGGACTGTTATATGGGTATTTTTAAAATTTTCTTTTATTATAATTCAACTATTAATTTTTTCGTATCGTATATTTACCTGAAGATAAAAGTGTCATATGTGTATGAAAGATAATCGATTGTTAAGAAAAGTCTTTTTTAAATAATCGGTATTATCTCTAGAATGTGTAATAAATATATTACTTTCCCAAACCTAATTTCTAAATATATCCACTGAAAATGCAAAAAAGCCCTTTACAAATCCAATTACACCTTTTTAAATTGCAGTGGATGATATTGTATTGGTAGTTTTTTTAAGTAGTTATTTATTACTAAGCAAATCCTCAAAATATGGTTATTTTATCATTTATTTACATTTATTTCTCTCATTTAGAGCTCCCAATAGTTTGTTTCATACATTAAGATGTATTCACAATCTTTCTGCTAGTATAAATACACAAGTAATATTTTTAAAAAAATTCTTCGAGTATTTTTGCTATTACAATAAGTTGTTTCTTCATTAGAATAATAAAAAATATTTAATTATAATATAATTATAAATATAAATTATAATTATAAATTAAATATATAGCTATATGTATAAACTAAAATGTAAATAAATCTGTAATATGTTTTTTAAAAAATTGTAATCATATATATATATATATATATATTTGTTTAACTGAAATATATTTTTATATAATCTTATCCGACAGTCGTTGAAAAATCGGGCTTCACAGACCATTAAATTTAAAATTCGAGTTGTAAAGATAAAGATGTATATAAAATAAAGATTATAAACGATTTATTTAATTAATATCAAGCATATTCGGTCAATTACACTTCTGAATCTTAAAATACGACACCATAATGGAAGCATCCAATCCGTGTGAAATGTTCACTGCTTACCACGATGGGATGAGCAAATGATTTTCAATTCAGCTCAGATGCACATCTTGGGCATTTACAGCACCCCCCCCCCCGAACAAGCACTAAGTAAAAAAAAAGGGAACAGAATGACATTTTCAAGTACTAAAATTGCTTTCACGTGCAATTGTTTTCCGTGAGCAGCTTCAATATACATCGTAGAAGAATATGAGCGTCTTCGAGTACGTTTTTGAGTTTGAGGAAGAATTGTTTCCTATAGAGAATGTAGTTTATCCATCGGAGAAATTGATAAGCGTGTCGGACGTAAATAAGCAATTGCGATACTGATTTGTAATCGATGCATAAAGGAGTGAACGACTGACCGGCAGCACCGATTATACTAATCTCGTCTCACCACAACTCGTTAGGATAGGAAAAAGTCGCTTTGCTGCATAAGATACCATATAAGCACAAATACGATCCATTTCACAGCAATATGTGTCCACATGTATTATTTGACGTCATTTGTACCACAGTGGAATTGTCTACAAGGGGAATGAATCCATTGCTGCTATTTTCTTTATTTCAAAACCTTTGGCGCTTGCATCTATACAGTGAATTGAATGAAGGGCACGAACAACCGAATTTCACAATTTCTTGCTACTACACTGTTTGAAATAGAATCTGAAGACAGTGAAGAATGTGAAGATAGATTGTTTAATTAGTACTTTGGCAACATTGTTATGTTAGTTGTGCATTCGGTATTATAGTTTGGTGGAGATATTGGAATATATTCCCACATCCCTAAAACGTTTTACCATTTTAAAGTTTAGTCAGCCCTGGATCTCTGACGCTTTGGACCATGTTGTCCTTCATAACTTTCAAAGGCCATATTCCAACCAGACATTACGTGATGACATGCGCCACACAATGTTAAAACTTTTTTAATTCGTTGAGAAAACTTACCTGCCTTTACTTCTCATTTATAACCTATCAGATACATCGATTATTGGAGAACGACTAGCCCGAATATATGCACTATCCAGTCGAACTTTTGTAATGTGTGGGAGCAACATGGGATGTCATTCCTCAAAAAGCCTCTTTAATTTAATACCGAAACGTGTAATAGCAATTTTTGCCATATTTACGGCAACATTCAATACTTCAAAATAATTGTTTTCATTGTCTTCCTCGCCTCGAAAAAGGCTCTATTTTTAATCACTTTTTCTCTGCACGTTAATCTAATTAATAATTTTGCCTTGAATCTCTCTATTTTTTCTTGGTTTTGCATATTGAATGGACCGCAATATATATATATATATATATATATGTATGTTTGTATGTATGCTTATATATATATATATATATATATATATATGACAAATCTTAAAGACGATAACAAGAATAATAAATGACAATTGTGTCATTTTGATTTAAATAAATCTTCAAAAAATGAAAGTGATTAATGTCAACGTTTATTGTAAAAATTTGTATATCATGCCTTGATAGTATGAAGACAAATTACAAAATTAAAAGGTCATAAATACATAAGTTAAATATTATTTATGGTTTGTTGCAAAGGTTTTGAAAATGTTAGCAGTTCCTGGAATTCCAGTTGCAACGTTATGCCTTAACGTTGATGAATCAAGAGTCCATATTATCTTAACTCATTTTAATAAGTATTTGCTTTTACTAGAAATATCTGAAATTCGAACTGTATAATATGCTTTAAAAGGACATTTGTTTCTCTTTTTGTTTTCATTAGAGATAAAGCTGAAATACTTTTTACTGTGTTTAGATCTTTTTTAAAGAAGAAACATAAAAATCCCATTTTCGTATTAATTTTTCTACAATGAGTGTTTGATACCAGTGCAAAAAAAATAAACGTTGGGTAAACAACTCTTATGTATCAGTCTTTTTGAGTTCAAGAATATAATGCTTATTCTGTGGAATTTCTACCTACCTTTTTGAAAGAATTATATTTATTTTAATGCAACAAAATGCATCCGAAACAGCAAACATAATTAATGTTCTTATTTTAGATTTTTTTTCCTAGAGCAACAAAGAATTAAAAATATTTTTAAAGTTCTGAAAACAATCAAGCATGATTAATAAAATAAAGTGTGTTCTTTGAAATATAAAAGCGGAATATAACCCAAGCAAGCAGTTAATTTCCTTGCTCGAGTCACCATTCCTGCTTGTCCGAGATGTGACTAGTATGAGTACTTATACTAGTAATGAGATTAATTTAAAATAGTTTTTTTGAAGCGATAGTAAAATAATTGCAATTTATTTTACCCATTTACTTCTCTCATTTTTTCCGTGTTTCTTTTGGCAACACTACAAGAAAGGTTTACAGAGAGCTGAAACATCGAAGGTTTGAATAAAAATCTTGATATACTAAACGAATTTTTTTTAAAAAAAATATTTGCTATAACACATTTTTTTTATTAATTTTTTTATTGCCAATTTATATACAATGAACTTTAATGCTATAAATCGATTTGTTATGAACTATTTGGAGAAATTCCAGTTTGTGAATGAGAAGCTAAGCTATTTTACCCTTTATATATAGCTTGATAATTTCTTCCATGAAAAATATTTACTCTAAATCTGCTTAACTTTACCTCAAACATAATATTTCACGTAACTTGCCAGGTTTACCATGGAAATTAAATTTTCTTTCAAGGTAGCCTGTTCTCTTTTTGAAGAGAATAAGAAGCATTTTGTTCTTAAAGAAACGCAAAAGAAAAATCGAAGGAAAAGGTAGTTTAATTTAAGAAAATTTCGGATCGCGTGAGTTAATCATGTGTTTTGTAAAACTCTTGAGGTTTTTTAATACGAAACTTTTCCATTTTTCTACGTGTTCTGAGTCTTAAAAGAAGATACAACCTTAAAGGTACTCAGAATAAAAAAAGAATTTCTCTTCCTTAATTATCTTATTTTTGTTAAAATGTGGCTGCTAGAATGTTTTTTTTTCATACTGTATCTTTTTTTAGTGCTTTTTATGCTTTATGAAGCTTGAATTGTTTTGCAATTTCAATTACTGTTGTTTGTTAATTACTAAAAAGAACTTAACATGATAAAATAAATAAAAATTTATTTATAACATAATCATTCAGCTCTTCAAAGTTATTAATTAAAAACTAATTTGTTTTAACGTAAAATTAGATTGATGTAATTTTCTTTTATCTGTGTGAAATATCTGTGAAGTTGTATAATTGCATTCAAAGAGTTTTAATATACTTATTTCTACTGACAGTATTCAAACTCTCACTCGTATTCGAGTCCCAATTCCATTAAATAATCGCGCTGAACAATAAGACCTGCATCAGGTTAAATGGAATTGAGCCTCAAAATCCTCAAATAATGTGGTTTGGAAATTAGGAGCAAGATTTCTTTTTGCAACTGAGGTATCATTTTCGATACTTGATTGTGACTCACAATTACGAGGTCAATCGCTAATACCCCTCATACTATAACAGCTGAAGTTAATTTTTAAAAAATTACACGCATTTGTATACTTATATAAATATTTATACTTTTTTTATTAATAAAATTTGGGTTTCTGTGATAAAAAAAATTCATAAATGAAAAGGAAATCGTTCTCTAAAATCCTCTTGTGTAAGAACAAAAATTACCGAGCTAAAATTTTGGAACTTTGTTTTGAGCTTTTAGTATTTATTATTTGAATTCCCAGACCATCAACAAAAGAAAAGAACATTGCCGAATATAATGCCTTTTGGTCTTTTTATTGAAGGAAGTATACACGCATCAAAATAAAATCCAGATCAACAGTTGGAAAAATCTGTCTGAACTTAAAATGTAAAAATTTCTACTTTTGACTACGCTCATGGAGAGTTTTATTTGCAATGTCTTGCAATATATAAAACGGTAGTTTATATTGCAAGACATTGCAATTCTGCATTGAGCGGCACTGCATTCTTTTATCCACGAACCAATATTCATGAAAAATAAAGTTCTTTATATAAGAAGAAAACATTCGCTGTAACAAGTGATTTTACTTTTTATTTTTTCGTTACGCTTTAGAAAGATACTTTATTAAAAAAGAATTAGAAACATGGCATTCTAATTATTAGTTGCGGTAATGACAAAAATAAGAATTCTTTTTGAGTACATAAAAATCGAAGCTGAAGTGAGTTATTAAATCTACAAATATTTATCTTGTATTAAAAACAAAACTTCTTTTTAATGCCGAATTATTATTCGTGGGAAAGATGTCCATATAATTACAAAAAGTATTTGGTCCTCATAAGAAACAAATAAATCTTCTTAAAAAATTAGAAGTAAAGTTCATGTTTCACTAATATTCATTGTCATCATAGATGAAACACGTACCACTCTTCGTTTTAAGACATACGAGTATGGTGTTAGGTAACGCTTTCCAATATCAATTGTGATACATTTTGCGAGTGAAATTTACAATATTTAAAAAAAAAACTTTCATGAAAGTGGTCCATAAGAAATTTCTAAATAATTTATGCAATATTTAAAGGAAATTATTTCCCAAAATTTAGATTACAATATTTCATTGAATTAAATCATTAAGGTAAGTTAGAACTAAATCTGAATCCGAATAATGTTTGCAGTTCGAATCTGTCCGAAGACCTAAAAGTATATGACACTATTCTGATTTTTTACTTTAAACTTTAGAAAATATAAGTAAAAAATATATTGTAATGCTGCTTAATAATTCATACTAAAAGTCTCGTACGAGGCTGTTTTAGAATATTCTTAAATAGTAGCAAAATTTTATTCTTCTCTATGGTAGATATGTATGAATCACATCATAATAAACAACAGATAAATTGAACAACTCTGAATGATTTCGATAGAGCTGCAGTAAATATTGTAAAAGGTGTTCAAACAGTGCGCAAATAACTGTAGTAAAATTGTACCTGCCTTGTGTGAGAAATGCTTGACTTTTCGAAAAAAGGTTTTGATGTAACACACTTCATGCTTGTCTCACAGTCATTTGCAGTTATTACCATAAAATCCGGCGTATATAATACGCACCTATACTTTTTAAAATTTTTAGGCATATTCGCCGAATAACGCGCTCCCCCTTTTTTACGAAGAAATCTGAAATATTAGTATACATTGCTGTTATGTTTTCGAGGTATTATCCCAGACTTTTGACAAAATAGTTTTCTTCTAGAACTGCAACTCTTTTAATTCATACGGCAAATAATTTCTTTTAAATAAACAGTATTTCGTTACATGTAGAAGTAAAAAAAAAATTATGCTCATCTCTTTCGTTATTTTTAAAGTTATCGTTTTTATACCCGGCGTATAACACGCATCCTTAAGTTTCGATCTTATTTTTTGTGTTAAAAGTGCGCGTTATACCCCGGTAAGTATATTCTCTTCTATTGAATTCATTATATAGGGTGTCTACAAATCAATTAGGCAATTTCGTAGGTTAAGAACTTCCGAATTATTAAATGAAATTAACCCGTTTAAAGTTAAACTTGTAGTAATATTTCTCAAGTTTATTCATAGATGGTATTAGGCGTCATAATGTAAGTTACTTGGGGATCGGAAAATCCTCATGCCATCCTGGAAAATGAAAGGGATAGTCCCAATGTAAACGTATTTTGTACGGGGAGTTCCTCTAATATTTTCGGCCCAATTCTCTTCGCTGAAAAGAAGGTTATGGGAATTTTTTACTTGAAGATGCTACAGATTTTCCTTATGCCAATGATCAAAGAAAAATACTAGGAGTTTACATTTTTTTTGTCACAACACCCACGTCGTTATATCTTACCTCAAGTGTGAGGTACCAGTTTAGATTGGTCATGGATGTGTTATTCAACTGCCATCACGATCACCAAATCTTTAGCCCTTAATTTCGGTGTATTGGGTTTTGTAAAGGATGAAGTGTACATTTCACCGTTTCTTGCATCCATTCCTGAACTAAAATCAAGAATCTACGTCGCAAATAACCTGATCGACGGGAACATCCTGGCAAATCTGTGGCAAGAACTGATTTACCTATGGGGCATTTGCATAATAACGTAAGGTAACCACATCGAACGCTTGTAACTGGTAAACTTGGACTATCTTTCTATCTTATAACAAGATATACTTTAATTTTTTCCCAGTAAATTACATGCAATAAATCATTCTTTTTGCCCAACTAATTTGTAGACACCTTGCATATAATTTTAATATATCTTCTACGAGACATTTTTAAAATTATTGAAAATTAAAATATGATGTAATTTGAAGATATATCAAACCTTTCTTGATTTTAGCACTTAAATGATAAAAACGTAATGTAACATGGATAGTCTCGAGATAATTTTACCTTATTAAAAGAAATATTTTTAGCGCACCTCAAATATCTTCTAACAGGCCTTTCCTGTATAGACTCCAGATAGGGTGGCTGGTGTTATAAAGTTACACTTAATTTTCTGGATTCACAAATACAAATCATTTGAATCAATTAAAATTTTAGAAAAGTCTTCTTCAAGTTTTTCAAATTATACAATCATTTTGACTTTGCGAAGAAATAACGAAGGAAAAGATATTAAACTTAGAAGTTTAAAATGTCAGTGGATATGTATTAGATATACTATCTGCATGTAATGCATTACTTATTTTATACCTTCCTATTTGTGGGGGTTTTCTCCACCTAAAACTTATAAAAACTTTAAAAATATGAAATTATCCTTCATCAGAATAATATTTGGAAGAAATACATTTTAAAACAACCCGTCGTTGATGCTTTTTAAATGTCGCCTTATTGCAATTTATAAATTGCACTATTCATTTTTTCCAATGGGCTAAATTCATGTGACGTCATAATCACATGATAAATATAAACACGTGTTTGAAGCCTATCAATTCATAAATTTATGTTACGTGATAGTTGCATAATAAATACAATCATGTGTTTTCAGCCAATCAGTTCCTGCTATTCGCTGTTGCCAACTTTTGCTTTTTGCAGATTCTTTTAAAAATTATGTATTTGTAATAATAATGTTAATAGATAAATAAAATTCACTTGACCTAAAAGTACACAAATAATATCAAAACTATTTTTTCTAATTTTGAAAAACCTTTTTGACCAATCTTAATATTTGAACATCTTTAACAAATAACCAAATTTAAAATTCTATTCTAAATTTTACAAGTTGAAAGAGGAAGTCTAATGTCAGTTTTAAATGCAATGGAGAGCGAGTGATTGTATTTATCACATGACTGTCCTGAATTTAGTCCGTTAAATAAGGGCATTTTTATCAAATGATTCAGAAAATTAATAATGAACTTTAAAAAAAATTGTCAATCTTATTGAGTTCTTCTTAAAATCTATCTCATCACAACTCATAATAAACTTTTCTACCAGATTTGAAAAACTTATTTTCAAAAAACTGACCCTTAAAAACCTTTTTTATCATCCTTCAGTGTTGAATCAAAAAACAATCTTCCACCACCCCTCTTCAACTCCCGATTTCTTATCCGTAATTTTGATTTCCCGGTACCTGACATCTCCCTCCTCAGACACTTCAGCACATACTCTTGATGTCAAATTAACAGAAAGAAAAGTCACTAGACGAAAACCCTGATTCACCCTCCACTTTTCTTTTTTCTTTTTTGCTATCATTGCATTGACTTTCCATTTACTTAAGAGCCAGTGAGGAAAAGTTCTCTGGAGAAAGAGTAGTTTATACTTGGAGGGGGTGAATCCCGTGTCCCTGTGCCTTTTTTTTACGACCGGAGCTGTATTTTCATTTTCCGCAATTGCAGTGAAGGAGAGTGCTTGATTGGTATTACTGGCAGGCAGATGAGGGTTTGAAGGAGCCAGCATCCTAAAGTTTGGTTTTTACCAACTATTGCTTCCCGTTGTGAGGGAAATAATGCCTTGTGGTAAGGTTGTGATTGAGATTTTCAGCCTTCTGGTTTGTTATGTTGTGCAAAGAAATATCTCGATCAGTTGCAAAGTAATTTCGCAGAGAAAAGAAAAAAGTGTAGAAATAGACATCATACTTTTCTTTCTCTGTCGTGTATCCTTTCTCCCACAGGGAGCTTTTTGAAAGCTTTTTGAATCTTATGTTTCCTATTTCTTTTTATATCGCACTAGCTTGTATATTCGTTCTTCGCACGGGTGAATTGAAAAATTAAACAATACAGACTAAAGGATAATGAAGTTTTTAATTGGTTAATTTTACAAGAATTGCAAATTAAACAAATTTAATGCAAAATTTAAAGTCTGAAGGTCTAATAGCTGATAAAAAAGATTTTTTTTCATTTATAACGCCCCATAACTCTCTTGTGGGTCGATTTTTGAAAGCACCTTTCTAAGTTAATCTGTGCTCAGAAAAAGTAACACATTGTTACAAATTTTGTGTAATGAACGCTTAAAATAGAGTAAATAATTTATATCTGGATGTGTAATAAGTTAATATTACTTTCTGTTGTATTTACTTTATAGTAAAATTATAATATTCGCAAGCAACGCCGTTCCTTACATTATAATGGCGATTCAATGGAAGCATAGCGAAATGTTGGTGATAGTGCCAAGTTGGCATCATTTTTGGCGACCACGCTCACAACGTGGCGATTGATTGAACGGTGCAGAAGTTGCTTTGCTGTAGAACAGTGGGGAGCTGCAACAAAGAGGATAGTACAAAAAGCTTCTCCACAAAAAATGCATGCCAATTTTCATAGTGATCGGTTGAACGGTGTTGGAATGAAGTGAGGTCATGTATACAAACATCCATTTTTATATATATAGATTATACGATATTTATAAAAAATAACTTAGAAAGGATGAAATCTACAAATGGAATTATAAATTAGATATATTTTATATTCAAAAGTGTAAGAATTTACACGCATTAATTGCCATGAAATTTCTGAAAACAGGGATCAACACATAGTGGGACATTGCAAGCTGTACAAAGGTGTATCTTGTTTTCTTTTCATGTGCTTTAGTAGATCACAAACGGCATTGTCTATATATTTTTTAAATCAAGTTTGCATATGGTCACCATCTTTAGTCAATCGTAAGTCGTCTGGAACAGTTTTTTTTCTTTGTGCCATTCGCGAAATTTACAGGTCGTCATTTGCGTTTACGACTTGAAAATACAGAAATCACTTGTCGTCCTAGCTGAAGTGCTAATAACACTAATCATAAGTGAGAAAATAGCTCCGCGTTGACATATAAAAATTAATGAAGCAGATAGGAAGTATTATTTCCACGGCTTTATAAAGTGTTAAATAATTTGACTCTACTTATTATTGAATTTGAATTAGATATGATGAAAAAATGTTTTATAAAAATGTAAAACTTTCTCAGCGTTCTCTTATTTTCTTCAATTTTTTTATTTTGAATTTATAGGAGCACCGATGTCATTAGATTACAGTATATTACATATAAAAAAGAATGCGTTATAAAATTGCATATTATATCCTTATTATGAAGATTAATTACAACTATTGCAATCCAATACAGTAATACCCCGAACTTACGCAATAGGTGGGACTGAATGATAACCGCGTAAGTCGGGATATAATTTTGCATATAAATACACGCAGATTATTTTTAGCTGGGACCAAAGAAAAAAGAAAATAATAATTTAGGGAGGGGGGGGGGGGTTTAAGAAAATCGAAGATACACAAACACAAAATCTGAAATCGAAGTTATTTTGACGTAGAAGGTTTCATAAAATCTAATTAAGTAGTCTGCCAGCTCAAAGAGTTTTTTTTTTCTCCCGCAAAATTTCCTCGTAACAGGCTAATAAATTTTTTATTCCTTGCTTTGTTGAAAAAGTACGTTCTTCGTTGGAGTCTATAATCTGTATAACCCTTTTTCAATTAAACTGAGGCATTCTGTCAAATACCCAACCGTCATTCGATCTCACTGAATTGGGTCTAAAGACTGTTTCATGTCTTGCTTATGCTCAATCATATCTATGAGCTCATCAATGGTCAGCTCATGATAGCGGGATACATTCCGTAGGTAAGAAATAAATAACTCAAAATAGAGTTTTTGGCTAATCGTTGATTCTGCGTGACACGTCGGAGCATGCACATTATCTAAACAGGAAATAGGGAGTGAGTTATCGAGTTGTGTAGCGCTCAAACAAAAGACGAACCAACGAGATTTGAAAATCACGCAACTCCAGTTTCGCATAAGTCGAGATGTTACTATATAGACTTATTGTAAGTACACTCATGTCCATAAATTAAGGATAATGAAGTTCAGGCAAAGAAAGAGACAGAAGCAAAACAAATTTGACTTATTTGTAAAGTCTATTTATTAAGCAAAAGGTAAAGAGCAAAAAAGATGCTATATGTTTGACATAATAAATAAAAATTGCGATTTTTACTCCCTGGAGCAAATTTCAAAAAAGAACCTATTTACAAAAAACAGTATAACATGGTTAGTATGATGGTTAATACGGAGTATGTCTCCCGGACGATGCAATACTGGCCTTACAACGCCTACGCATGCTGAGTATCAAATTATCAATCTGATCTTGGGGAATATTACACCACTCATCAAGCAATACCCTCCGAAGTTCCGATAGACAGGTGGGAGGGGGTTGACGGGCTGCAATTTGTCGGCCAAGCATATCCCACACATGCTCTATTGGATTCAAGTCCGGTGAGTATGCTGGCCAATCCATACGGGTGATATCCTCCGATTGAAGGCATTCGTCTACAATGTTTGCATGGTGAGGACGGGCGTTGTCATCCATAAACAGAAATTCAGCACCCATGGCACCCCGAAACAAACGTACATGTTGTTCCAGAATGACATCCCGATAGATGTGGCCTATCATCGTTACACTCTGAACATGCAGGTCAGTTCTGGAACCAAGAATAATTCCTCCCCAAACGAGCCATCCTGCACCACCGTAACGGTGTCGTTTAATGGTGTTCTCTTGATGGTAACGGGTACTTGGCGCTCTCCATATGAAAGTCCGGCGATAATCAGACTGCAAACTAAACCTGGACTCGTCGGAAAACATCACACAAGACCACTGTTGCGGTGTCCACAATGCATGCTCTCTACTGTAGGTTAATCGCAGGCGACAGTGAGTTGCGGTAAGGGGAACACATCTGACAGGCCTACGAGTATATAGACCAATGTGCCCTAAGCGTCTGTACACGGTCTGCCTTAAAACTGTCGTACCGGTAGCTGAAGAAAGCTGACGAGATAGGTCTGTTGCTGTGTTCCGTCTGTTTTTTTGGCAGTAACTGCCGTAATACCGGTCCTCATTCGGCGTTGTAATTCGGGGGCGACCTGTGCTGTAACATCTACTCACATTACCATCATCTTGGAATCGTTGCCAAAGACTGGAGATGACACTCTGGGCGATTCCAAGTTCCTCGGATACTTCCAGCTGGGTACGTCCACATTCCAGTCGTCCGATAATTCTACCACGTAAAAAATCATCCAAATGCTTCCTTTGTGCCGTAACTATGCGGTTATTGCACTGAAGGGCTTTTAAAGCGCTTGTGAACAATTTTACTTCTTTGCCACCATTCCTTATATACTCCTCTCTTACACTCTCGTCATTGTGACGTACTATCCGCGCCATCTGGTGGTTTCCTGTAATTTGCATATTCTTCTTCAAGATGTGTGTGATAATTCTACTGGTAAAATTTTTGTTTAAGAGATCAATTTCTGTGTGATTCTGAATTATCTTTAATTTATGGACATGAGGGCAGTTTTAAGAACGTTATTTATTGTTTGTATATTTATTTATTTTATGTTTAAAAAAAATAGCTTCGCTTTTAAGAAAAGTAAATAATCTGTGATAAAAAAATAACAAATATATCAAGAAAAAGCTTGTATTAAATCTTTCAAAGCAAAATAATATACGAGCATCTTTTTATCTGTGGAATCAATACGAAGAATATACTTTTTGGTTGTAGTAAAAATTTTATTTTTGATCGAAATCGAGAAAATATATATAGTATAAAATATTGCACAGCTAATTTTGTTTTGCATAAATAAAAGCCTTTTGCATAAAAATATCCTTTTTTTTTAATATAAATTGGAACAGTGAATGAAAAGTACATGTTATAAGAATATAAATCTATAAAATAATATACATGTAATCTAATAAATAATCTAATCTACCTCTATATATAAAATGTATTTTATTCTTAAAAATTTGAATTCTGCATAAAATTTATGTTTTTCCAATTAAAAATGATTATTTTATAAATATAATAAATCAGTGCAATCATATAACCGATTCTAGTCCGATATAAAAACATAGGAATTAGTTTTAAAAATCATATTTGCACACAATTTGAAGTATGATGTAATACTTCTGTACATTACAATGTTATCTCTGTACATTACAATGGTTACAGAGATAATATCGGCTTCTGCGGATTATTTTTCCATTTTCATTTTTCCTCAAGCAAAAAATTGCACATTGCCTTGCTAGTTCCTATTCTTTATCGAATATTTTTAAGAATCTAAATTCCTGCCTTCAATGAAAAATTCCCGCCTTACCACAAAGAAAATCCTAGACGAGAAGTATTTCAGTACCATGGAAAACCTGCATTTAAAATCACCAGCCCTAGTAATCTCACTGTAAGAATAAAAAATATGTACAAATCAAAGACAGGAAGAAGAAAATATCAGTGCCCATACAGCGTACGTACAAACCCGTTGTGGGTTTGTACATACTGTGTACGGGCAAACCAGTTAAGGGGTTAAATGCTATACATAAAATTTACTCTCTTTCAATTCCTTAGTAGTAATTAATTGATAATATATCAATAAATAAATATTTTATTTTTGGTTTTATAAAAACATCCCCCATGACATATCTCGAAGTACTTTAATTTTTTCTTTCGGTGTAATTCCAGCTTCTGCTTCGATTACAGACTGAACTTTTTAGAGCTTGAATATAAAAAACTTCCTTCACGTTTTGCATCCAAATTTTATCTTTACTTTCATTTCAGTACCCATATTAAGATTACTTCCAGTCCAAAAAACATTTTTTTTACCTCTTCTCCGAATTAAATAATCTCTCAAAACCAATTCCTTCAAGAAATGAATAAATATTTTCAGATTAAGTGGAGAGCAAAAAAACCCTTTTTCTTATCAAAACTTAACTCATCATTTCCTGACATTCGATCCCCTCCAACATTTTACTTCCTCTCTCCCCCCAGAAAAAACTTTTATATTCTAATTGAACTCCTTACTAACGGATATTTAATGTTCCATTCCATTCCATAATAAGGAGGATGGGTTTTTTCCCTTTGATGGGAGGGAGGCACATTTTTTCTCAGCATTGTGGGCAAGTTTTATGAGTCTCTTGGGGAAGGCACTATTTTGTCGAGAGTAGCGTCAGTTCTGTAATTAGGAGATGTTCCAGCCGTTGAGTTGGAAGATACTTGAGGTTCTCGTGGATAGGATATAAATTTTATAGATTGTTTCCTTTCTAGTTTTTCTCATCTCTTTTTATTTGGTACAAGGAAATGAATATTAGAAGGTGACGTTTAACCTAGGTAATATGCAAAAAAATGAAGATTAAAGAAATTTATGAGGTAGAAGTAAGAAAATTTGGATCTGTAAAAAAAAAAAAAAAAAAAAAAAATCAGAATTAAGTTTTGAGAAAAATATAATTTGATATTTTTAAGAGGGACCATATATTTTAAGATAAGTGATGTATTGTTATTTTATAAGCAGATATATATTTTTAAAAAAATATCAGCATAAATATCGAACTTTTTTTAAAGATTCTTTGAAAACTATATAAAAGTATAAATTTGATTTCTAAAAATACGTACACAACCATTTATTATTTTGTTACCCATTATTTTAACAGACGTGTAATATTACAGATAAATCTATTTTAAAGTTTTTAAAAAGTGCCGTATTTTTATTAAATCAGAGTTTAAATAAATATGGCTAAAACTAAGAGCACTTTATAATATTTCAAATAACCGAATTTAAAAGGAACTAAATTTTATTTTATTTTTGTTTTACAAGTACATACATTGAACCGCTGTGTTTATACTCAAAATACTTATAGTAATGTGTGCGTGCTTTAAAACAGCAAAAATGTATCTTTTATTTCTTTAAATAAATTATGTGACGTATTATATTTTTAACCTTTTTATGAGTTTTAAGATTGTAACTAGCTGCATAGCCCGGCTTTGCACGGGCTTTCTCTACTTTTATAAATTTTCCCTTCCCTTCACAAAATCAGTACTTCCATTATTCTTTTTCGAAATTACTTTGACTTCTTTATTTCTTCCCCTCCGCATAGCTCGGCGTTTCACGGGCTCTTACTGAGTGTATAACTTAATCCCTATGTTAAGTTCCTTTTCTTTCATGAATCATCTCTTCTGTGTGGGTGTGTACGCGTACGATGTGAGTGATTGCTATAATGATGTCATTAAAAATTGAAAAAAATATAAATATAGCTTCTCTTGTAAAAAATTGTAACAGGAATTAATTATTCAACTATTTACTTTAATAACTTCGAACAACAAATTTACTTATGTAAATCTTTAAGGAAGTACTTATAATAAAATTAAAAGCTGTAATTTTTGTTACAAAAAAAAGCAGTGAAAAAGTGTACGATGTATTTATTATTCAAAAGATACATTTCACGTATTCGAGTTTTATTTTCATTTTTTTTAAATAAAATCTCTTAAAAGAATTAAATTTTACAATTTAACTAGGATAATATTTAAAAAAATTCAAGTAGAAATATTATTATTTATGTCAGGATATACACAGCATGTGTGTTCAGATACATAATTAAAAAGCTATGTTGATTTTTTTTAAATCGTTTATATTCTCGATACAAAACCAGACTTTGAATACTTTGAAATATTTCTTATTTATTCAAATGTTAAAAAAAGTTCAAATTCTAAAATGTTCAAAATTACGTGAATGAATTAATATTGCTGTGGAACTTTTTATGTTCTCTACATATGCTTTCTTCTTTGAATCTTAAATAGAATCCAAATTAATTTAAAAACTTCGATTAATGCAAATAAAAAATTTATTTTATATTTTTAATATTTTTATCTCGATTTATGCCTTAAATGGGACTTACGCTATTACTTAGCCTAAATTATCTACCAAAACCTTTTTTTAATCTCTGTTGATGTTATACAATAATTTCTTCTCAAACTTCTACTTATCCTCTACATTAATGAATTTCAATTCTTTTTAAAGATTTTTTTTATAAAATTCTCTGATTTCTTTTAGTTATCAAAAAGATATCAAGTGGAATTTTAGTAAGCTTTCTCTATCACCAAACCTTCGAAGTCTAATTTGAAATTCATTGTAGTATGTTTTGATTATTAGAAAGTGTAACTGAAATTTTTTGTTTTTAATATTTTTATCTCGATTCATGCTTTAAATGGGACTTACGCTATTACTTAGCCTAAATTATCTACCAAAAGCATTTTTTAATCTCTCTTAAAGTTATACAATAATTTCTTCTCAAACTTCTACTTATCCTCTACATTAATGAATTTCAATTCTTTTTTAGAGATATTTTTATAGAATTCTCTGATTTCTTTTAGTTATCAATAAGATATCAAATGGAATTTTAGTAAGCTTTTTCTATCACCAAACCTTCGAAGTCTAATTTGAAATTCATTGTAGTTTGTTTTGATTATCAGAAAGTGTAACTGAAATTGTGCATTTGATTAAGGGGATAGGCTGTACATTAATGACCCCGTATATATATATGGTACATATTACATTTTACAATATATTTTCCTTATTACGAGGTCCTTGTTGTTTAATTTTAAGCAGACATTGAAAAGTTTTCTATCATCATTTTATTAACAAGCCAAACCATGTAAGCTATAGAACAACAATATAAAATCAGACGATAAAGCTACAAACGACAATCGATTGAAAAAAAAATCGGTACAATAATTATAGTTGCCACAATCTCAAACAAAATAATTAATTACTTCTGTTTTAACTGTTTGAATTTCCCCACAGGATAGGGAAGGTGCGCTTAAAATTTTCGTTCGTAGGAATCTATGGCACAAGTTTCTACACCAAGCATAATATAAGCATATATGTGTATAAAAATATAAACAGGTAATAAAAAAAATGCAAAAATAACAGCGTCACCAAATAAAGTTTATAAAAAAGGACAATTGTTAAAAAATAAGAAAAGAAAAGAAATTACATGTGAAATCGAAGCATAGAAATGAAGTGTAAATTACTAAAAAAACTCAATATTGTTAAAGTGCACCTAAAAAATAAAAATTAAATAAATAAATTTATTCTTCTGTGTTATATCAAAATAATCTTTCACGTTTAGAGATGTCTTATTACTTTTTTCTATGTATTAATAATAAGACGATTCCTCAACGTTTTATTGAATTCTTTTTTTTAGAACTTTAAGAATCTTTTTTTGACCGCTTTCTCATAAATGAAATCAATATCGCCCAAAAGTTTTAAATACTATTTTCTGCTATAAAAAAATCGCATACAAGAAAGACATAATTCCGTTCTTCGTGATTTTTAATGATACCCCGAAGCGTCTAGCTGCTTTTTAAAATTTATGACTTGTTGGGATG
Source organism: Trichonephila clavata (assembly GCA_019973975.1). Classification (NCBI taxonomy): domain Eukaryota; kingdom Metazoa; phylum Arthropoda; class Arachnida; order Araneae; family Nephilidae; genus Trichonephila; species Trichonephila clavata. The sequence goes on along the minus strand of BMAO01020735.1, from coordinate 19,311 downwards.
AAAAATGCTTCGTCTTTTAGAAAGATTTTTCATAAATAAAATCTAGATTTATTGCCTTAAAAAGACTTGGAATGAGAAGTTTAACCTCCTTCCATATTAACCTAGTCGGGTCGACATTTTGACCTATTATGGTGAAGTTTTCCTATCAGAGATGTTTGACCTGAGTCTGTGTACTTGAAATGGGGAGTTTTATTTAGAGATGTAACGAAGGTATAATTATAAGAATTGTTGTTTAATAACTCTTTTGTTGTGAAGATATTTGTGCAGTTCAAGAATGTGCTAAGTAAAGCATATTTTTAGAGGTTACTTCAGTTCAATAACTCTATGTGTTTTTTGTAACCTTATATTCGGAAAAACTAAACTTATATTGTTTATTACAATTTTTTTTGGAGTTCTATAAAGAGGTAAAAAGAAATTTCAGATGTGGGCAAGCCAATCTAAAAATGTGCATATTTTATTTGTTTTTTTTTCTTTAAATATCCATATTAATATTTATTAGAGATTTCTCTGAAAATTGGTAGGATCACAATTAGTTTTCCCTAATTTTACACAGTACTCTCGAAATTGCGAAAAAATTTAAATCTCAGCTTCGTAAAATGTTTTATGTACGTTATATTGTAGCTAGAAAAAGAAAAAAAATGCATTTTCTGTAACTGTAAAGGGGTGTTTTATCTTAAGAAGAAAACAATGTCTTATTAGAAGGATTGTTTTTTCAGTTTATTTAAAGAACGCGAAATAAAAAAGTTGCTACAGACAATTTTAAGACAATGAGAATGCTATTTCAGTGTATGACTTGGAAATGATTCATCGGTTTATTTTTAATAGGATTTCACAATTAAAGTGTAACGTTTTCTTTAATTCTGCAGAACGTCATGATCAATAATACCAATAAATTTGGAAAAATATATTTAAATCGTAAAATAATTTTTTTTCATAATAAAATTGTCTCTGCTTCTAGAAAATAAAGGTAAAAGTCATAATAGAAGAATAAAAATGTTTTTTCCCCTGGAGATCTCAAAGTCAAATAAATATACTTATTTAGTTCTAATTATAAGTGTCTTAAGTTCTGTAAAATATCTATTAAAAATAAAATAAGTACGTTTGATTAATTTTTATTGGTTTCAAAGTAAATATATTATTACCAGACTCTATAATAGTACGACCGAATATTTCATGAAACTTCTCTGTTCAGTTTAAAAGAAAAAAAATTTAGATAGAAACCAGAGAGAAAGAATCCTCAAAATTAGCAACATCATTGTTAATGTGTTTTTTACCACTAGTTACTCTTCTACAATTTATCCTAAGAATTTAATGCCATTTACCAGTTATTCATATACAGTTCTTATTATGAACTACTGCATTTTTTTCAGTTGCTTATTCAACCAATACAACGAAAATAATAATATTATTTTCGTTATTTATATAACATAATAATCAAAATTTAATTAAAATTATAATATACTGTTAATGTTTATGTACTGTTTCAAATAACTGCTGAGATTTTTTCTTCATTCTTAATCGAAAAAATAATTTTCTATATTACATTATTTTTTATTTATATGTTAATATTACTTTGTTTTCTACCCAACTTTTTTTAACTTTTACACAGTTTTAAAATAAAACTGTCCAGGTAAAAAAATACTTTTTTTTCTCTTTCAAAGTACTGATTTACTCTTAACAATTTAGGATTGCTGATTGCCTCGAGAAAGATCAATGAGAGATTCAGCAATCCACTGTTAGGTGTAATTTCCGTGGGCCTTAAACTTGCTGAAAGTCTGGACAATCTTTTTTTAGACATTGATCCAATTGTAGAATTGGCCACTTTTAATTTTCAACAGGATCTGAAAATTTATTTAGTTGCTTACCCAGAGTTATGCAAAGAACTCTCAAAACCAAGACAGCAAAATGAAGAAAAATTTCAGTATAAATATTACGAAAAGCAGTTTATCTTCTCAAAACGACATTACCAGAAATGAATCTTCGGATGATTCAACCATAGTGGCCATGATAGTAGATCTTCCTAGTGAAGATAACAATTTCGATTCTTCTCGCTGTAAATAAACCTTGCTTAACTTATTATCAACGAGTAAATACGAATTTCTAATTGAAATTATTTCTTTTTTAGTATTACAGTTCAGATATTTTCTTGAGGCAATATGTATGTGTTGCTAGTTTTATTTAAGTTAGTTCAAACACATATATGAATTTAATATTGTGTTGTGTTAAATGTCGCAAAGCGTAAAAGTTAAACACACACACCTAAAAGCTTAAAATGTTGATTTTTCATCACTCTTTTTACAGCAGTTTTACGAATTAAATAAAGTTTTCTGTTTCGTCTTACGTGTTTCTTAGGTAACGTAGAAACATTTACCTTTTTACTGTAAAAATCGCATCATTTGTAATGGATTTTTTACACTTTTTTTTTTGAGGAACGCTGCCATGTAAAAAAGAGCAAAATGTAATTAAGTTCTACTACTTTTTTCTATTGATACTCAAGCATATAAAATTATTATATTCTTAAGTATTAGATTTTTATTCGAAAAACTACAATGTCAATTTCATCTTAAAATATAACATTCGAACTATTTAATAAGAATTTTTCCTCTGAAGAATTCCACTTCCTTTAATACCTTTCAAATTGTTATTCCTTTAAATAACTGAGAAAAGTGAATTCTATCCATTTATCCGCAAAATGTGCCGCATGTTTCCTTTCCGTTTTATTATAATGAATGAGACTGTAAATGTCGAAAATGTTCCCTCAAGCGTTCGAACATCACCTCTCATCCCCTCTCGACCCTTTTACATCTTCAGTGTTTGTTCTTTGAGGCGTGCCTTATAGAAGGGAGATGATGTTCCGCAAAGCTTTAATAAGTCTCCTTGTACACACCATACGGCACAAACAGGGTTTGCAGAAAAGATTCAAAGCGATTTCTACAATACATAAGCAGCTCATTGAACAACTTTAAATTTGTGTCCGTGCTTTATTTAGTATCATTTCATGGTTTAGATCAGTGATTCCCAAAGTGGTCTATATAGACCCCCAGGGGTCTATGATAACCTGCAAGGGGTCCATGTCAGCGAAAAAATAATTTGGGGGTCCATGAGTTGTAAATGGGGGTCTACGATAGTGACTCTGATTAATTCAGAACATGACTTTAATTTTAAAAGAAAATTTAATCAAGTGGAAACCAGAATTATTTATTTAACATATTCATTTACTAAATTTATATAAATGAAGTTAATTTGCCGTTACAGAGCCATCACATTTCGGCGTTTCTTGCCAGAATGAAGCTAAGGAGTATAATATTGAACATCCCGAATTTTCCTAGTTTCTCAATGTGTCACACACAATCTGCCAGGAAAAGGACGTTTTAACCTACGTTCAACATTTAAATACTATTTATTCAGATTTTGAAACTAGGTTTGAAATTGCTTTGCCTATGGTAATACCATAGTAGGCAATGAATTAATATGGTCACATTGAAAGAAAAAACGAATATCATATTACAAGAGGAACTGATCGTAATAGTCACTAAGAAGATCTTAAAGTAAAATTTAGAAACACGGATATCAGCAATTTTGAAAGCACCAGATTCATCCCTCCCATTAAAAGCATTTGTTTGTTGCTGAGTTACTTTATGTAACATTTATTTTATGCATTAATTAAATTTTAATTTAATTAATTAACAAGTGCGTCTTAGGTTTTAAACACCATACTTCACTACAGTTAGAAAATTAAATATTTTAAAGTAAGTATAGCTCAATACCAACTGTCAAAAAGACATTTAAGTTGATAAATTTGCAAAAATTCATTTATTAGGTAAGTAGGGGTCTACCCAAAACCAAAAAACATGGCAAGGGGTCTATGAGACAAAAAAGTTTGGGAACCTCTGGTTTAGATGCAAATCAGAGGCTTAGGTTATTATTTGAAAGAAGAAATATGAAGAGGTATAAATTATATTGATAAATTATTATAAGAAGTAAACTCGTATCTGCTATGTTGGCAGTTGCTGTCTTTTTCATTCATTATTTCCTATGTTTGGACATACGGGACGTCTAAATTGTAATTTCTTTAAAAGTATGTATGGAGAAACACAGAATACAGAAGGAATTGTTTTCTCATATTATTTTACTGTTAATATTTTTTGTAGAGTTATGGTATGTCTTGTAATGCTTGTCGTTTCCTGCTTTCCTCTAACCCCCCTTGTCTACCCTCAGACCCAGCTAGATGTGTGGGAAGAACTGAATAATCAGTCGACATGATTCACTCTAACTATTTTATTGACACAAAATATCAAGCAAGCACAATAATAATCCAATTAGGAAATTTGATCAGCATGCAGAGCGCGAAGGTGAGACTCGTTAGCCTAGGGATAATATTACGGACCCTCAACTGATTCCACGATAACTTATACAAGCTCAATATCAACTACGCCACGCACTAATAAGCTAAACTTCTGTTTAAATAAAGATCACGATACCTGTACTCTTGTAAAGTTCTACTGTTGAGGCCTTGAACAGAAAACTTTAACTGGATTCGATCACCTCCGAGTGATCCTCTCTTGGAATTCTTCAATTGATAAACTTAGATTTGCTCTTAATAAATTCACGATCTTCCACTCACCAAATAACTCTCAAAACTCACGAATACAGAATTTATATAATATACTTAATTTGCCATAATCACGTTTTCTTCCTTCGGTGAAAGTTGGTTGGTAAAAATATTGTCCTAGAAAAGACCCCAAGGGGTTAGTCATAGACGCGTATAGATCCGTCACAGTCTTCTACTATTAATATATCATTGATAGGAATTTTAATTTGATTTAATACCAAAAATAAAATTATAAAAATTGAGAGAGAGGGGAAAATTCTTTCTGTAAAATAAATATAAGGGGTTTTCTTAACGTTTTAAGTAATAAAACCTTTTATCTGTGGTGTTGACTCCAAGATATTCAAAATATGTAATTAAACTACTTTTGTGTCAAAAAAATTTTCTTTTTTTTTAAAAAATAATATCTTTCGCTTAAGTGCAGTTTCAGGATCAGCAGAATTTGTAAAACATTGATAGATACATTTTTTAGATAAGTTTGACAAATTATTAAAAGCTTTCGTCTGATCATAAAAAAAATTTTAAAAAATTTAGCCAAATTTTTTGATAAACGTGAATTTCTTTCTATTGCTTTTTTTTTCAAATTATAACTAATATGCATTCTCTTGAGGGAAAAAAAGTATTAAAAAATGTTTGAAGATATCCCTTAAATAGATATTATCTTAGGTGCCTTTCAGCGTATACTAGCGATTAAAAGCTGCAAAGCTCTTTCTGAGATCCACCCCTACAATGAGGGTCCTCCACAAAATCATAATTTCAGTTCAAAAGCAGAAGGGAGCTAATTCTTAAGGAGCATCCTACCGGAAAATGCCACCACGCTAAAGCGGAGAAGCTACTGGAAACTAAAGCATTGCTATTGTGTCTAGTTGTTTATCGATTTGTTGGGGTTAGTCTTCATTAAAGAGTACTTGATATTTACAAGGAAACATATGCATACTTGTATTAGATACGTTTGTCTCATAAATTGTTTTACAGAGCTAAGACAATTAGAAAAATAATAGTTGTGATTTTTTGAACTGTTTAAGTGTGTTAATACAACACTTTATTTAAGTTGTATTTGGGATGTTTAAATCAATAATATTTCTGCATTCCTTTTTTAAATTATTCATTTCGTGAATGAGATTTACGCGTAGACTAATCGATATTTCTAAAAAAAAACTATTTTCAGCTTATTATTCGTTACTATCGACTTACTTAAAAATAAAATTACTATTCTTATTTCAAACTTATTTATTTCGATTGTGTGTCTGCGTGAATAATAGATAAATTGTGTCTATATAATATCTCAAAACAGTTTAACTGAAGAACATTGTGCTTTTGATGCCTTCAATGCTAATTTCAAATTGGATTTCCTGACTTAGAATACAAATGTCTGTCTTCCATTTTTTTTAAAATAACATTTAGTTTTCACATACTAAAAATATATTTTAGCAATAGGGACATTAAAAATTATTATCATAGTTTTAAAAATTTATATTTAACCCTTAAATGCATGAATTTTTATTTTTAATAAATACTGGGGGGGGGGATAGTCCTTGTACACCAAACGGCAGGCCAACCCCATTGTACAAATTATACAACTGCTCATACTCATTGCTCAAATTGTAAAATTGTAATTTACATGTATTGCGCAGTTTTATTTATTTGTTATTCTTTTCGAAAAATTCGTTTTTAGCACTCCTCTTTAGTTAAATTCATCACTGAAGCTGCATTGTCCAACATTGATAAAGTCCTCATATTTTGATAAACCTGCAGCTCTTTCAGCTTCTTTTAAAGATGAGTATGTATTTCCGTTGATTGTTTGTAAGTCTTCGCATGAGGCAACGTCTTTCTTCTTACGCAATGATTCCAGTTCAGGCAATCGAAACGATATTTTTCTGCGAAAGCATGCAATAATACACCACATTGGTGACATTTTTAAAACGAACGTGGTTGCCGATTCAGCGAGTACGACTCATGCAATATGGGGGTTGTCAACTTAGCGCGTTATCTTGAACGATAGCATTGATGCCATAGTATATAATAAATTTATTACAGCATCCCGGAAAACTCTTTTTATATATATTGAGAGAAAATTTGAAATTAATCGGGAAATGGGTGCAGTAAATGGTAAAAATACAAGAACATATTGATGCATATTTTTTGCATATTGATGTATTTTTACATCACAAAAAAGCTACATTTTTCTTGCCTAAATTTATTAGTATTTGCACAAATATAAACATTATTCTATACTCTTACCTTGCTTCTATCCGAAAACAATTTTTCCTATATGCTTTTGTTACTTTTTATATAAATAGTCGTAATTCAAAACACCCGCCGAAATAGAATTTTTTTCAGATAGCGCGCCAACAAAGAAAATTGTCGTGGACCAAAAAAATAAACTGCCAAAGATTCTAGTTGTATTCGAAAACGATAAAATAGTTTTAGTAAAATTAAAATTTAAAAAAAACTATGCAAAGGTTACTACATAAAGAGATTTTAAGAAGAGGTTTTAAATATACGATGCAGTTCTACTTCACTTTACATTTAAAAGTTAACATACAAAGTATCTATTCCGAAAATTCTACAGTAATTTCATCTCTCTTGGAAAAATACACAGATAAATTTATCCCTATCTAGAAAAGATTTATTTGGTTCGGTTATTCCTATTTTTCTTTAATTATCACAAAAGTATTACGAATCTCTCTTAAGACACAAGGCATTACTGCTGCTTCTTTAAAATTATCAACCCATTCATTTTGCTCCTATAGGTAAGAATACCACAGAAGTTCATCGCTCCCATGCAAGCGGAAGCATGTATCATAACATTCTTTCGGTCCGTAAAAGCTGACCACGAAAGTGAATCTCCGAAGAAAGCCAACTTTACAGGGCGCAATTGCAGACCGAAGATGCGGTAGGAAATCATCTAAAAGCTTATGTCTCTGCAAAAAGCCCAAGTGATTCATGACGGTTGTCTCCTGGAAGCGAGGACGGTAAAAGGAGCACTCCTCTCCCTAACAGCTGAATGGGGGTGGAGAATGGGACCAGGCAATCAAATTACGGAACGTTTGACAAAGGCGGAAAAATGAATGTCATTTCTATTGCATTTGAAGAAAACTTTATTGATTGAGTCATACCAACAGTGGCAGTGAGCCGAGTAAAAAACGCACTCAGTTGTTTGTGTTTGCCAATAAGATTATTGCTTGTAAAAGAGGTCATTGCAGTTGCTTTTACTCATTGAAATATTACTGGTGTGAATGTTTTTAGACTTGAAAATGTAGATCATAGCTAAAAAAGGGTAAAATTCTATTTGGCAGTTATTATTTGCGATCAACTGCTTTCGCACAAAATTGCGATCGTTACAAAATAGCAATAAAATTTATACTGGAATTAATTGTAATTAAACAATTATTTCTCTAAAAAAATTTTTAAAGTATAAAAAAATTATTGTAAGTGTTTTTAATCTGTGACAGATTTTAAAAAATAGTTTCACATTTCCCATATTTTTTAAAAAAATTATAAATTTTTTTATTATAATTAAGGGGTTTATAAATTATATCAAGATAATTGATAAGCTATTTATATTTGTGCATTTATTCCATTGTGTAGTTGCATCAAACACATTTAAAACAAATACGTGATTTAATATTCTCTAAAGCAGCGGTCGCCAACCTTTAGTGCTTCATGGACTACTAAATGTATAATTTTGTATTTTACAGATATCTAATATGATTGATCACTATCTGATATGGTTACTATATAACTATATTGCTACTTATTTACATTTTTCATATCACTGAAAAGGAACTTCATGAAAAGCAAGAGCAAATCTGCAACGCGAAGCAATCTCAACAAACTAAAGTGTTATGCCGCCGATTAACCATGGTTGCCAACACTAACCTTCAAATCTCGCCAGATACACTTGCAAAAAAAAAAAAGTCGCCAAACTCAGAGAAAATTTCGCTAGAGGCAATAGTCAATTTTTTGTGTGAAAAGTATAATTCATATTCCATAATACGTTTTGTTACTGGTCACTTTTGAAACTGAATTTTCATACCAATACAAATAAAGTCCCAGTTTTTCTGCGGACCATCAAAATTTTTTCGCAGTCCATCAATTGTTGACGCTACTTTAGAGTATTTTAGGAGAGATATTAAAGATACTCATAACTTGTATAAATATTAACTGTTAATTATAAGCTAAAATTATAGGGCTGTTACACCTTAATCTCCGAACTTAACAATGCAGTCGACTATCAAAGTCTAATTCCATTTAACATACAGCAGCCTCTATTGTACAATTCGTTTTCAAAAGTAAACAAATACGCGCGTGAAGTAATATGGACGATAAGCCTTTTTATTGGAAGGGATTAATAAATACTATATCATATGATTCAACTAAAGTTTCACTTCTTAGTCTTCAGATATTTAAAACCTGTAGAGCTTTCGCCATGAATTTTGATTTTAACCATTGAAACCTTAATCCAACATATGTTAAATTACATAGCATTCGAAAAAAATTCTACAGTTCTACTAGAATAAATTTTAGAAGCTTTTTAAACTAACTTAGCAGTGCTTTAAAATCTCTTCAGTATTTTCAAATGTTAGAAATCCAAACGGATTTGTTGAATAGAGATGTATTTTTCAGTCTAAAAAATGTGATACCGTGTAAATATACATATAATTTTTAATAAATTCTATTTGATTGACTGAAAGGACTTGAATGCTGAAGATAACAAACAAAAAAAAATGATATTTTAGGATCTGTAAAGATCTATATGCAATCATAAGCAATGCTGACTGAGGATAGCTTTTATACAAACAGAAAAGTGGGTAAAAACCAGTTTGTATTTACAAGAAGTAACATATACACACACACACACACACACACAAAAAAAAAGAAACGAGCTTTACAGTAGTCACATGCGATGTGTAACATCTGACATGTTACCGTGGCAAATTCGTAATAGCAACTTGAATCCTGAAAAAAAAATGAATCGAGTATGATTGGAAGTAATTTTCTATGGAATAATTATATCTTTAATGAAAATTTTATTTAATTAACACAAGAAGTAATGCAATTTTTTATCAAAATAATTATTCTTGTTCAATTTGGGGAAGAGCGGTAATGATAATATACGATAACTAAAATATGACATATATGCTTGTGTTTTCAAAGTATTTAAAAAACATGTGTGTGAAAAACAGCGTCAATAACAGTACACTGTTAGTTGTCGAAACATTTCGATTTGTGTTCATTTCGAGCTTGAGTTCATCATTCAAAAAAGCTATGAGTGGCTCGGCTTCTAGTAAACTGAAGTTAACTTTAAAATCACCACTCAAAATCATGGGAAAAGCGAGTGATAGTTTTAAAAAAAAAAAAAGAGCAGAACCACCTTCGGTATATGGTAAAAGTAAAAAATGAAGGAAATCTTTAATTTTTTGAACCGTTTGACTTGGAGAAATGTATACGACCACCAAAATCACTGTTTGTCCATTCTCAACTAAGCATTTTGCCGCACATATGTCCCCAATATCTTGACTAACAATACCCAGTCCACTTGTTTGACGATAAGTAATATCCATATGTCGAGCCACAACATGTGAGTTGTTCTGTTTACGATAGATCGCAACACCAACTGCTCTGTGGCCCGGTCGTTTAGATTGTACGCAGCAATCGAAGTCAGGTATCGAAACACGTTCGTCATTGTCTAACCACGTCTCTGCCTAAAGGGCTTAGCTTCTTCTCTGATCCTTAAGTGAGAAAACAAAAACAAAGATCCCACGGCCTAGACCGCAGAGGGTGGGGGATGGAGGCGGAACTCCTCCCGAATGAAGGAGAAAAAACAGAATTTCACTGAATAGCGCGCGCTTCTCCAACTTCCTGTTACGCATTTCCGTCCCTTTTCACGAAATCACTCCCACAAATCTCCAGCAATCGAGAGGAAAGATGTTACACATCAATAAGACTAAGTGTGTAGCTTGAAGAAAAAGAGTGGAGTTGGCAACAACTGTTTTAGTGACGACATCCCACGCACCTCCTCTATCCATGTGCCAGTTTCACTTTAACCGATCATGCCAGTTGGAAGTGCTGTGTCATTGAGTGAACACGTGCAACTGCATTCTGCCTAAAATATGTAGAACCAACATCAAGTTTCTTGTGAAGCTAAAGAAATCAGTCACGAAAACATTTCATATATTTACCGTGGCTTATGGAGATGAAACTTTGTCTCGAGCACAGGTGTTTGAATGGCATAAGTGGTCTTAAGGAGGGGGGGGGGGGAAGGACAATTTTTTAAGCTGATGAACGTGTTGGGCGCCCAAGGTCAGTGATTACAGACCAAAACATTGCCGAAATTCGTGATATGAGTGTGTTCCCACTCACGCAATATTTTTGAATAATAAAAAAACATATAAACATGCATTTATTTGTTGCTCGGAGTGTCAATAGATGTGAAAACCAGATTGATGTTGATAATTTTAATTCAAAAATTATGAAATTTCAATACTAAAAGTTCTAAGTTTTCACTTCTATCGGCAGTCTCTATAACTGCCAATTTTTTAGATTATAAAAATAATAAATACAAAATATGTACTTTCCTACATAACTACAATAAAAAGAACTTACACGTTTAAAACTGCATTTTACGTAACACTCCAAATACAAACATAATAATTATACCCGCAAATTTAATATCAATTGATGCATTTATAATCAAACATTTCAAAATACATAAAAAAATAAATAATTTTCATTTAAAGTTAGTTCTCGTAGTTAAAGTCTCATCAGAAAACTTAGTCTGCATACTATACGTAACAATCTTGAATATCTTGGTACATAATTACTAACTGTTAATATTGTAATGGATTCTTAGTGATCTTCTATGAAACGAGAATGATACGTTGTTTTAATTATATCCATCGTTGAAAATGTAGATTCACACAGGTAGATAGAGCGAAAGAATGCTGTTAAATGAATTGCAGCTTTTTTAAATTGGGAAGGATACTTTACTTCGTCCAATAGATTTCAAAAGTTAATCTTTTAAAATTGCGTTCTTTTGAAGGAAAAAAATGTGTTTTAAGAGAGATAAGGAGAATATTTAACATACAGTGGGTAAAAAAAGTATATTTGCACACCTACATTTTTGTTTGCAATTCATAAAAAGAAGCACTAAGAAATAAAAAAATTGGTATTGTCAAATCAGAATAAGTTTAATCATCCAAAACAAACAGAAAAATTACAATAATATAAATAACAAGGCTTTTTTGTAACAAAATTAAAATATCTCGTGTCAAAAAAGTATTTGCACACCTACATGAATACAAAAGAAATAAAATATTTAAGCAAATTTCAAATAACTAATATTTAGTATGCATTCCTTTAGCATCTACTACTGCTTGTAATCTTGCTGGCATTGATTTAATTAAATTTTCTGTAACAATAGGGTCAGTGTGTATTCGACCACTCTTCAATAAAGGCTTGTTTAAGGGCAGATTTGCTTGAAATCTTCCTTTTTCTTATTTTTAAATCAACAGAATTCCACAAATTTTCCAAAGGATTTAAGTCTGGTGATTGTGGTGGAGTGGCAAGTTTTCTGGGTACATGATAAAGCAACCACATGCATGTTATACCGGCAGTGTGCTTGGGATCATTGTCTTGCGGAAAATAGTACGAATTTATGATACCCAATTTTATTGCACTTTGTGGCAAGTTATCTCGCAACACATCAATATAGGTTCAAGCTGTCATATTCCTATCAATGAAACACAAATTACCAACTCCTTTGCTAGCCATGCACCCCTAAATCATATCAGAACCTCCTCCATGTTTAACTGTAGGTAACACATTTTTGGTATGAAAAGCAGTACAAGGTTATCTGATTTAAAGATATTGAACTTACTCTCGTCGGGAATATGACATTTTTCCAGAAATCAATTGGCTTATTGATATATTCTTTAGCGAATTCAAGTCTCTTCAGTCTATTTCGTTCAGTCATGAGAGGTTTTTTCCTTGGAGATCTCCCATAAATTTGTGCATCATGCAGGACATTTCGAACACTTTGGGCACAGATTTGAGCTCCAGATGTTGAAGCGACATCATTGGCTAATGTAACTGCACTAACAAATGGATTTTTCGATGCTTCTCTTATGATTTTTCGCTTAATTCGCAGTGAAAGTTTTTTTGGGCATCCAGAGCGCAAGTTATTGATGTAGATCCTCTTTCTTTATGACGTTTTATAACATACCGAACAGTAGAGAAGCTAACATTTACCTTTTTACCTATTTCTCGATAACTTAGGTCATTTTCACGTAGAGAAACAATTTTTTCTCGCAACGAAATTGGCAATTCAGATTTCTTAGGTGCCATAACAATTTGAAATCGACAATCAACTGATAAAGTTTCGACAATACCTCCTTTATAGTAGTCTTACGTATGTTGTTTACTGCGGGATGACTGTCAAATATAATTAGCAAAAAATGCAAATTGCTAAAGTTGAGTTGAGTGTGCAAATACTTTTTTGACATAAGATATTTTAATATTGTTGCAAAAAATGTTTTTTATTAATATTATTCTATTTTTTGTAATTAATTTAAATGAATAGACTTATTTTATTTTTAAAAGGCCGATTTTTGTATTTCTTAATGCATTTTCTTATAAATTGTGAACAAAAATGTATGTGTGCAAATACTTTTTGTACCCACTGTACTTCTCTTTCTACTATTTCACTTTGCCGATCTTGTCTTGCAGTGTGTAAGCAATCATGACTTTAGACACCGTACCTCTAAAAACTGGGATGTTTTGATCACACTTGCTCCAGCTAGACGGGCTCCCACAATTTGATCTCTTCGAAAATTGAGAGAGCCAACATTTTACGATTTTGAAAAGAATCCAAGCCTTACAGAACTCCAATAAAGATAACGAATATTTTACCATAACATATATTTTTCTATTTATAAAAAAAATCTGGTAGCTATTATTATACTTTAATGCTTACGAAGTGCATTCAAAAATATCACTTTTATTTCACGGGTATTTCCAGTATTTTAATAACCACCTGTGTTCTTTTAGTATGTACGTGTAAGATCTTATGTGAAGGTGGTCACCCCAAAATGTTTTGGCGGTCCACCGGTCGATCGCGATAGACTTAATGCCCACCCGGCCCTATGTAATGTGTTTTGTGAAAATTGACCCGAGTAGGTTGGCGTTGCGGGGCTCAAGGGGTGTTATATATAATTTTTTCCGTTTTTAATTTATTAAACGCACAGTCTTCAAATTTGATGTGCAAATTCCTTTCATGCAGTGCAGTTCCCCTGCAAAATGGGTTTTTTGAAAACAGACCCCCAAGTGGCATTGCGGGGGCTCAAGGGGCGTTATAGATAACTATCACCATTTTTAAACTATTAGACGTACAGTCTGGAAATTTGGTAAGCAGATTCCTTTCGTAGAGTAGAGAATCGCTATATAAAATGGGTTTCGCGAATATCAACTACCAAGTTTCATTTCAGAAGATTAAGGGGCGTAATCGATAAATATTTCCGTTTTTAAACTATTAGATCTACCTCCTTGACAATTGGTAGGCATGTTCCTTTCATGGAATAAAGTTCTCCTCACAAAGAGTAAAACGAAAATCGACCCCAAGGAGGGTTGCGAGAGGTGAAGACAAGTTATAGAAAAAAATTCCTGTTTTTGAATTGTTAGACCCACATACTCGAAATTTGTTAAGCATGTTTCTTTGGTTGAATAGGGATCAACTAAGATTGTATTTTACAGAAATCAACTCCTGGGGGAGCAGGGAGTTACTGGGGCGTACTGACATAAATTCCTTTTTCGAACTACAAGGACTATAATAATGAAATTTGATTCACGTTTTTCTTTTATTGAATTGAAATCCGCTAAGAATGGTTATTTTGGAAAACGACTCTCAACGGGACTATGGGGTATTGACAGTAAAAATTTCGTTTTTTCCCGTTAGATTTGGCTTGCATGTTTATTTTACAGAGTAGAGATCCACCGCGAAAATTGGTTTTGCGGGAATCCACTTCATCATGGTGTTCCGAAAGTGCAAACATCATTCTATACTTCAATTTTAGAGAATTTTAGAAAATACGAATTAGAAGAGTTCTGCCCCTTTATATATATATATATATATATATATATATATATATATATATATATAAAATATATTATATATATATATATATATATATGGAAGAATTATATAAATATAGAACATAACAGGAAATAAAAATAAAAAAATAAAAATAAAAAAAATTTAAGATCAAATCTAATGAAATACAAATAAGAACCTAGCGAGTCAAAATGCAATTTCGGACTTAGGACCGAATAAGTGGGGTTAAACTAGTTTGAAGGCGCTAACCTTCCCCCTTTGCAACTCGGTAGGAAAGACCAAAATAAAATAAATAGAAATTTAAAGTATAAAAATTCAAAGTATAAAAAATTCAAAGTATAAAAAATCCAAAGTATAAAAAATTCTCATAGAAATATGAAACAACAACCGACTACTATTAAACAAAAATTTCTCCCAAAACGTTTAAGCAGAAAATATCAAAAGAATTACCCAGTAAAAGGATTCTTCCAAAAAGATTTTAAAACTTATGCTCACAGAGCTTATTCCAGGAGATCCAACACTCTTGAAACCGATGGAAAGCTTTTATATGTTGTGATAAAAATCTAAATTGCACTTAAACGCATCCTTTATACCAGCTTGTAAGGAAGACACCAAGAAAGATTACATTCAAATTTGGTAGGCTATAACTTGGTTGGTTGTCACAAATGTAGAAAATTGGTTGGTTGTCAAAATGTAAAAATTTGGTTTGGTTGCCAAAAATGTAGAAATTTATCAATTTATAAGATTTTTAAGAAAGGTGTGGAAAAATAAACTGTGTGAAGAGTGTTAAAACAGAATCTTCACAGCAAAACCACTAAAATGTTGACTTTGAAATCCTATTGTTGTATGGTGGTTTTGAAATCAGAAATAGCAAGACGATTAATGTATTTGTGATGAATATATGTTCTTAAGAAGTTAAAAAGGATATATATATATCAAGAGGCGGTATTTACAGGTATAAGTATATTTTTCAATATAATCGAATTCTTAATGATATGACTTAGATATTAATAATTTATATATATATATATATATATATATATATATATATATATATATATATATATAGTTATAAAACATCATGAAATACCCAGCACAGTGAGTGGTAACGGCTAGTTTACTAATAAATAGCAAAAAAAAAAAAAAAAAAAAAAAAAAAAAAAAATGCAATCTCTCTATGTTTTTAGCTATGCCAATGATAACATTTAAAGGCTTATAAAGCCATCTAAAAAACTTTAAAGAACATCAATTCACACAACGAATATAAGTGCAAAGTTCAACAATTGATTTTGAAATTTTGCGATTCCTCTTTTCAAAAATTGACAAAATCTTCTTTACATAAGCCCAGACAGCAAATTGATCGCCTTGAAAAGATCGTTCGCGAAAACTAACTTTTTCACTTCAAAGTACTCCTTGTTTTTTAAAGTGGCTTCATTTTTCAAACAATGTCGTTTCTCATGGATATTCTTTTACTTCTTACGAACAGAAGTTTCCCGCGTGCCTTCGCCTCTAAGTCCACTTAACTTGCCGAAGAACAGCGATGCCTGCGAATATATATGGGGAGAAGGGGAAGGTTGTCTGTCTTTATTCTTTTTTCTTAAGACCCCCTATTCTCTGTCTCTCTTATGTGTGCCGTTCTTCTTCTGATCAGATCGATGATATCATTGAGGGGAGGATAGGGATCTTAAAACCTCCCTCTCTACCATCTTTCACTTCCCCATCTTAAGGACTTGGACGTGAGAGGGATGCTATCTTAGAGGAACGAACATTGGGGTTACGATGACCACCACAAAATAACAAATTGATGGCTGAGCATGGAAAGAGGCTATCAATCTTTCTCCGATTTTGTTCTATATGTAAATTTAACGTTATATATCCGGAAAAAATATGGAAAACTTTTGATTCTATTGAAAAAATTATTACAATGGAGTCCCGAAAACTCGGCACGATAACCCGACAGTCCGGATGACTCGGTCACACCCTTTCAGGTCAAAATACCCATTATCTTCATGTAGTAAATGCTCTATGGCTTCATAAAAGACATATTTTTCGTTTGTTTAACCGCTTCCCTTACAATTTTTTTTTTTTTTGGCAAAAATTGCAAAAAAATCATCACATTTTTTATTTTATTATTAAATACAAGGAAATGAAGCAAAACAAACCTGTAGATTTTAAGTTGAATTTTTATGGTAAAGCATCAAGCATATGTAAAAGCATTTAGTTTTAACATAAGTTTACTATCCCGAGTTATCTCGGGCAAATGGAAACAAGTTAAGTATTAGTCTTTGTATGATAGTTTTTGAAAGAAGGGACAACACAAAGTGATACCTGGCATTCTATACACTGGTATCTGGTCTCTTTTCTTATTGGCTTATTTCTGGAATCTCTTTTACGGGAACATAGAGTACACTGTCTTAATAAGGATATACAATCACCCAATAAGGCTACATACAAAAGAATTATTTCCACTATTTTCAATGTTTCACCTCTTCATAATCACTTTATGAAAAATCATCGCCATCTTGCCTCATCTCACCATTATTTTACTTTTTTTCAACGCAATTATCCTTCTTTATGTATTAATAATCCGACGTGTAATATATAATAGGGAAAACACGTGACTAGTCCCGCTGAAAGAACCGCAAAACCAACAATCCTTGGCAAACTACCAATCAAAGCTGAATATTTCCTTTCATTTCCTCCAGGCCGAGTAAAATCATGATAAAATAAATTGTACTGACAAATTCTGCTTCGCCCGAGTTTTCTCGGGATATTAATTAACTGCAATATATACAAACCCGATATAACTCGGGATAATCAGGCAAATGGTTAAGAGTATTTGGGCAGTTTATTTTCTGTTGTATTCCCAGCAAATAATACATACTAGTGAAATACAATATTTTCTGACGAATTCATTACACTTATTCTTTTTTAATCCCATTTTTGATTAAAGCGGCATTTCCCAAACTCGGGCAACCCTTCGGTCCATAATAGACCGAATATTCGGGACTCTACTGTATTATCAATATATAAAAGAAATTTGACAAAATTAACTATTGTATGAATATATATAAGATTTTTTATGTACTATCAAGATACGTCACACACTTAGTATAACAAGAAAATCCGCTACAATTTTTTCGACTTTAGCATCTCATTGTGTACGAACATGAAACCCAATCTAATTTATCATGTAACGATTCCTATTACCTTATATTTCCGAATATAAATCAATTCCTGTTCCCAATCAATTCCCAAAAAAAAAATTATTCAAAATCCATCGCCGAATTGAAAATAAATCCTGTAATTTTCAAACATGTCTTTTGGAAGGCAAAAATTTTATCAAACGGCTGGAATGTTTTTCAATTAAATTTTTGAGTTAAAATGCCACACGCAACGAAGATAAATTAATTTTTTCTTATTTGAAGCTAACACTTCCCCCTATTCAATTGTAATGTCGTACATTGTCTGCATTACTCATGCTTATAATCTGTTTTTGTTTGGAAACTGAGCAATAAGAGAAATTAGTTTACAGCACGTGATCGTCGACCTATGTTTCCTGCCCAACTTCACGAGCTGTCAGAGAAACATGGATTTAAATTCTAACTTTGAAAGATTTATGTGATTTTTTTTATTTACAAAATCCATTTATATTTTTTTATCTTCTGTCTCTATCTTACAATAAAAGTGCCATTCAAGACACAAAAAACTAAAAGATTAAAATAAATTTGCTAATAGCTCACGAAATATGTAAGAAAAAAAAGAATTTCCCCCCTTTTCTACGTCCCCCCCCCCAAATAGCGGATCCGTATATATAACCAACCCCTTAACTTCAACTTTAAGCTCCAAAATTTTTTTTGGTTTATACGCGGATTATAATACGGATTCTTCACGAAAGCTTTTAGGAGGAATATGAGCTCGAAAATGTAATTAGTTCCAAACATCTTCACTCCTGAAACATCACGGACCATATCTCCAGGTTATTGCGGTTCGTGAAGCTTGTGAAACTCATCACATTTAATGCACATTTAATCTGTTACTTAGGGTGAAAATAAAGAAAGTGAATCTACTGTAATCAATTACGAATACAAAATAAAACCGGTTATTAGACTCCCGTGGCCTTTGAGGAACTTTGAATGTTTGCAATTAACAGAATTATTTACTTATATACTGATCCAAGTTGAGTAACTATTATTAATTCATGAAGGATAAATAATTGTTTTACTCATTATGAAACTAAATGAACTTATTGAAATTGTTATCTAAATAGTCCCGATTTTTAAAGTTTAATTGGGTTTTGTAACAAAGATACATGCATCCGAATAACCTCGACTTTAAAAGTAAAGGTTATGAAGTTACGGTATTATTCTATTTGATGAATAAACATTTATCGTAGGTTATTATAATTTCCTCTACAATGGAAATATAATAGTATTGCGCGAAAAAATAAACTAGAGCAGAAACTATATCGCTTATTTTATCATTTTAAAATTAAATTAATCTATTAAATGAAATGTTTCTTGATTTATTAAAAATAAACCGCTTTCCTTGATTTTAAGTTAAAGTTAATTCATTAAGAAACTGGAGAAAA
>BMAO01020734.1:0-23331 GCA_019973975.1 Trichonephila clavata | reverse complement strand
TCAGTATAAATGTGAATTTTAGTATTATGATGAATTGCCCAACAGACAGAGAGGCCGATGGCAGAGCAGCCGCAGTTTGGAGACTTGCACAGATAACTTTTTGCAGGAATGATGTTTTTCATTGCATTGTAATAAAATCTACGGCAGCCAAATGGCTGGGCGCGTAGTCCTAGTAGTCGATGCCTTGAACTCGAGGCTGGCTTGTCATGAATCTGAACCTTGTACCGCTGAAGACCCACCGGTACAGAGGTCCAATGCAAGTTAGGTCTATCGAGGCTTAAATATTCTCCCAGTGATGTGATGTGGAAGTTAAGAGAGGGAGTGCCAGTTGAGGTGTCATTCTCGTTACTTGACCGAGGTTCAAAATTACGTTACCGTCTGCGCTCATTTCAGCTTTATAGTGCCACATTATTAATACTATCCCTCACTCCTCGGCCAAATGGCTGTGAAGAAGCCGCAGTAATCTTGTGTCAAGAGTTCGAGCCCTAGTGCCTCTAATCTTGAGTAGAGGGCTGATGCGTGTGAAATTTATCGTGGCTCAATGCCCAGTTGGTGTGGTATTTGGAGAGGAACCAGCTCTCAAGTGCCGTTCTCAAAACTTGACTGTGTATCACAATTACGAGATCCGTCACCAACGTCCACGTATTGCTTTATAGTACGAGGTTAATAATAAACACTCACTCGCTTCGTATAAATTTGAAAATTAAGACGCAAGACATTGTTTTCCAGTTAAAGATCAGTAGTATTTTTTATGAATGGCTCCAATATTTCCACTTTGCTTCAACTTTTTTGGCTGTTATGAAGGTGAACCAAAAGTCTTGCCCTGATCATAAAAATTCGTTGCAAAATAACAGTTTAATATAAGAATAAAAGTTAATATGTTTCACTGGACAGGTCAGCTTCAGTATTTTATTTGTGTGCAATAGATGAAGGAGGGCTCCTTAAAGAGGATTTGATTTAAAATTTGTAAGAAGGCGCATTTTTCGCCAAAATGGCGTCGATCATGAGAAAACCCAATGTTGTCTTTCGTTTCAAGAAACGAATTTGTGCATTAATGTTCGGTATAAATTTCGACATTGTTATAAACGTAACCCTCCTGATGCAAACTAAATAAAAGTGATTGTATAAATATATTTAAAGAAACAGGTAGCGTAACAAAAGGCACGTGAAAGAACATTTGGCGGGAACTGGAATACCGCACAGACAGTACTCGAGCTACTAGAGGCCACGTAGCAAATTACTGAAGTCTGGTCTATAAAAACTATTTACTCTGGTCCTGTAAAAAAAATCATTATGGTACTTACAATTATTCAAACAAACATAAATCTGATCTGCAAAATAAATATTTTATAATCAGGCCGAGATTTTTGGTTCAGCCTATGCAAAGCATATTTCATATTTTAAAATGTTATGGTAGTGAGCTCTTAACTTTAATATACATATATTTTTCAGGATACCTTCGGATGGTCTCTTTATAGAATCAAGTGGAAGAAGTAATCACCGGTTTTTCCTGATTCTCCTGACTTATTACGCTCTGTGCAATTTTTATTATGACAACAATAATGAGTCCCTGCCAGCTCTGAAGATGTTGTGGCGATCTATTTCCGATGCTTTCATCACCAGCGATGAAATGACCAATTCTTTGTTTAAGTTCAGCTCAAATCCAAACTTTATGAATGGAGAACCATTGATGATTTGCAATATGGTGAATCTGATTTATCCAACGACTGTCTCGAGACCAAGACTGCTGCAGCATCTATGTCGTTGTTCCATACGGCAGAGGTTGGCAGAGAATTATCAATTACCAGATGGTATCCAGAAGCTAGGCTTACCTACACTTTTGAAAAATTACGTCGATTTGGAGTATGATTGAATACAACTTTTGGACTTTGTGACGTGAGAAAGAGAGTTCAACTAAAAGACTATGATATCAACACTTGAATTTTAAAATATTTTTGTGAAATACGTTATAGTTTTTAAATGCATGATATGTTTGAAAGTCTAAAACACTCATAAGAATATTTTAATTAATTATTTATTTTTGATTTTTTTTTAAATCTGTTTTCACAAAAAATATTTATTGTTATAATAATAATTTTATATGCTGAGACATGATAAGAAGTTGGAATTGATTAAAGAATACATAAATGTATTTGGCAAGTCAATTTAATTTATTATAAAACACTATGTGTAAAAGCTAAGGAAATATCATGTTTTTAAAGTTGTGTGATACTAATTCAGCTAATAAAGCTGAGATTGCATTTTTAATCCCCCCCCCATTTTAAAGCTTAAATATTAAAGAAAATTTGCAATTATTAATTCTTTTAAACATATTTATTTTTAAATATGTTTATTATCAAACACATATTTATTTTTTGCTTATGCAAAAGTTGTCGCAGTGGTCGGATACCTGAAAGACCTTTTGAAAATATGATCGTACTCAAAATCCACAACCCTTATTTTAAATTATTTTAAATACATTTCTTTAAAAAAATAGCATTCCAAATTATTACTTTCATTTGAGGATTTTCATATCTTTGGGGGGCTGAGACATAAAACAAGTAAAAATATTGTATAGTGGTTAATAAAGATTATTTAAAAATATTTTTACAGAAGAATAAACTCTGGAACAAAGAGTGCAGTTAGCGTATGAGGCCATAATTGATGCTTCCTTTCGAATTTGGCTCATTTTTTTTTGAATTTTTAATTATTTGAATCATTTATATAAATAATTTAACACGCAATTTGTATATACCATAAAAATTTTATTAAATATATTAAAAGTACAATAATACCCCGACTTAGGCGAACGTGGAGTTACGCAATTTTCAAATCTCGTCAATTCGTCTTTTGTTTGAGCGCTACACAACTCAATTACTCTCTCTCCGTTTCCTGTTCAGCTAATTCTCGTGTCAGAAGTATCGCACGAAATTGTTGCTCAGCCATAATAATTTATTTTGTGTTATTTATTTCTGATCTATGGAGAGTGTGTTTGTTATAACGTGTTATGAATGTTACATCGTATTTGTTTTAAGTATTACATCTATACAGATTTAAAATACGGCTATGTCATCCAAACGAAGAACTGGATCTTCTGCAACCAAACAAGATAAGGAAAACTTTCTTCGGAATGTAAACTTTAATTATGTATTTTTTATTAATAATTAATTTTATTAATTAATGCTAATTATTCATTCTAAAATTATTTTTCAATTTTTACTATAAGTCACGTTCTTTCTATTTATTTATATATATATTTATCTTGTTCAATTTTCAATCGTTAATAAAATGTATTTTAAAGCACTCAATTGAGCTGAAATTTTATATACACGCTTACTTTAAATGACAACACAGTAATTTTATTAGAATTAATAAAAATTAATTGATTAAAACTAATTATTCATATAATTACAAATACAGTGGTACATCGACATACGAGTGCCCCAACATACGAGTTTTTCGAGATACGAGCCGGCGAGCGAGTGATTTTTTGCTTTGAGTTACGAGCGAAATTCGAGATACGAGTTCGGTTCAGCAGGTCGGCCGGTAGTAGCACGTGACCGCGCCCATCACGGTCAGAGAATCAGTTAGCAGCGTGCTTCCGCTGTGATAGGTTGTGTAGTTGTGTTCGCGTTTTGTGTTGCGTTTACATTTACAGTTGTAGTTCATTTATTTTTATAACCATGGATCGGAAGAAAGTTTGTGAAAAGTCAAGTGCTAAGAAAAAGATGATGAGTATTGAATTAAAGCGTGAAATTATCTAGGAGCACACCCAGGAACTGACGACTGAGAAGACGTTCATTGAGAGCATACAAGAGTTATAGCTACAAGAGTTATAGCCACAGCATCATACGGAGGTTATGCAAGAAATTGGTTTCGAGGAGTCAGAGGAGGAGGTTATTTCTACAAGGGAGATAAAGGAGATCTTAGGAATGTGGGAGAGAGTTTCACAGTTCGTGGAAAAGAAACACCCAGAAAAATTTGCCACAGGTCGTGCATCTGATCTTTTTAATGACACTTGCCTAACTCATTTCCGGAACATTCTGAGAGGGAGGAAGAAACAAACCTCCTTGGACATGTTTTTTTCTAAACGGCCTATACAGGTGAAAGCGAGAAAAATGTATCGAAAAAGGCAAAGACCAGTGAGGATATCTAGTTTATTTCTTTACATTCTCTTTTTTGTTTTTGTACAATAAATATTTGTCATTTATAAAAACGTTTTTATTATTCAAAACCACGTAACAAAAATAATTGGGGTGACATTTTGGGGGTTGGAACGGATTAATGGTAGTTCAATTGTTTTGTATGGGGAAATTTGCTTCGAGATACGAGCAAGGTTGTGAAACGAATTAAACTCGTATGATCGTTTTCATGGAATTGGGGCACGGAGCATTGTCATGGTGAAACAGAACTTTTTTCTTTTGCATTTGAGGACATTTTTTCTTTTGTTTTTCTTTCAGTTGATCCAATAACACCATGTAATATTCAATATTCATTGTTTTTCCGTTCTCAAGGTAGTCAATGAACAAAATTCCATGCTTATCTCAAAATGCAAATGCAATAACGTTTCCTCAAAATTCTCTCAAAATTTGGGTCTCTTTCTCATCTGAAAAATATTTCCTTTTTCTGATTTTTTTTCCATAATTGAGCTCAGGAACGTTAGCTAGTTGTAATGCTTTCCCCTCGTAATCATCAAATCTGGATCTTTCTTCGGATAAAACAAAGATAACGTCTGGGGCTGATTAGTAGCGCAAAGGAGATCAAGCTCTTCCCTTTGCAGTATCTCCCTGGGTTTGTCCATCCTTTGTAAGATTTCGTCCTTTATCACGTTAATAAAGTAGGCTGAAAACTTTCTAGTGTTTTGCTAAATCCTTCAGCTGTAACTCGTGTGTCAGGTGTCTGTGTGAGTATTGTCTTCAACTAAATCTTCAAGGGTGTTCCTGATTTCGTTACGACTTGTAACTTGAGCTCTGAGAAAATCTGCCCTTGTAGACCATCTAGTTTCACTCAACGATTTCAACTTAATAAATCTATGGCTAGTTTTCAACTTTTATTCACTGCTTCTTCGCACATAATCGCTTAATACATGCCATCTATGAGTACATGACGGAAAAAAACTTTTAAGTCCTTGTACAAAAGAAAAGAATACAATAGCTTCAGTGCATGCTTTTTCAGCAGCAAAACAGCCAGCTAAGTTTAAGGAATGAACTGCACATGTCACGAACTCAGCAAAGACATTTTTTTCTCATATTCTCGACTGAAGACCTGAGTATACTCCTGACATATTTGAAGCATTGTCGCAACTTTGCCCCCCCCCCCGACAGCTTTTCAAATTTATTTCAAGTTCTACAAGCAAGTTGAGGGCTGCTTTATCCGTGCCTTGAGCTTTATGAGAGGCCTGATAACACTGGTACAAGGCATTCATTGGCACAGCCTTTTTGAGAGAAACGTATCGAAGTACTACATTTAACTGATCGGTGTGTGAAGCATCGGGTGTAGAGCCAATAATGTGGGAAAATAACGTGTCAGTTTGATCTCTTTTAAGACTTCTTGCAAGACTCTTTTGCTCATTACGTCTGTGAACTCACTACAAACGACAGATAAAATGTATATGCCCTTTACCTTTGTGGCCATATTTTGTCAGATGTTGGGAAAGAAATGAATCAAACTCACTTTTGAGTTCAAGGCATTCTAATAAAAGCCTGTTTGTTGTAGATTCAAGTTGCTGGTCGCCGCCTCTGAAGGGAAGGCCTCTTGCCGACATAAATTACCCAAAAGAGACAACTCTAGCAAGGAGATCTCTCAATACTTTACCACTTTGTCATATTAGCTTTGAACTGCATCCTGGACATTGTTGGCCCTTTTTCTTAACAAAAAAAGTCAATACATTTGCCCTAGATCGTCTGACCTCTCAAGCTCGAAAGAATTTTCCAATCATTACACCCAGTTGCTAAAATTCTACGTTTTCCCTCAGGCTGAAGGAGAAGGTAATAAAAACAAAATACCTGGCCTTTCGATTTTGAATAGAGGAGCCAGTCACTCTTATACTTCTCTCCACTCGGTAGCTCATTAAAAATATTTTTGTCGAAAGTTTGCTGTTAATTTTGACGCTGCTCAGAATTAGAAATATCAGCTTCTAAGTGGTTAATTAAGTATTTTGGATATCTGTACATTATCTTTCCTATTTCATGTTCCCGGGTCCTCCAGCTCGAAGCCTTCTTCAAGGAGAATGTAACGTATAGGCATAGCAATGTCAGAGTCGGTGACAGATTGAGTCTGGGACGGTGGTGGTATATATAGTCCATGATTATTGTTTTCGTTCCAGTTCTCTCTTCCACAGGATGAACAAGCTTGGGTATCTGAGGGTACAATTTCAGTAGACTCACGATTTGAAACAAAAAAAAAATAACTTGTTATCTTAGACACTTTTTTGAGTTTGCTTATTTTCAGCTGCTCTTTTACGGAACACTGCTTCACTGGGTTTTTTCGTAAGACTCATAAGACTCATTTTGTTTTGTCTACTGTAATGTCTGCAATTATAGTCATGAAGTTAAGAAAAAGTATTAGTAAACTGAAGTACGTTTACTGTGTGTGCCAGCAAAACAGTAAAATCTAATTTATTTTAGTTCTAAATTAACGATTTTACTACTTCTGTATAAACACACTTACAAAACTGTTCACATGTACTTAAACAATAACTACTGTACGCTTTAGATTATATAATTTTTTTTCACAAAAGTGTTCATTCACACATAATTTAAATACTGTTAGACATTACGCTTCATAACAGATAAAAGCTACTCACAAAACTGACACACACTTAAGGCATTTCACTTGTTCGAAGACCAATTTTTCAAAAAAAGATTTTCAGAATTTTATTGTTTTATAGGTTTATAAAGAGTCATAATTATTTCCTAAATAACATGCGTCACTCCTTATTTTAGAAAAAAATATTTTTATAAAATTTGAGCAAAATTTTCAATGTTAAGAAAAACAGCATAAATAAAAATACATTCAACATAATGTAATTTTAATTTCATTAATATATCTCTTGATCTATCTGAAGCGTCGCAAACCTCAGGGTAAAAAATATTTCAAGAAATAGTTATTTTATAAACACTCAAGTTGACGTTAATAATTTTTTGTCAAAATTATTTTATGTTCGAAGCTAAAAATGACTGTAAAATGTAATTAAGCGTAACTATCTTAAAACCTGTGGTTCGTTACAAGGTTCGAACATTACAAATTGTGTTCGTTCTAAGGGCTCGTAACATTACAAATTTCATTGAATTTTACTGGATTGACGTAGAGATATCCCACTTTTCATGCACAAATTATCGTATATTTTATCATAAACGTATGTAATTTTTAATAATACAAAACGGTAGAAGTCTGAAGAGCTGCAAACGTTTCTTAAAGCACAGAGTGAAAAAGCAAACCTGCACAAAATATTTATCACATTGGATTGAATATTACACGATAATTTAAAAAAAAACTAAACTGCTGTTTGTAAAAAAAATGCAACATATATATGTCGTGTTTTTCGAGTGAACATCAAGACATTTTATTTTGAACCGTCTTGATTCCATGAAATCACTTTAGAATCTGATTTGTTAGAGAGAGAGACGGGCACTTGTAAAATATCAAGAGTCCGCGGCTACTCAAAAGCCAGATGTCTTCAAGTAAATGTCTTATTGAAGAGGTATACTAGAGAATTTAAGCATGACATAATAGGTAATAAAAATTAATGATCGGAGTGGCACAATTCTGTTAAAGCCATGTGTTCTTCATTTCCGAACTGGGTAGTAAATTTAATACTTGAAAATGTAACGGAAAAATAAAAGTTAGAAGTGGACTAGGGAGTTAATTCTAGATCTAAATTAATTATCCTTACATATATATATATATATGGAATTCGAATTTATCTATATCTATATATAGAAATATTATTTTAAATTATATTTATCGTAATAACGTATTAGTTAGTGATAAATTTAATAAATATTTAAATTTTAATAACTTTATTAAACATTGTATGGAACATGGATACCTTTCTAACTTTATAAAATGTTATACACTTAACAGTTACATATAAGAAATATGTTATTAGTTGTACAATTAATCGACAGATGGCGCTTCAAGCTAAGTAAATTAACAATATTATATTTTATTTAAAATTAATTGTATATGTCTGGGTGATACTTTTATTTTCTATAAATTTTAAAACGAAACTTAGAGATTTTAAATGTGTATACTTAATGTTATTTTATCAAAATTTAATAATTTTATGCGTTATTGTTATTGACCTTTCTATTGCCCGGGAAAATGATTTTTGCTGTACTCACGTGGTAAGTCTTTATCTAATTGTTTTAGCTTTGATTTTAAAATATTTTAGTAATTATTATAGGCTATAATATTATCGTTTTACTTTACTAGGTTATGGTTTTATTTATAATATAGTTAAACTCGAGAAATCTCTTGCTTTCCCTATGGCCCAGAGTATTGGCAAATTCAGGTGAAGGTTGGCTGGCCGAAAAACTTTGTTTAAACCTGCAATCCTGGTTCCTAAGGCCAGGAGTTTGCTCTAGTATTACTGTGGCTAAGACTTTATTCCCTCATGACAATAGTTATCTTAGGATTATAACTATTTTGTGTTTATTTTTGTAATATATATATAAATATATGTATATATATTTAGTAAACTGAAGCATGGACGTACACATAATTTTTTATGCGGGGGGGGGGGATTAAGTTTTAAAAAAAGAGATAAAAAGTCCTGAGGCATAATCTTTATGCTAAAAATTAAAAAAATGCTGGTCCATGCGAAAGGAGGGGGGACAAGGGAATTGAACCCTTCCTCCTAGTGTTTAGATATCCTGCTTAGAATCTAAAGTAATTCATGATACCAAAAAGAGTAGTAGATTGCGATAAAGCAGTGCTTCTCAAATTTTCAACATTTGCGACCCAATTTTCAGTCATACTTTTCACCGCACCCCCTTCTTACAATAACAATATATTGAATGCAATTATAATGTAAATTGATAGGGTAAAACTACAATTAGGGACGTCTTAAGACTCTTTGAGGCCCTAAGTCCCTATGCAAAAGTAGACCTTGCCTGAGGTCTTTAAAAGTAGACAGTGTACAGCCTGCATTGTCAGATACCCGTTCAAACGGTATTTTGAAGAAAAAAATAATAAATGTACACATAGCCACAAACCGGCTCAACCGATGGTCGCAATGCGACTAAATAAGTTGGAGGAATTTTTATATTAGGCCTAGGCGTGGACAACGGTCATCACATAATAATACAGTCTTACCACTTTTGCCAATTGACATGCAGTTTGAAATTCCCTGTTTTTCGGAGAATATGTGCGGGGATAATAATTGACCACATTAAAATTATCCGAATCATGATCTTATTAAGACAGAGTCGAGAACGCGAAACGAGGCTCCCATCGACAGCGAGGCCCTTGGCCCATGCCTTAAGACGTCCCTGGCTACAATACAATACGACTTTAATTATAAACTGCACTCATTATCAAGATAAATATTTTGTATATGACAAGCCCAGAGGAGTCACTAGTCATTACTAAACTTGTTTTTAATTGAATATTGATAAATTAATTATCAAATACTTTGTGCAGTGCTGATACACTTATAAGTGTTATGTATTATATCAGTGGGAATGTGTATTTCATTTTTTATTATATAAGACTGTACTTTACTTTGTAATTATTTTAAATTATAAATTATTTAATCAAATTCATAATTATTTTAAATTTTTTATTTTCTATTTTTCGCGATATGATATGCTCGCGCCCACAATTAGGGTTATCATGCCCTCCTAGGGGGCGCCCCACAGTTTGAGAAACGCTGCGATAAAGATTTTATTTCGAATTTCGAGAACAATTTAATAACATTCTACATGAAACAAAATATGATTTGGGGAAGAAAAGCCAAGAGATTTACATAATAATTTGGCTGATAGCAAAACGAAGATTTGGTAATTTAGGTATAAAAATGAAACATAATTTGGCTTTTTAATAAATGCTAGACGGTTGTACGTTCTCTTTAATTTTAATGTTTTCTCTTTTTTTTACCCTCCATTGTTTTGTGCCCTAGGCATGTGCCTAGCGTGCCTAAGCGGAAAAGCGGGCCTGTTACAGCCGCAAATGTATTATTGATTAATACAGAGACGTGATTTATTCTTTACTTACTACGTTTTAAATGCTAAAAGTGAAAGAATCTTTTTTTTCCACAACAGATGATTCAACACTAATTATATTTTTTAAATATGGAATACAGATACTTAAATTATAAGCAGTGTGTAAATCTACTTTACAGTAATAACGTTAAATTTAAGTTAACTTGAGACCTTGATAATCTTTTTCGTTATTAAATAGTTTAGTTGTAATTTGTCTACTAATAGATGGCGCCACGGATAAATAAAATTTATTGTTTCGTAATCTCCTTAAAGGAGAAAGATATATATATTTTTTGGAATATTAAGTGCTTTTTTATTTTTCATATAAAAAAGAATTTTTTTAAAATTTTATTTTCATTAAGTTATATCCGATTTGAATGGCTATGAATATTTCATTTGATGATTAGAAGTTTTTTTAAATATTACGATTCCATTAAAAAAAATTGAATAAAAAAATTATTTGTGTATTAGGTTATAAAAAATCTTTAATTACTTTGTTTTGAACAGTTCAGTGCTATTTAATGTAACATTGAGTGTCATAAGAAGGAATATATTTTTCTGCAGCTGATATAAAAATGCAGTTTCATTTACTAAAAAAATGTGCCTCGTGCCTAAATAATTATTATGACAATGAGTTATAAAAGATATAAGTAAGGAACAGTAGAGCACACAGGATTTAATCAGGGGGGGGGGGGGTCTAGGTCGAAAGTCTACTATTCTCAAATCATACTCCAATACGCCGCCCGACATATTCTTTTGATTTTGTCGATTTCCGGGAACAAAAAACAGTAAAAAATTAATAGTTGAATGAATAATTAGCATTAATTAAAAAAAATTTTATGACAAATACTTAATTTTAGTTTATGTATTATATACATAGGATTATAATCAATCGAAAAAAAAATTCAAGGGCTTTGGGAGGGTCCGTACCTGAGGACCCCCCTCCCTTGTGTGCGCTACTGGTAAGGAATGCTCTTAAGAAGTATTGAAATAAAATATTTTAAAAATTGTGAGGAAAGAAGAATTTAATCATGCCTAATTTATACTAAGCACGCATTTATCTAAGTATACAAAGGGGAAAAGCGATTTACTCACTCTCTCATCACTAAATTTCCCTTACTATTAGATCTATAAATACGAAATTTGGTGAGCATGTTTCTTTTGTAAAATAGAAATCATCTAAGAGCGGGTTTCATGGAAATCTACTCAAAACGGATGTTACGGAGGAAGGGAACAAAAAACAATTCTCGCTTGGAGCATTAAATCTACAGACTTGCAACTCTGTACGCATAATTCTTTTGTTGATTAGAGATCATCCACCAAGAACAGATTTTACTGAAATCGAATGCCGAGGAGGGTTAAGGGGGCTTAAAATAAAAGAAGTGTCAGACCTACAGAATTTAAATTTTGTAAGTATGTTTCTTTTGTTAAGAAGGAATCCACTTAGATGGTTTTTGCAAAAACCTACTCCCAAAGTTTGTTGTGCGGGTTTAAGGGGACTATATACATAAAACATTATTTTTTTCCAGCTATTAGACCTACAGACAAGAAATTTGGCAAATTTATTCATAATTTAAATAGAGACCAACGATGAACGGGTTTAATGGAAATCTACTCCCTTGGGGAATTGTGCAGGGTAGTATAGATAAAAAGTAATACCTGTTTTTGGACCATCAGACTACAGATTTCAAATTTGGTAAGTATGTTTCTTTTGTAATGTAGTAACCGCTAAGAAAAGAACGGGTTTTGTGGAAATCTACTAGCAATGGGT
This sequence comes from Trichonephila clavata, assembly GCA_019973975.1. Lineage (NCBI taxonomy): Eukaryota > Metazoa > Arthropoda > Arachnida > Araneae > Nephilidae > Trichonephila > Trichonephila clavata. The sequence goes on along the minus strand of BMAO01020734.1, from coordinate 11,355 downwards.
GCTTCGAGGGGTTAAGAATGTGCTATACTTAAAAGTTGTCATTTTTAAACTGTCATATCTACAGACTTGAAATTTGTTAAGCTTGTTCCTTCTGTTGAGTAAAGATCCATCAAGAATGGATTTTAGGGAAAATGACTACAAAGAGAAGTTACGGGAGCGTAAGAAAAAGCAAGTCTTTAGTTTTAGAAATTTAAGTCCTTTTGAAATTAAGAGGAGAGGTTTATAAGTATGCTTTTCAATACATTTCAATGAATGCTTAATGGCAAGACTTCAAATGCTTAATGCTCAATGCTTAATTGTAATATCAATAACTTAAAAACTATATTTCATACAACATCATGAAATACCCAACTTTCTTGGTTTTTCATGGTAGCTGCATTTTCGCTGGTATATATATGTCGGGTATGGAGGGATCAAAGGTCAAGGGATGCCTTTTAATATCGTTTATGACCATTTTCTTCATGATGAAATGCGAAAAATCGATGGGACAGTTACTCAAAAGTCATCGGAAGTCGCTCAAAGAAATATCTAGCCATGTTGCCACTACAATAATCTATAATTGTAAAAGTATTTTGTGAGGAAATTGACTTTTTGATCTTCTCTCGTTTACTTTCGATATGAGATATCTAGGTGATCAAATCATTCGTTGGAATCGTCCGTAATGTCTCTCAAACCTATTTGGAAAGATTTTGGGTCAGTGACATTGTACACTGTCAGACTGGAAAATTTCATTGCTATATGGATACACAAATAATTTAAAATAGTCACCAAGTAGCTGAACACAACCGATTCTAGTCAATCATTAGTACAGGTTTACCAGAGGTTTCGTGGCCGCGGTAGCCAAGTGGTCTAGGCATCGGATCATGGCTAGCGTGTCATGAGTTCGATCCCACTACCCCTAAAAGACCCTCCGTGTAGGGGAGCGATGCACGTTAAATCTGTCGAGAGCTCAAACGTCCTTCCGTTGGTGTGGTGGGGTAGTTAGGAGAGGGGGTGCCAGCTCAGGTGTCGTCCGCGTCACTTGAACAAGTTCAAAATTACGTGGAACGTCGCCAAAAGCCTTCGTGTTGCTAAACAGTGCGACGTTAATATTCACTCACTCACTTACCAGAAGATTCAGTCTCTTTCTTGTAAAAGCAGGCTCTTTACCATTTCGGAACCCGTATCAACTTTTACAGTACCTCGGTTTCATAACCTCTTGGGTATGTACCTCACTTTAATTTTACCATTAATTTTTACCACATCTCTCCAAGCAACTTTAACCAATCTATTTTGGAGTCTAACCAATATGTGCAAGACCACAATAAAGGCTCTGCAGCTGATAGTTAAGACAAGCAGTTGGTAGTAATGGCAATGACAACTTTGGGACGGATCTATACGCGACCTTATGATTAATCCTCTTGGGGGAAATTTTGGGGCTAGCTTTCGCTTTAATTCATAGCCATCCCTCAAGAAGAAACCTTGATATGTAAATTAGTTTGACTATATAAAGTCAAAAAAAAAAGGTTTTGTAAATGTAAAATAGAAGGAGCAGGGAAACTGTTGTGGTGATACGTAGGTGAGATTTATTTTATTATCACAACGTGAGTTAAGGAAGGGGTTTGCTACTATAATAAATTAGTGGATTAAGGTTTAAGAATATAAGATAGATTGAATTGGATTAAATTAAACAGATAACTTGCGCTTGATTACTTAGAATAGATTGCTATCTTTATATAGCACTCTTAGTGTCTCCTCTTGTAGTTTCACTTGTGGTTGATTAGTGTGTTTGAATAGTCATAAAATTATTATGGAAGTTTCTGGTGATGCTTTGTTCCCCCACACCCTTAGGTAGGCAAGACGGTGAAGTAGCGACTTCAAATAAGTCGCGCTTGCACCTTGATCTTCTGCTTCTACATATAGGGCCGTCTTTCTGCTTAGGCACGCTCGGCATGTGCCTAGGACGCAAAAGATTTGGAGACGCAAAAACCTGGAGGACGAAAATAGAGAAAAAATTAAAATTACAGCAAACGTTCCACAAACTGGAAAGTACCTTCTCAAATTTAGAAGTCGCAATGAGAATTTACTTGACTTCCTGTGCCAAACTGTACAGCGAAGAAAAGCTTTTCTGTCCTTAATAGAGTAAACCGCCATGTGGCTGCGATAACTTTAGAAATCTTTTTTTCACATGAACCATAGATTACAAATGAAAGAGCTGGCAATGCATTCCTTCTTCGTACATTTCTTAAAAGATATTGTTGCCATCTGGATATTGCTATCCCATGACTTTTAGCACTTCAGTATGTATAAGAGTAATGTTGTTTTCACTCAACATAGACTTTTGTGGGGATAGAAATGAGTGTGCTTCTGTATTATTTGCAAGTCGGCTGAATTTTCCCGATTTTTACCCACAATAAGAACAATGATTAACAAAGCAAATGTACATGCCTATACAAAATAAAATTTAAGTTTTAATATATTTTCACAAAAAGTTTCAACCTGGATTTTGTTTTAACTTCGGGTGGAAATTTTATTGCGATAGCTTTAAGAATAAATTCGATGTAATTGTTGTGTTCCTGAGAACTTTTAGCCTGGTGCTAATGCAGCTTGGCATGATCCGAAACTGTGTTCGATTATTCCTCTAAACTTATTGTGGTATCTTGCAGTCCTCATGAGTAACAATTTATGTTTGATGCGAGCTTTTTCAAATTCTGCAAGTTATTAGTAGGCTAGAAATCAGATTAGATTTCTCTTACTGCAGATCTCCTACTCCGTTTTAAGAACTCAATACAAAGTCCGTCCTCATTTTACTTTTAGGAATTCATATGCTTAGGAAAAGCAGCAAAATAAAGGAATTTAAATGGAGGAAATCGTACACTGACGAAATCGGTGGTTTCCCGAAACAAAACTAAAAAGCAAACGCTCAGTTGTTACGAAACACTGACGTAGGGCATACAAAATTCGCTTTTTGTAAATTTGGCGTCTTCCAAGTAAAGATAATATTCAAGTTCCATTCTTCTTTCAAGCTGAAAAGATTCACCAAACACAGAAAGTTAATAGACAATTTGATAGAGTAAATCTCCACCGAAAACATGTGTGCTACATGCAAATCTATATTGACAGTTAAAAAAGCAAAACAGTGAACCATTTGAAATGAGATATTATAACATTCTTCTTCTATGGAGCGACAGCTTTGGATGGCCCTGAACTTCCTCAGAATTCTGTTCTATGCCCTCCTGTTTCTTGCTAAGGTTTTTCAATGCATCATCTTAATAATCTTCTAGTCCTAATCCAGGCAGTCAATTTACCTAAGGTTTAACTATTAAAAAAAAAACCGTGTAATCAACTTTTTGTAAATTATTAAATATTTTGTAAATTTCAAGTTAGTTTTTCATTATCAATATATATCACATTCAATTCCACAACTTTTGCTTCTTAAAACTCTCCTTTCAGGTATAGCAAGAGTTTCCTTGTCTTTCTCAGTCATTGTTCTTGTTTCAGCAGGGTGATAAAATGTCTGAGCATTAGAGAAACTTAACAACAATTGAATAAAGATGTTTATTCACACATACACATAGGAACACTCAATAACAAAAAACAAATCGACATACCAAGGAGTTTCCCGATCATAATTAAATTCGTATGCAGCCACCATTTTTTTATTGAAATTGGACAACACCCGTGTCAATGTGTTTTGTTTTTTGTTATATAGTGTTTATTGAAAATTACAAATAGCCGGGGAAGCTGATGTGAACATTCACTTTCGAAAATATTTTCCTCATCTGAAATTCCCACAAGATAGAGATTGTGGCTTTTAATTCCACTCTATAACCTCCCTTTTAGACTTTCCAGAACTAATGAATCGTGCACATGATCCTGTATAAGTATCCAAACTGCTGTTATGTGTTTTTTTTTCTATTTGTTTTATACCAACTTATGTATGCATCTAATATCAATAAATTTGGCCAATACTTCTGGAAATAATTAACCAAACGGTATAAATATTACAATTAACAAGATATTAGAGCATTTCGTTGTAAATACCAAGTATCAGAGAATGAAACTTCGAGTGTAATTTAAATATCAGTCTCAGATATGCCTTAAAATTCAAATACTTCTATATTTCAGAAAGTCATTTTTTCCCCCGAAATAGTTGGATGATAGTTTTCAAAAACATTCATTTTATTAAAACTAAAAGCCCCGTCTTATATAAATGTACATATTTAGAAGTTTTTGGGTTTAAAAAAGGGGTACATTTTCGGGATTTCACTTTAGACAAAGTTGTGCAGTGAAATTTTAAGTGCGGCAGATAAATTTATTCTTTTATTTATCGAATAAGACTATGTTTTCTTTCGTGAATTCTATTTCTTCTAAGGATCCCATGTTCAATTCCTAATTTAATTCATAAATATGCCAAAAAGGAAGTGAACTGCATGTTCTAGTTTTATGTACAATAATATTCTTATATATAGCAAAGAATTTATCAATAATAAGATAAAAAGAATTTTTTTTTTGTGGAAACAGAAGAAATTAATTTACCTTTCTTACAGAAGCAAAAACTGCGTTTAGAGGGGAATTTTACTTACTATGTCAGAGTAGAAAATTCTATTTATAGGAGGTAATTGTTAGTTCACAAACTTTATATATAAAAATTTCTCTCCATTGTTAAACTAATTATTATTCTACTTACCTCAAGTTGAATTTTACTTTCGTTAGTCGGTTAAATCTAGATATTGGTGAATCAATTGTTTATATGAAAAAGAAATATTTTTAGAGAGTTCCTCATTTGTCTCGTGGAAATGCTTACTTTCTTGGACTCAAAGAGTATCAAATATCAAGGTCCTGTTTCACATACTCAATTCTGAAGAAGAATTTGAACCCCTTCCAGAATAAAATTATTTATTTTTATAAATGTTTGTAATCAAAAATTTATGATCTGAATATTTAACTTGATTCAAAATAAAATGAGCAGAAATGAAAGTAGGTAAAAAATACTTTTATTATCAAAAATACAAAACTCAGTTATACAATAATTATTTACTATTTTGGCATCAATAACTCATCTCAAAACGAATTTGATTCATCGTAGGTCGACATTTCCAATATTTCACTCATACAACACTTATTCCATTATTAAACACATACAAGTAATTGACAAAATGTTTATAACAACAGCATTAAAAGGATAAATATGTGCAATTTATTGGAAAATAAAGCAGTTATTTTACAAAGTATTTAAAAATATACATACATACATTTATACTATTACGAAAGATATAAAGATAATCTAGATTCTAATTAATCCAAAAATTTACATTTCAAATACAAGCTGTAAAACTGTTGTATCATTCAAATTTGACTGTCCAGCTATTAATAAAAAGTTTATTACTGTAAGGATTAAAAAAAAACGAAAACCAGTACATTATTTTGACGAGCAATATATATATTATCAGCCCATTGATTATATTCGTTACTTACATATTAACAATAGATAAACAATTTTAAAAAAAGACAAGCTCATCACACATCTTCATTTTTAAAAACATTCTATTATCGTTTTTTTGATACTTATGTATTATAATGACGACTAATATTATCAAAGCAAAAGACATCGCCAAATACGCGATTTACAGCCAATATTGGAAACCACGTTCGATCCCATTAATAATAAGGATTACAATAATAATTGGCGAAATGTTTTTGAATTGGCGATGTCTTTTCGTTTGTCGAAATTTGTCGACGGTATTATGTACGTTAGTACTCAATAGATCGACAGTTTATACAGACAAACTTATCACACAACTTCATTTTCAAAAATATTCTATTGTTTTTCATTTATATAATCCAATGATGATAATATAAAGAGTTTCAGTCAATGAATTTTCTATTAATTTGACGTCGATTTTGTGACGGTAGTGTAAAAGAAATACAAGTTCTGGCTTTGAAAACAAAATTGTCTAGAATTGTCTTTACTGTTCTCGCATGAATATCTGATATCAGTTTGGACAAAGTTGAGTTCAAACGCGGATTTTTTGCTTTCATTACAATCACATGGTTGCCGATTGAGTCCATTCACACACACAAAAAAATCACATGAATTGTTTTTGTTATGTGCAATTATTTTCTTATTTTCTACCTTTGTGCTTCTTATATATATTTTTCATTTTCTGTACTGTACATTTCTACAGACATTTAGAGCTGAGGATCTGCATTGCCAACTTCAAATACAACCGGAAATTAATTCTTGGAATTTGAATATCTCCTTAAAAATATTTTATGAGATAATTTGATGTTACTAAACTGAGAGAGAGAGAATAATAATTAAAATTATGTTACCTTTTCTATATAACTTTCTCCGAAAATCACTTCATCTTATTACTATCATTATTAGTGCAAATTCATTTCAGATTTATAGAATAGCATCAGTCACAAATTATTCTTATCCGTAGTATATCTAATTGACTACAACTTTCTAGTTCTAATTTTATCCATGATACTCTTTCTTCATCATTCCGATTGTGTAAATACTTAATTTTAAATGTAATAGATCAACAGTTGTCTCTGGAAGGAACAGTGAACAAGTAAAATTTCATTTGAGTTGCCTGTACATTCCAATCATACATTTTCATTTATACAGACGAAAAAAACCGAAAAAAACAGAAAATATTTGTAGCACACATTTGATTTTTTCCTCCAATTTCAGTTACATAAATTTTTATAAAAAAAATCCCTTTATTATTGCAAAAATCAGAGAACCTGTAAATCTCTTGAAGCAAAGTCTATATCTTCTTCATTCAATAATAAATTAAAACTTTCGAAGGCATATACATTTGCAGTTTCAATAGTGTGTTATTTATCAATAGGGAAAAACTAAAAACAATAAGTCAATCTTTATCTTTTTAAATATATTTCAAATAATCTGTGTTTCTTTCATTTAAAATACGTACTTAAGCAAAATAATTGAAAATTCATTATAAAAATTAATATTTCCCAAAGCTAAGAACTGATGGAAATACACAGAAACCACAAAATATATCACCATCCAAAACTATTATTTTCCTGAAATGAAACTTTCATCAAGACTTCTTTAAAGCTTTCTTTTAATTCTGATTTTTGTGATTGACTTTCCTTCTTCATCTTCAATAGAATATTTCATTTGAGCTATATCTCATCTAGTGACTAGAGCACTTTTCTCCTGAGGTATACCATAAGTATGGCCACCACGAGTCCCACAAAGACGACCATAGCCAAGGCCATGAAGCCCATGTACCTGGCACGCTTTCTGCGCTTCTTGAGAAGATGACGTTTCATTGCTTGGTCCCATTCTTCCAGTTCCCAAGGGGTCACCAGACGATAGTTCTCTTTCTGAAATGTAAGACACATAACTGTTTAATACATACTGAATTAAATACAGCATAATTTAAATAGATAGAGTAATATCAAACTAAAGGTGACTGACTACCCTAGGAGCCGTTATTTTGAAAAAGCGCATAAATGAATAATGTTTTAATATTTAGTGTTAGTTGAATTAGAATACACATATAAAATTGTGTACACATAGAAAATATTTTTAATCTAACTTACAACTGCCAAAAATAAGCAATTGTTTCCATAGCTAACGGTAAGATTTTTAAAATTATTTAACGATAATGGATTTAAATTAATATAGAATTAATTATAGAAATCACTCACATCGCGCGCGCACACACACAGAAGGGCTACCATCATGAGGGAAAGAGGAAATTCCCTTGGGGATTATGTTACATACACTCGGTAACAACCCGTGCAACGCCCGGCTAAACGAAGGGGGAAGAAACCCGCACAACGGGGCAAAGCAGTAAAAAGAATTCCAATAAGGGAATTTTAATGGCATATAAAAAAAGAAATCACGTCCACCCCTGGACGTGCTAATATTGAAAAGTTATACACTCGGTAAAAGACCGTGCAACGCCGGGCCATGCAGCTAGTACACATATAAAATTGTTTTAAGAATATTATTACAATAAAAAAGTATATAAATGCAATTTGGAGGGGGGAATGAAGAAACAATGACATATTTTTCAAACATTTTCTAATTTTATAAGGAAAATAATTCTATAATAATAATAATAGTTTATTTAAAAAAGATAAGATTTCGGTACCGGGGTTAAGCTGAATTCTTTTGGAAAAATTCATCTTATTTTCAGAGTAACGATCAATTGAAATAGTAACGGGTGTTTTTTGTTGAAAATTCTCTGCTGTGGTATAATAAAATATGAACAAATCCATTATTAAATTATATATTTCAAAACTTTTAGATCAACCCCGGTATAGATATCCTAACTAAGAAAAATATTATTATTATAATGAAATCATTTTTCATAACATGAGAATGCTTTGAAAATATGCCATTATTTTGCTTCATTTTTCGACAAAAAAAATTGCATTTAAATATTTTTTTTCTTCTAATAATACTTCTAAAATAATTTTATATGTATACATGTATTTTCTAATTGATCTGACATTATATACTAAAAAACTATTCATTTATACGATTTTTCAAAATCATGGTTTCGAACGTAGTCAGGGTCACCATAAGGCTTTCAAAAAAGCTGGTAAAACGACGCTAGTGCTCATTTCATTAAAAATTTGTGTTAACATTAAATAAGTTACTATTAACAGCATTTGAGTATTGAAATTATTTCAGTTTCCATGTTATTTTCTTTATAAATTTGTGGAAAAAGTAATTGGAAACAGCGATAACTCGTGCTATTTGATAGACTTATATGGTTCTTTACCCACCACCAGGTCTTGAGGAGACTGCTATTCATAAAAACGAAACTAAGGAGTTGATTTAGATTTGAATACAAATCAAAATAGCTGGTATGTAAATCTGAAATATGTTCTTTGAAATTAATTCGAAATTTTGCACACTTGTCAATGACCGATGACAATACAATAATTTCAGAATTTTGTTCCATTGTCCTGATCATGATCACCAAAAATAACGATTTCCAGATTTGGCGACTAGTTCCATATACCATTTCCAGATTTGGCGATTTATTGCATATACCATTTTCAGATTTGGCGACTAGTTCCATATACCATTTCCAGATTTGGCTACTAAGTCCAGATTTAGAGACTAAAAAATTAAGGTGCAACCCTAAAAGCGAATACACTTGTGGTTAATACAAATAAAACCAACAAACAAAAAAATGTACTTTTTATGTGAGAAAGAAAAAGGGGAGGGTGGATGCATCAGCAATTTCTTACCATAATATAAACAATTGTCTAGTTTTTCTGAAAATGGAAATAAAAAAAAGAAAAAAGTAATTTATGTTAGAACTGCTAAGTATTTTTTTAATTTTATAAAGTAATAAGTTTAGAAGTAATGATGCGATTTAATATTATAGCAATACGTTTAAAAGGTGATAATATGATTTGTGACGGGTCTATCCGCGTCAATCTTCCATTAATCCTCTTGGGTAACTTTGGGGCCAGCAATTATTCTATTTCACAGCCTCCTCGGGAAAAACACGAGATAGTGATATGCTAATGAGTTCGACTATATAAAGTCTAGATTTAGTAAGAAAGCGAAGGAGAAGGAATTGCCAAATTAAATGTAAGTATCGACTACGGATCTCTTCAGCGAGCTTAGCGCGTATTGGATAGTATTTGATATTATTAATCATTAAAGGAATCAAAGAGATTAGATTTAGTACCGACCTGACGTTAGTAAGGGTTCGTCTCCTTTGTCAATTCTGATAGCTGAGATTACTTAGCAGGGAATATTAGATTTAAAGGTTAGATTTGAGTATCAGGATTAATATAGGGATTAGATAATCACTCCAGGGTTTCTACTTGTAGTTGAACTTGTAGTTGTTATTTGTGTGTTGTTAATAAATATTTGTAATTATGGCTTTCGTTGGTGATGATATGTTTCCTTCCACACTTAGAGACGCGCCGGGCAGTGTGAACCCAGTTCAAGATAGGACTGGGGCACGACAGATTGACACTTAATATTTCTTCTTAACACACTTTTATTAGTTTGACCTGTATCTATAGAGACGGAATCTTTGAAATATAATGAACTGTAACGATACGGGACTCATCAGAGGCCGCATAAACGGAGAAATTAAATCCACTTCAGACTATTTTTTACTTTTTAGTTCGATTCACTTTAAAAAAGCGTGTTTTTTATTTTGTGAAAGAAAAATTTATTAATTCTATTTTCGTCTGCTTTCATTTAATAATTCATAAAACACTAATTTTTTCTAACTGTTTATTTTATTTACTGAAGTCGTTTGATATTATAAGATTCGTTGCTAAAGTTGGCATCCTTTTTGTCATGAATCTAGATGAGAGAATTGTGCAGTTTACTGTGAGGATTCGATTTTAATGTGAGTTTTTGCCACGTAATAGAAAAAGCTGTTGCTTTTACAGATTGAATTAGTTAGATTTAAATTGCAAACAGCTTTTTTTTTCAGTGTTCTTATGTGCAAATATGTATTCTTGTTCGTTACGTATTAATTTTAATTAAAAAGTTTATTCTATTTCGAATTGATTATTTGCATTACGTTTCGAAAACAGAAGCACCGAAACAAAAACGACAAATAGACCATGTATGTAGAGCAATAAAGATATGATCATGTATGTTGATCATAAAAGATCAATTTCCTAATAACCTAGAGAATGATTAACAATCTAATAAAAGAACATTTGTGTTCTCTAGATCTCACAGCAATAATTTTATTATTTAAATGGCAAACAAGCAAGAAGTTTTACATTTAAATAGTTTAGTATTTTAATATAACAAATTAGATATTTAGGCAGTGTTTCAGTTATATATACTGTCACCAGAGGAATAGGCTAAAGGCGTCATACCAGACTCTTTCCTTTCTTGCTCGCTTTATCGGGAAGTTTTCCGTTCTTGAGGACACTCTCCTGTGAGCCTGATGACAAGTTGCTCGTGCTCCTCGTGTCCGTTGCATCGCCCTTCTTGCTGGATTCTTCTGGGATAGGCGGGGAGGTGGACGTCCTCTCGGATGGGGACGCTTCGTGAATGGTGTCTGAGCGGAACTTGACGCGTCGTCCCAAGAACTCTGGTCTTCCCACTCGGCAAGTGCACGTAGGCTATTAAACAGTCGATAGGATTAGTTGGTAAGGAGCTGCTGATAATTTGTTTACTGATTATAATAATTCTATAAGATTTAATCGTATGTTTAACAAATTAAATAGCTTCAGAGTTTAATAAACCAAACTCGTATGAGACAAACGAAGCATTCAACAATTATTTTAATTCAACAAATAATTTTCCTCTTTTCAAATTTGTAAGGGATACAGAAATAAACAACTTGAGGTTATTAATAATGGGTAATTAACTTAACAGAAGTAGGA
>BMAO01020733.1:0-29707 GCA_019973975.1 Trichonephila clavata | reverse complement strand
AAACTCCTCGGAAAAATCATTGAACCCGTTTGAAATTCTAAGAAAATAGCCATTTTTTTTGTGCTTTTTAAAAAAAAGAGAACATTTCTTTCGATTTATTGATTTATTAGTCCGATTAGTTATATTTATATAGAGAGAGTATTGGGGTTTCAAAATTTCTTACTCTTAGTTTTTATTTTAAGATTTTTTCAAATATCCTAAAAAAAAAATGGGAGTCCAGAAAAAAAATTATTTTGTTTTAAAATTTTTTTCGTTGCAATTTATTTTTTTTCTTGTAATTAAAAGCAATACTTTAGATTTGAAAAGAAAATAACCAATTCGACAGCATTACCATTACGCTAAGAGATTAATGGTATTTCTACGAGAGTCCGAAGAGCCATATTTTGTAAAATATCTCAATTTTAATTGCAATATATGTACATATATAAATGTGTGTGTGTGTGTGTGTGTGTTTATAGTACTCAAGTATAATCAGTTCGTGTTATTTTTTCATTATTCAAAATTATTTTTTTCAGAATTTTTCCTGTATTTTACAAAGAAAACTTGTATTTTTCTTGTATAAAAACCAATGAGAGTGTGAAGCAGAATATTTTTCATTGTTAATTAAAATACTCATTTAAAATAAAGTTATTTATTGTTTAAGTAATTTAAATTCAGAAAACTACAAGTATCAAGAATTATAAAAAAAGTCTGTCTATATGCTATAAGAACTGTAAAATTGATTAAATTGTGCCACTTTTGACGATTGTTCGCACATTTGTTCTATAGATAATGTTCAATGCTGATCAATTATGTCCAAAATTTCAAAGCATTTTATTGCAGTCTTTTTTAATACTTAGAGGAGTCCTATATTTCTTAACATTCCTTAGTTGTGACTAAAAAATGTGTGTGTGTGTGTGTGTGTGTGTGTGTGTGTGTGTGTGTGTGTGTGTGTGTGTGTGTGTGTGTGTGTGAGTGTGTAACATATTATTATATATACATAGATTACATTTCTTAATGTTATACGTTTATTTAAGCAGAATTGTTACTGTTGAAATACGAATGCCATTTACATCTCAATCATTAGATTTGAATTTTCTTAATGCAATCAGTTGCTCTACAAGCAACTTCATTACATTTTTAGGAACCTTATAAAAAGTTATTTAAACAATCTTTTATTTACTAACATCTTTTCAAAATTGCAAACATCCAAGGTTTACGCTACAAAACAAATAGACAGTTACAGTAAACAAACATTAAAACCTTATCTTATATAAAATTAGATATAATAAAATATAATTTAATAAATTATAATTATTAAATGAAGTTAGAAAAAAATATACTGTCAAACGCGGGCTCTTAATTCCATGTATTAATATTTTTATTTTAATCCAATAAGTTAAATCCCATTTTCTCTTAAATGAATTATTAGTACTGTAACCTATAAACAAGTATTATTTATTTTGGCATTTAATTATCTAGTTACAAGGAAGCAACAGAAACTCGAGTAGGAAGCATTCTTGGTAAATACTTTCACAATGTAATTGATTACAAACTTATATATGTTTGAGGTTTTTGTGTTTATCTTTTAAATATGAGAAAACATTTTTTGTTCGACAGTAATTTTATAATCTACAGAGATCAAAATTCGTTTGTATTCTCTAATCAGAAGTATACAAATTTAAATGTGATTACCCAATCCCCCCTCTCTTCCTTTTTAACGGCTCTTGAAAAACATAATATTTCTGAAAACTTAATACATGTATTCAACAAAAGAAAAGTAGTTATATGTATGCCGTATGTTTATGCCCATATTCTAACTACAACATTTTTTATTTGTCATATTTTCATTTGCATTCTAATTCATTTTCATTATTTAAATTTCCAACGCTTCAATTCATTTGCTTTACTTTATCAAATGTTAAAATAATTATTTTGTGTTCGTGTATTTGATTTATTGAAAATGAAAGTGATGTTGAATAGGATAATTTTTATTTCTTTTATAAGTAATGTAAACGATAAATGAGCAAGACAAGCTCTTTGCAATTAAAAAATAAAGGATTCATATATCATTTGAATTTCTTGTGAAAAAATATTCTAAACATTCGAAGTAAACAATATTCATATTTATGCAACGTTTGACTAAAAATATTTGAAGATTTTGATACTGCTGCTTTGAATATTTGTTAGTTTCTTATTATTGATTTAAGTTTACTTTTGATTTTGCTGTTTTTGGTTGAGTTAAGACTTAAGTAATTCCGAATATAATGTTTATAAATTGGTTAACTTCTTATGGAATTTATAAATGTAAACAAGCTTACAAAACACAATTTTGTAGTAAATTAATCTTTCTTACTTGATAGCTTTTAAATCAAACAAATTGAGAGTAATTTGAATGTTTATTTTACTATTTACAATTAATAAAATGATATTTTTTTTCTTTTGTGAATGGTACAGAAGTTTCTTTTTCTCAATAACTATCTTAGAATTAATCTAGAATTTAAGGGGGACATGGTACTATTTATGAAAAAATTTTTAATTTAAGGATTTTAAGAATTTTTTTGGTTGTTTCTTATGTGAGTATACTATGTAAAACAGATCTTGTGTTCAAAATTTTATAAAAAAATAGCCATTTAATTTTTTAAAGTAAAAATTTTAAATTTGTGAAGTGATTTTAAAATGCTACTCCTCCTACAAAAATTTACGTACACGCATGAAATTCAATTTACAAGTACATCAAACTATGTATACCATATTTCTTATGGATTTTGCGATAACATTATTGGTATTTGTACAATACTTCCTTTTATTAATGTTTATTGAAAATTCCTTAAAATGTATAAATTCAGAGTTCAATTATTTTTTAAAAAATAAGTATTGCTTTGATTCAAAAATGTATGTTAAGTTTTGATACATGTACTGTTAGCAATAGTTAAAAAAATTCAAAACATTTGGCATTAGGTAGAAAAAAAAGACTTGGCATTTTAAATCAAGACAGACTAATTATTTTATCTTTCTGAAATAAGTAAGTTTAAAATTTTGATTTGTCACAGGAATGTGAAAAAAAAACGTATAAGCTATCCCAATTCTGCGCTTTTTAAGTTTAAAGCTTTCAAATTTTGTGTGTGAGGTTATAGTAATATATATAAAGACTAATTTAGGCTAGAAAAATTTCATTTGATTTTTCGACTGATTTCTGTCAATTGAATCCAACTGTGTCCCTTTAATTTTTGTTAATCTGTTTGGCATTTATTTTATAAACAAGAAATTAGTCTCTTTTTTATGCTTACAAAATGTTTCCAGTGTTTTTCTACAATTATATCTGATTAAATTCATCATTCTAATAAACACCATCTCATTGTTCCAATTATTCTATAAATTCCTAAGCAGTGGGATTTTTTAAAAAATTTTGTTTTACACAAAAATGGCATAAAACAAAATTGTATGTTGTATTTCAGTGTTTTTTCAAAAAACTCATATAGGGGGAAAGTGGAGAAACACAAACGTAAAAATTCCTTTTACTGCATTTTTTCTGTATTGTAAAAATATGAGGAATATTTATTTTTTCATGGCTGAAATACGCAATAACAAGGGAAATAAAATTCCATCCGTGTTTCCAATGTAATATTATATATATTATTGCAGTATTTTTAGAGGAGAAATATTTTCCAATTTAAATTAAGATTTGAGGATTTCTAACACAAGTCTATCATTTAACCATTGTAGACAAATACACTTACGGACAAAAAAATTAGCACACCAAGAAAGAGTCATCAAAATGAAACGAAATTTTACATAAGTAATAACTACTTTGATATGATTAGAAAATCAAAGAAAAAGGATCATTTATTTCAGAGAAAAAGTCAAAAGAACGAATGATATAATACCCTGTTGAACCCCATCTAGCGAGAATGCTTGATGCGATACGAACGCTCATTGCGGCATACAAGTTCTGTATGATGTCTTGAGACATTTCGTTCAATATTTGCTTTAACATTCAAACTTAGGGATGCGCAACTTTCCGTCCCAAATGATCCTAGATATACTCGATTGGAGAAATATCTGAGGATCTGGCAGACCAAGGAAAGGTAGTAACAGTGAGGAGATAGTCTTTTGACACCCTTGCCGTGTGAGGCCGAGCATTTGTCTTGTTGAAAAATGGATTCTGGGAGCCGTTGCATGAGTGACAAGACATGTGGTTGCAGGATGTCATGGACATACCACTGGGCTGTCATGGTACCACGAATCAATACTAGGGGTTGACCGTGTATTGTGGACAATGGCACCCATACCATCAGATCAGCTGTGGAAGCGGTGTGTCGCTGTAAAGCAAAGGCAGGTTTGAGGCGTTCACTACGAGGGTCTCCACACACGAACACGATTGACATCACTGCTAAGATTAAATAAGTATTCGTCACTAAAGACAACCTGCTTCCCTTCCGCTGCAGTCCAGTTTTATCGCATGCGGCACCACTCCAAACATAGGCGTCGATGGGTGGGCGTCAAGGGTAGCACAAGTAATGCGCACGCCGCGATCTCAAATGTCCTTCAGCCAGGCGCCTTCGTATGGTTCGAGAAGACACAGGGGTCCCTAGTGAAGGTGCGACCTGTGCCTGGAGGGCGGTCGATGAAGCAGTTGGCTGTGAGCGTGCATTTCTTACGATGTTGCGGTCTTTTCGACGACTGGACGTACTGAGCTTGTCTTCGTGTAAATGACATATTTCGAATCCACTGGTCCCAACACCTCCTCACAACACAATCAGAGCGGCCTTATGGACGAGCCACTCGCATAGCTGACCATCCAGCTTCCATCATGCCGATGATTCTCCCCATCTCAATCTGCGACAGTTGCTCATATTGACTTCGAAAACGGCGTAAAGGCATGACCAGTGCTCCCTTAGTAAACGATTCAGCACACTCAAACAAGCTTTGGTTACATGTTTTATACTCCACGGAGAACGACGTTAAACGCCATCTACCGGCTATACGTATAGCATAATCACTACGCGTTTCTAATCATTTGCATATCTCTCCGACATATACCTTCATGCCAAGTTTCGTTACGATTCCCCAATTATTTCTTGGTGCGCTGATTTTTTTTGTCCATGAGTGTACATATAATCAGTATTTTGATAACATTTTTATTTATTCTGTAGGTTCTACTACTGAACATTATTTCATTTCATTTTTAAAACATTGGCTTAAGATTAAGAAGTTTGCTGTGTATCTTAAAATCAATTTGAAGTAAACACTCTAAGAATATAAAAACGAAATTTTCCAGCAAGGGAGAAAATAATTATCCCAAATTAGAAAAGTTAGCTCACACTGTAATCACTCTATTCGTGAGCCTCTATCGAATCCTCTTGGAGAAAAACTATAAGAAATTGTTCTATTGAAAATTTTCTCTCAAAGAAGAAGATGCGGTTTATGTAAATCAGGGCTTATATTTAAGTATTAAACTTTAGGTTCAATTTAGAGAGAGAGGTTAGGAGTTAGAGAATAACTTAGAGTAGTAGAAATTTAGACGAGAGTGACTCGCGTCGATAAGTTACTTAATATTTAAAATTGATAATTGACGATTTAGTCATTAAGATATTTGAATTAGAATCATGTTCACTAGAAGTCAAATAACTGAGAATGGAATTACGATTATTTAGAACGTTAATTGCAAAAACGTTCCAAAAGTAAGTGATTCAACTCATAATTAAATATTTAATACCTAGTCTACCTCGCGTTTTGCTCCAATACTTAAATATAAGGACATTTCTTACCCTGGGTCTTTTGAATTGATTGATGGAACAATAGAATAGATTTGTTTTGATTATGGTTGATTTTCATTCTTACACCTCAAACACTGATGAATGTCAGAGGACATACATCTCAACACTTAATGGAAATTATTTTGACAGTTAGTTTTTACCAATAAATACTGTATTTTTTGTGGACAACTAACTCGCTTCCATGTGATATTCGTGATTCTCGATAATAGGTCTAGCTCTAATTTTTAATAAAGGTAAACTTTTTCTTAGTACTGTTATACGCATTTTACTCCATTCTTCTTAAGACCGTTCAGAGTTCTTGGATGACTTTTTTTAAAGACCTGTTTAAATAAACCGAAGCACAAAAGTCTATTGTAGAAGCATAGTGTGATTTTACACGTATTTTATCAAATGGGACACACTTTATTTCTATTTCTGATTATTTCTTTGATAAATAAGTGGTAGTTGACGTAGACCTGTAACTAGAGGCTTCTCCCATATGAAGCTCACTTTATCAATGTCTTTCTATCCAAAGTTGGAATTTCTTCTTCAAAAATTGGTTCTAAAGTATTCTTCTGTTAGTAGAGGAAATTAACTTTGGTTTTACTTGAGACTTTTTTTATTTTTAATTTGCCGGTGGTAGAATATCTTGCAACTATCATAAACTCATTAGGGAGCTTTACTGTACAGTGACGAAGCCATTTTGTATAGTTATTCCCGTTAGTTGAGCAATAGAAAATTGATCTTTTATTTTTTTACTACAGTCACTTTAATATACCAATACCTCATCGAGAGTTACTACAAATTTCCATTTTTCAGCAGCTAGGGGATTTTTATATAATTTTCTACAATTTTCTCTTCTATCAGCAATGCGTCTTAAAAATGGAGACGTACTTTAAGTGTTAACATCTCTTTTAACTTTAAATCCTTATGAATGATTTTAATTATAGTGCCGGAACACATTCCCACTTTCGATGCAATGAATCTTTATGTCGGATGGTTTACTTTTAGGATCAGACTTCACTTTCTTGATAGCTGCCTGAGTTGTAACAGTCTTAGGATGAAGTTACGTGGTCATGTTTTAGTATTTACTTTGTGCTAGATCATTTTTATCTTTCAAATTTAATATATTATAAATGTCTTTGATTAAAATGCAATAACCGAAGTTTTTGTACCGCTTTTTAAATTGTTGATACGAGTATTTCTCCTTGTAAAGCGTAATTATGTAACTTTCTGGCCATATATCGTTTTAAAGGTTCCATTTTTAAAATAAATTTTTAACTTTACATTTCAATCAAGATAACACCTTATCATTCGATTTTTCTGAATTTCCCAAAGTTGTATATTAAATTACAAACGAGAAAATGAATTACAAAATTGTTTCCATAAAGTGCGAACTACTTTCTGTATATGCTGGTAGAAAATCATTAAAACTCCGAAAATTAACAAAATTTGGTACTTCTTGAAATAAATAAATAACGTATATGGAATACGAAGTGAAAAGTGATACTCGTCCTTAAAACGCATTCGATTCAATTTTGCTCATTGTGATTATAGCTCTACTTCTTAAGCCAATGAATCATTTGTGAATGACATATCCGTTATCGAAAATTGATTTTTAAGTCATGAATCATGCTCAAATGATATTCTTGGCAAGTGGAAAATAGCGAAATGATTTATTACGTATCGGCAATATACCGCAAAGAAGCTACATTCTTCTGCTATATTCTGCCTCATATAATTGACAGAATTGAACTTCAATGACAATTACATGTCCCATTCCTTACCATTTGCTGTCAACAGTGCAATTTACATATATTTATATGAATATGAGACACATTCACTTTTATTATTAAATTGCTTCTTTAAAAGATGTATAATATGGAGATCTTAGAAAATCCAAGTCTGTTAACGTTCCGAAAGGATCATTTTTTACAATTCTTGGCCCTAGTTATTTAAAATAGCTGAACTCATTATTAAGAAAGCTCATGCTAACCAAATGGCTGGCTTCACCACTGTAGTTTCTTGGAATTTAAAATTAATGCCACTAAAAATGTTGTAGAGACTGACGGATGCGCTTTATAATATGTCGAGGCTGAAGTATTACGTTGGTATGGTAAGCAAATGAAGTGCCAGGTTAGATGTCGTTCTTGACAGTTGATTGTTGTTCAGAATTACATGAATTCACCAATAGCCATTGTCCTGATTGTAAGTGCGATGTTAATAAGCAGTCATCCAATCAACTCAAAATTCAAGTTGAGCGGTACAATGGGGCTCTGCTTTCTTTAATGGGGTCTGGCACATCCACAGGAGCTCATGTTAAATTGGGCAAGTTTATGTACATTTTTCTCAGAAACTACTTACTTATCATGGGTAAAAGTTTTACAGTAGGTAATGTATACTATCAATAAAACTTAAGCATTTTTTTAATCTGTTTGTTAAAATTAAATTTATTACAATTTTTTAAAAGTTGTCCAAATTTTTCTCAAAAATTAAGTGTTTGCTAGATATATCTAACTCCCTCCATTAAAATGTGTAAACATATTAAAAGTCTGCTCACTGAAAATTTGAGGATTATATGATAAGTAGGGGTTTTTTTGGGAGGGGGGAGGTACATAAAGTGTGAAAAATATTATACGTTTTGAGAAAACAGGCTTTAAAGTAAAAATTTGCAAATTTTGAGCATTTCTTTTTTTAATACTTCCCAGAAGCAGAAGAAACTTTTTTTTATTCTCTGCATATACAAGCGATTCTTCTAAAGTTTTTTTCCCAGTATTTTTAACAATTTTACCTTTTTTTGGATCTTTAGATGCTTTCGTTAGGCTACACAAATTCTACGTGTATCTAGCTTCTTGAAGCATGAAACACAGCTATAGCTTGATCACGATGGTTTAAGATCATTAGTTTTGCTACATGACATACATTGAATTGTGCAATAGCCATATTTACCCCTAATTTTAGATTTTTTAATTCCACTAATATAGCTTTTGGTATCATGGACCATAAGGGTTCTGAATCTTTCCATGCGAACAACAATTTTTTAATAACATAGGATCACCTAGATCTCTAAAAATTGGCTTAATTTAATTCATCGTGGTGTATAGAACATGTGTATGTGTTTATGGTCATAACGCTTTTTTTACATTCAGCTTCTGTCTTTTGAAACTAGCACCAGATATTTATGCCCGCAGATTACAGTTCATGTTGAAGGCTCTCGTTTGAAGACAAAAGATGAAAAGAAACAGCCGAAACAGCAGTTTTCATTCTGTGTAGATCATTGATATTATTTCTAATAACCATATTATAATATCTTTGAATTTTTTATATTAAAAGTCGGTGAGTCGGTTACGAACACTTAGGCTTTTTTCATCACAACTTTTTTCTCTCTGTTTCACTTTTAAGATCCAAAAGATGTGTATCCATACAATTTTCTGGATAAGTCAAATACACTCTAATTTCTTCACTAGAACATCATATGGATTCGCGCTCGTCAGAAACTTATGCAAGGGGAGAAACAGGTGCTCCTAGCTCAAGGAGTAATTTCATTTAAAAAATAAATTAAAAAATACTTCTAATTATATTGTATTTCCCCATATCATATATCATTTTTAATAAAAATATTTGAACTTTTAAAAGATATAAAAAAAGTGAAAATCGATAGTTTTTTTGAAAATACATGTTCCAGACTATGAAACTAGAACTAGACTAAAGAACTATGAAATGGTAAACAATAATTTGCTGCACATAATATGAAACTTATGCTCAAATACTTCACGTGCTGATGTCAAGAAACTAGGGTATTAATATGCTAAATAAGTTATTTCTTTCGTCACATGATCGTGATTCAAAGTTATCAAATCATTCAGCAATGACTACTAAGTTAAAAATCAGAGAAAAGTTAATCCAAATTAAACTAAACTTAACTTTAAGATTCCTTATAATGGAACAATTTGTATTATCCTGTAAATTGTAATATTTTTTAATTCTGCTAGCTTCACCTTTTTCACGCAATGGTTTTTCTTTTTAGCTATGTAAGTGGAACTTCAAACAATATTCCCAAACTACAACAGCCCAATGCTAAAAATTTTATCTTCACTGTTAACGTAACAACTTTAATTTTTTGTTTAGTGTGAGTCTTGAATTTACAAAGCTGTTCATATAAAAATGTCAGGAACTTTTTCGAGTTAAATATAAAATTTATCTCGTTGTATAGAAAAAAAATCATCAAGCAAACATCATCTTAAGTGTTTTTTCTATGAGGTCTCTACAATTAAAAACTACATGAGTACATAAAATCATAATACATTTTGTAAATCGAAAGCAACATTTTATTTTGCTCAGTTAAAAAGTTAATATAACGAAAAACAATACACAGATATTTACATGAGAAATTTTACTATAGGCCACTTTTTGATATGGATTAAAATAATGATGTAAAAAAATTGATGTCCTACACAAAAGTATAAGAGGAAATAAACGAAAGGATGTCTTTTATAATATTTAAGTATAATATTTAGATTATACATCAAATGTTTTATTTTATTTCAAAACTGAATAAATGCCATTAAATGAAGTGGTTAGGAAGAAATTAATAGAAATATGAATGCGTATGTGTGTATTTTTTAGAATATTTTTTTTTAACCAAGCAGTCATTCAAAATTCTATCTTTAGAAATGAAAGAAAATTTTCTTTCATGTATATTTTTCTCATAAACACAAGCTTTAATTAAAACATTTTAATTTCAAAACAATCGTGTTTAAAATATATTCTCATTTCTCGTAAATCTCCTGAATTATTATAAGCAAATAAAATATTTTGCCAGAATCGTTGATGCGGGTTGCTTACTGATTTCCACGAAAACAGGAATTTAAAACTTGATTTACGTTTTATTTCACTTTTGATTATTCATAACTGCATTTGCTTCAATAAAATCTGGCTCAGCAAAATATATTTGTTTCCTTATTCTGGCTTATTAAAAATAATGCATACTTTTCCTTTTGAAATTGAAATTGTTGCTTGTTTACTTAGGTAAACATGATATCTACTTTATTTTAAATTGAAAAAGAAATGTACAAAAATTTATTTTGATACTGCTTTGAAGTTGAATATTTTATTTAAAAACTTTTTCAGTAGGAATTTGCTTTCCTGGAATCCAACATTGCAAAACACTGGCTGATTCCATTCTTTTATTATATTTTATCCCATTGTTATTTTATTGTATTTTATCTCAATCCATTCAAGATCATTTTACCTAACCACAGCTTCTGCACTTAGTAACAAACAACGAATGGAAATGTAAAAAGCATTGTAAGAGAAAGAATTCCGGAAAACTATTCAAAAAATATTTGTGAAAGGATTTTCAATAAAGCTAGTATTTTCAGCAATTATTGAATATTTATTTTGAAAAATATTCCTCGTATAATCACAAGTTTTCCAAATTTATTTATTTATTACTATTTTCTTTGTTTACTATTCTCCTAAAACGTGCAATTAAACTTATTTTATAATCGATATATAAATAATATTCATATCGATTTCCCAAGTAGACATTTTATTCTTTTTCGGGGATTTAAACTTTTTAAATTAAGTTATAGCAGTCTTGCTTAGTTACGGCTTTTTACCTAATTGCGTCTCATCTGTAATCTAATATTTTAAAAGCCAAATTGAAACACGTATAAAATTTAGTTAATAAATGGATGAAATTCATTGTTAAAATTTACTTTGAATAGCTATAAAATTTATTTTAATTTACTTTCACTTTTCCATTTCTGTGTTCAACCAGATATTTTAACATTATTTACATTGCTGTTATAAACATAAATTCGAATTAAAAACGTCAAACGAAGAAAATTCTTTAAAACATGTTTTTTTTATACATTTCAATACAATTTTTAATTTACGCTTGAATAGTATTTAATTAAAAAATTTAAGTTCCATTTCGAACTACATTTTTATTAAATTAACTTATATCTAGTTAAAGAAATAATCTGTATATACTTATATAGACAATCCATATAGTACCTATAATATTCAATTTCTCAATTGTGATTATTTCTGATGTTTTATTTTTTTTATACCTTTATCACGCAAATCTTCATAGACTGAACACAAATGCACAAGAACTTTATATATATCCCTACGCGTTGAGGTATTATGCCATTTTAAAAAAACTAAAACTATGTGTAAATATGTTGTGTTTTAAATAAGTGTAATATTCCGGATTTCTCTAAGTGTACTTGAATCGAGAATAAGAACCATGAAATACGTACTCGCGCGATGCATAACTTATTTCTTTTTTAATTTAACTCTCTGATTTTTATGCATAAAAGAAATGATTTCCTAGTGAAGCCACATGTTCATTCTTTTTTTTTCATGCATAAAAATTAGAGCAACTTAATAAAAATTGGCTTGCAGCTGATATTTATTTCTAAATGTAATTTATTATATTTGGAAATAAGAAATCACTTCCAGACCAAGTTTTATTAAATTGCTCCGATTTTTATGCTTGAAATAAAGAAATGAATGGACGGTTTCAATATCAAATTATTGCCCTTTAAATGATTGAGTGATTGTTGTTTTCAGTATTACAAAGAAATTCTACTCGGAATTCCATGCAAAAGATGATTGTACTCAGACATTTAAAAGAAAAAGTACAATATTTTTGAAATTGAGACACTTGAATTGTAGAGACTAAAAAAAAAAAATAATAAAAATATTCAAATTTAAGGGTTCATTAAATAAAAAATAATTTATAAATATATTTACATTGTTAATATATTATTTTAAAAGTTATTGGGAAAGGCCTTTTTGATTTATAAAGATATTTCATTAATTTAAATATATTATTGTTTACTTATAACTTAAGGAAAATATTTGATCTTAATTATAAAAGATAGTGAATAACTCGACAATAGTTTAAATATAATTCACAAATCAATTGTAGAAAAGATAAAGAAAATGATGAAATGTTCTAGTAATACATTTACTTTTGTTATAATACTGAAGAGAGAGACAAAATTCATGTTTTACATTTATATCGTTATGTCAAAAATATCCTTCTAAATTTGTCAATAGTTATGTTAGTTATATCGCAAATACCTACAATAAATATGGTTTTTATAATTGATTCATTATATTTTTAAAACATTTGGGTGCCCAAAGATGAATTTGTACAAAAAAATGGACATTTTATTTACTATTATGTAGAAATAATTTTTATTATAATTTTTTTTGTATTTATTAGAATTACAGGTTACAATATTATAAGCCTATTACAAAATTTTAACCAAAAAAGACATTTATCCAGTATGATAACTCTGCATTACATAGAAATTAATTATATTCTTCAAAAAATTTCAACGTAAATGCAAATATTTTAAGAGAAAGAGTAAAATCTGCTCGCATCAGATATTTTTCTCATTTTTTCAGCCTTACATCGACATCGACCAAACTAAAAAAAGAGGGCCTTTACTTAAATAAAAATAAAATACAGTGCAAGACCTTCTTATCTTCCTCGGACAGAAGAAATGAAATTATGACATTTAAGAATATTTAACTACAACAAATACATGATAAGGATCTAGAATAGCTATCAGATCTCTTTTTGGTCGTTCTGAACTCTACTTCGTAAAAAATGGTTAATAAATAACAAATAAAGCCGATGAAGACAATGAGCTTTGACATGATTATGGGATCTCTCAGGAATTGGAAAGTGAGAAACCTTTTCCCAAAGTCGTGGTATGAATTAAGTATATAGAACTTATATAACGCTTAATGTCTATCAAGAACGAGATTCTAGCTAAGAATAAGTGAAAATATTTCTTTTGGCTCGTGAGTCAATATTATGGAGGTACTGTAAGAGCACATTATTTTTTTCAAAAATAATTAAATAATCTTACATTTATTTATCTTTGATAAATCAAATCTCGCAGTAATATTAATTATATGTTTTATCAAAAAATACCGCACTGGAACATAATCGTACAATGCATTGAGTATCCATTTGGCTACACAATTTTTGTTTCAATTTATAAGAATCAAGTGATCGCAACAATGCTTGTTTAGAAATTCATTTTATTTGCTTTTCATGAAAATCTGTTGAAATACTCGCTAGATGGTCCAAGCGGTACTGGAGTAATTTTTAAACTATAAATTTCAAATTCAACCGAGATGTGTTCCAATAATATATTACTCCATCATTAATAATATTATCGAACCATTTTTGTTGAAATATTAGAAAAAATTGGTAAAATAATAGCTTTAATATCTATTATAAAATTGTTATAATTTAGGATTTGGCACGAGGGGATTATTTCCAATCTAAAATATTCTTGCTTCCATCTGGCAACATTAAACAAACATAAAAGTCGAATGATTGTGATTTTGAAATTTACACTAGTTAACTAATTGTTTATTAAAGTTGCAATTTGAAGTTTTACGTGAGCTATTAAAGACGGAACTTATAATATTCGCCATGGTCAATTGACAAGGACGATCCTGAATTGTCACTCCTCCAAACTTCAACATCATGCCAACGTAGAAATTTACATTGGAGCCATAAAACCATGGAACGTCTTCGGAAATAAAATAGATCTCGGAGCAAATAATGATCTTATATTGATATTTTTAACTAGTACATAGAACTTACAAGGTATTTACAAACCTTTAACAATTACTCTTTTAAATACACAAAATAAATAAATAAATATTATGTTTTGAAACTGCTAGATAAAAATGCATTCTGAATTATAAAATATCATCTGTGACTGAAATGAAATCTAAACTATGAGGTATAAAGAAGGAACTAGATGCTAATGTAGATGAAAAAAATTATCTGGTTTTAGTTTTCAAGATAATAAATATGTTATTATGTTATCTACGTTATTTGACATGAATTATGGGGAATTTTTTTTAAAAATATTTATTTGATTATAAAAGAATATATGTTGAATATCTACTACTTTCTCTGAAGTAATAATTACGAATAAGAAGCGTACATTTATATGATATAAACTAATACAAAACTGAAAAAAAGAATATTTTAGTTTGTCTTACCATTTTTTTGTCTTTATATTTATAAATTCTTATATCTTGTATAAGCGTACATTTAAAGAAACTGGGGGGGGGGAGTCAAATTGTAAAATTAAATAAGAACAAAATTTATTTAGCTGAGGTGGTTAACTCTTATATAGAAGTACAAACATTAAAACCTTAAACATAAGCAATAAACATAACACCTTTTGTAAAATTGAGCTAGGGCAAGACACAAGGAAAAATGAAGTTGCATAATACCACTACCTGATGTTAGGTACGAAAAAATAAATCACTGGCGTAAGCATTTAGATTCAAAATAAAGTCAAATGTACTTACAACCGCTACTCTTTGTCCTATTATTTGTACATTATGAAAAAGCAAGTTATTATATATACATAAATAATATTGTGTTGTATTATTTAATAAGGTAAAAATGAACACATTTTTTTCCTTACTTAGTTAATAGATTTTCTGTACCACAATTCTGGCTATAATTATTATTTATAACTAGATGTACCCTGCCACGCGTTGCTGTGGCTCAGTCTGGTTAAAAAGAAAGCACGTTTTCAGTATGTTTAAACATTTGCATTGGTGGTATGATTTTTTTATTAAAAAATGTATAAATATATATACACAAAACTTTACTTAACCAATATCATTTGTAATTTTTTAACCAAATACTTGAAGTTATTACAACTTACTTTGTCTTTATGTTATGAACTTAAATTTATTGATATTGTATTTATAGTGGAGACCTAAAATTTGAAGATAAATTTTAAATGGCTCTACTCTGGATTCCTCGAGGGCGATGGGTTAGTTTTATAATGCTTATGCATATTTCTATTAAATCAGAGATGCGTTCAAAAATGCACATTTCTCCAAACAAATATCATTTGGAAACATGAATTGTATTTCCTGATGTTATATAGGGAATGTTTTGATTCAGCGGTATATCTGGCGAGCAAAGTTTTTAATGGCACTGGTGGTCTCCAAGTTGAGACAGTTTAATTTTTCCAGTGGTACAAAACATTCCTTTTGTTTCTCCCTTAAATTCGGAGAATTACAATAATTATACACTTCAATCATTGTGCTGATGAGAATATGCTGGCTCAACCTATAATCTTCCACTGGGTTGTACCGGAATACAAGGTGACTGTCATTGTGTGATTGCTCACTCCAAAATCATGTTTGAAGCTGATGTGCTGTTTCTGGTTGGCATTTTTCAGCCACTCGCAACCTATTGTGTTCCTTTTTTTGAGAATAAAGCAGATATGATGTTGCAAAACATGAATGTTGGGCTCGCAAATGTGCATCCTCAAGTTTAGCTGCCTGTTGCTCTGCTGCGCCCTCAGCATGTGCTTGTGCCATTCTTTGTCTGCTTTTCTTGTTTGCTGATGCCTGTTCCTCCTCAATTTGATGTGCAATTACACTCATCGCACTACTTTTTCCTTGTGAGTATGATGACCTAAGTTTGATTTCCTGAAAGGCATTATTTTTATGTAGTGAAGCTAACTGACTGCAATTAAAAAGAACAAAAGTTAAAGCAAAAACATATAAAATTAAAAAACATTAAGAAAAAAGGAAAAACCAGGAACAAAAAGAAAGGGAGAAAATAAAAAAATGCTAATGAAATACTTCTATTGTGCATCCATTAACATAGCTCAATTTCAACGTAAAGAGAGATTGAAGATATTTTTATTCGAATACGCAAGAAAAATTCAAATATAAACACAGATTTCGCAGTAAAATCTACAGCAAAATATGGTGTGAAATTTATGTACTGAAGCTAACTGACTGCACTTAAAAAGAAAAAAGTTAAAGCAAAAACATATAAAATTAAACAAACATTAAGAAAAAATGAAAAACCAGGAAAAAAAAGAAAGGGAGAAAATAAAAAAAATACTAATGAAATACTTCTATTGTGCATCCATTAACATAGCTCAATTTCAACGTAAAGAGAGATTGAAGATATTTTTATTCGAATACGCAAGAAAAATTCAAATATAAACACAGATTTCACAGTAGAAATCCACAACAAAATATTGATAATGATGGAAGATTTTTGCAATTTACTATTCAATTAGCATTAGCAATTGTTATCAACAAATTTAAGGGCCTATCTTAAAAACAGAGTAGCTTATATCTGAACACTGACTGTTGTAAATTAAATTTTAATTATATAGATGACGCTGCAAGTCATGTGAGAGATGTTTACGCGTTTGGCTTGTAGAGTCAGAGTCATGTAATGTTCTTTCTGCTGTGTACTTGTCTTCTGTGTTGTCTGCAAAATAAACAAAATGCCAAAAGATGAACTGAATCATTGAATAGAGAATGAATGATGCATTGGAATTATAATAGTCTACCTGACCATGGAATATAATAACTAAGGAAATACAATACTGACTGCTTCACACATGGACAATTCTTTGTTGGCAGGGTACTTAAATATTATTATCACTGTGCAGCCAAATTGCCGCCATGCAAATCACACCATTTTCCATCTAAATCTGATTTTTTCCCATAAAAAACGTTATAATCTTTGTTGTTTAGATATTAAGGTGCAATACGCATGGCGCCAATTTTGTTACAATGATGCTAATACATAAGTACCGTTGTGTGTTCCAGAGCAGCAGTCATCAATTGGTGAGACATTAGTGATGGTCCACTGAAAAATTGAGATATTATTTACCCTTTTGTGAAGATTCAATTTAAAGAAAGTTGAGCAACAAATATCATATTATGGATTATACTTTAATAAAAACTTTTAGTTACCACTTTTAGCAAATTTCCTGAGTTTAGTAGTTTTTTTTTCAGATTTTCCAACGAAATTTGAAAGTCAACTTAGGTAACCACAGTAAATTGGTGGCAAAACTCTTCAGTCAGTTGATTGTTGGATTGTTATTGCTTTCCATGAAATTTATTTTCAGGTGTATGGAAAATAAATTTCCTGGAAAGCAATAACAATCCAACAATTAACTGACTGAAGTAAAGAGAAATAAATTAAGCTTAATATTACAGAAAAAACGCGATGCAAAATATAAGCAAAATTGTAAACATCCCGCGATAATACTATCCGAGTGTTGCCAAAACTACAAAACAAAATTTTAGTTGTTAAAAGAATAATCATTAAAAAAATTATTTATTTGAGAAATAATCCTAATTAAGTATCAAAGAACAAAAAAATGGATAAATATTTCAATCGCTAATCATAATTTTAAAAAAATATATAATAATTCCGAAAAAACTGTGCGTAAAGTATTAATTTCCGCATTCAGAGAGAAACGCGACATCATATGACGTCATAACACCAAAAAATCACTTAAAAATTAAATTTCAAAAAATTTAGAGTGAATTACGAAATAAAAAGTACATAAGAACCCGTCCGGATTCAAGTGCAACGTTATGTCAAATTTTCAGAGTAAATGCTTCAGTAGTTTCGGAGATTAGTGGCTTTGAACAAACACACATTATATTTTTTATTTATACAGATATCTTAGATTGTGATAAAGCAATCTACAGTTTGAAAATTCTTAATGATTCGGATTGATTGTTTATTTGTGCTCCACTTTAAGGATAGGTGACTGTAACTAAGGATTAAATTCTAACAGTCTCTGTTCATTTTATTTACGAAATGAAATATGAAATATATGAAGTATCTCAAAAGCCACCTAAATAAATTAATATACATTAAAGCAGTTAAAAAATGTTACATTACTATATTTATGCTACCAATTTTCTATGAGAAGAAGACTCATTATTTTAGTATGAGCAATAGAACTGATTTTACATTGCATTACAAATTAACGAAAGTCATATTTCTATTTTAGAATATGTACAATACCTAACAGTATCAAAATTTCCATATGATTTCTTATGCGTTCTATTTAGTATTTATATTATATTAGTATTATGAATTAAAATTTCAACAGATTTCTGTGAATTAAAAGCTATAGAATCTACACAATGCATTAAATAGTTGAATTCTACGTTTTTGCCATTTCAAACAATTATATTTTTGAAATAGTTTACAAATAACTTGCATTGTTTATAGACAATATTTAGTTTCTATTGAAATGTGAATGACTTTTATTTCATAAGCGATAGTTTAAGTTATTTCATAAAACTTTTGCATTTTTAAAGTAATACGTAATATGCTATTCTACAACTAATTATGGATATAAAGTCGATTTGATATTTAAAAAGTTTTTAAATCATTCTTAGTAACTTGTTTATGAAATTATTTTTAGATTTAAATTGTAATATATTTTCCATTAATAACTGTGAATGTTATAAAAAGAAATTTTTATGAATCTATTTTTAAAAGTATTTTACGAAGAATGCACCCTAAATATGGCTTTCCCCCCCAACATTGCGTAAATTTTAAGTGTTGAATGAAATTGCTATAAAGTTCAGAAACAATTCAGAAAGATAAGATAATGTTCAAATAAAATTCAGATACAATTTAGAGTTCAAAGGGCATTAAATATAAGTCTAAGCTATTTGAGAGCAAAAACACAAATTTAACACTTTCCCAAAGAATTCAAATATTTTTTAACGCTAAATAATTTAAAATTTTTACAGTAGCATCTTTCAGTGATTTGAAGATAAATAAAGTTTTACGACGTAAAAATATATTTAATAATTAAAGTATAATTTAATGAAATACGCTTAGAAAATGTTTAAGTTTGCTTATAATAAAATTAGCTTATTTAATTGTTTATTAGAAAAATACTTCGTGAACAATTAATAAATTTTAACCATTGAGAGATGCAACTATTTTATTGTATAAGAATTGTGTTTCGATTCAGAATTACTAATTAAGTTAACTTCAATATTTTTTCAAAAAGAAAAATGTGCGAAACTTTTGTTTCTCTTTTCAATTAATGATTTTGCTCCTAAAGATGATTTAATTGCATTAATGTGAACAGTATTTACATTTTTTTCGAATTTATCATTAAACGGCCGTATTCTTATGATTGATTTTACCTATTTAGAGAAAAAATATAAATTACAAAGAAATCATTTTTTGATAAAAAATTCAATTGTAAGCATATTTAGATCAAAACTTCGAACGAGCAATACTTAAGAATCTCAAACAATAAGAATAATTTTCGAAAGAAATATTATCAACTATTTTGTATATAATGTCTTTATTTTTCAAATCAAGATTGCGTCAAATTGTTTGTTGGTACAACTGTTCAATAATTAATTGCATAGTTGATATCCTTTTATTGCTGACTTTTCATAAAGCAATAAATTTAAGATGAATTTAATAAGTTTTTTTAATGAACATTTTCTTTCCAATTATTCTGATTAGTCCTTTTAAATACATTTGTTTTTAATATAATTAATGCATAACTTCAGTATCATTTCACCTGGAAAGAAATCATTTATCTGTATATAACATTTGAGGTTATAAATTTCCTTTTGGGGAAGAAAGTAAAATCACCTGAATTTTAGCAGAATACTTCTACAGATCAGAAAAAAGTTTCGACGTTCTTCTTGCTATAGAACTCGACAAATTTAGGTGAAACGTATAGACCTAAAGTCGATAAAAGACTTGATTGCTTCTAACGAAGAAGTCTGAACCATCGATATGAATGAATCAGCAAGTGCGTAAAAAAGTTTCCGAAAGAAAGCATCTTGTGCAAAGCACCAACCTCAAGAAAACACAGAATTCCTGACAATATACTTCTTTCTATCCCGAATATAGGCTGATGAGGTTACTAGTGGTATAAGTAATTTATTGGTTTGATTTATTCACGTTATACGAACAAGAGAAAATATGAACAAATACAAAATAAGTATAACCATACATTATAAGAATCATAAAATTAAAAAATATATTTTTTTAATTTTCCATATGACTTGTTTATATTTATGAAATAATAATTTATAGAATTATATGACAAATTCGTTCGAAGAAATAACTGGAAATACCCTTAATTCAACGTCTCTCAAACTATGGTATTCACTCCCTTAGGGGCAAACTAACCCTTCATGGGGGGGGGGATAGAGCATATTGAAAGCAAAACAAAATATATTCTGAGATAAACAAAATAAATCACCTATTCACACTATTAAAAGATACTTATAAATGATAAGCACTGTACAGTGTTTTTGATAATTAACTTATCAATACTAAATTAAAAACAAGTTGAGTAATTACAAGTGACTTCCCTGGACTTGTCATACACAATATCATACAAAATATAATACTTATCCAGATAATTTGTGCGCAGAGTTTATAATTAAAGTCCCATTGTAGCTTTAGAGCCAAAGTACACTATTATTGCATTCAATATACAGTTGGCCGCCCATCCGGTATAGTGATCAGTGAAGCTGTCTGCGGTGCCGTAGGGACTGGGCTCGAATCCCGGAGAAGGCATGGATGTTTGTGTTGTAATCCTTTCTTCTGTCTGTGCTGTATGCCCTCATGTTATACATTGCGTGGTGCACGGGGTTTATAAATGTTAAAAAAAAATTACAGTTGTTGTATAAGGGTGAGCGGCGATGAAAATTATGACTGAAAATTGGGACGTAAAAAGGGAAAGACTGAGAAGCACTGCCGTAAGTGATATTTTAAAATCTTGTACAGATTCATGATGGTGATAACTATAATTTGATTTATATTTCATTATTTCTCATTATTCAAGATATTTACACAAAAAATAATACAATTACGTCACAATGCGGGTATATTAATTCATATACACATTTTCTCTATTTAATCACAACTTTATTCCTTGGTATTATAATCACACACACATATATATACTGCCCAAAAAATTAGGGGAGCACATGGACTTCACAAAGTTACACTTCATATATATATATATATATATATATATATATATATGCAAATCTATGTTCATGATGTTAGAAACCAGAAAAAGGAAGTTGTTATTTTTCTTTGTCTGAGCGGTGCAATTCAACCTTTAGGTTGTTGTTTTGTGAACGTGTGACTGGAAAATCTCACAACAACGTGATCTAACGGCTCATGGCTTGGCCTGTTATCGAGAGACTGGAATCCATGCAAACACAAAGAACTGTGGCTGACACTGTTATAGGGACAAGAAGTGTCTTCATTGCAAGAATGTGGAAATTAGTCCAAGAAACACAGGGCACATTCAACTTTGATTAGAACTAGGTGGTCCACATGCTACCACAGCAAATAATGGCCAATATTTTTTTTTCCTGTTAATAGCTCGTAGAAACAAAACAGCCAATTGGATGCATATTTAAATACAGTTTCTCTTTGCAAACAGGATGAAGGATTTCAAGCCAAACAATCCTAATTAAGTTCCATGTGGATTGTAGTATATAACATTGATGTGTTTTTTTAACAGTATAACGCATTGCAGACGGAGAAAAGTGGGTTGCTGAACACAGAAATTGGATGTAAAGTGATTAAAGTCACGGGCTGTTTACCGACGAGTCCCGATACTGTTCAATGTAGGACACCAGACATGTTTTAGTATAGCGTGAAAGGGGTACTGTAGAAAAACGTTATATTCGTTCAGGATATATCACATTTCAGACAAAGTAATTTGATGGTATGGGCTGGAATCATTTTAGGAGGAAGTACTGACCTGCATATCATTCGGAATGTCAATTTGATGGCTCAAAAGTATACATACGAGATCCTGAAACCCTAAGTTTTAATATACGCTGAAGCCATTGATTATTACTTTCTTTTTTGTATAATAATGTCAGACCCCATACAGCTGGTTTTGTGGAGAATTTTCTTTCATCTGAACAATCCGAGCAGAGATTGTTTCTCCGAGCATGTTATCTCTGCAGGGGATTTTTGGGATACACTCGGACGATGCGTTGCTGCAAGAACAAGTCGTCCCATTTCTTTCCAAGACTTGGAGATCAATCTTCATAAATAGTGGAAGAGTGATTAAGTTATAAAATAACGCTCGCACTAAAATTGCTTAAAGTTTCATTATTCATCCTTAAATTCCTCTTGTATCAAAACATATATTCCATTGCATTTTACCAACACTAAATCAGTTAATTTCATCTAACTATTTCATATAATTCTTAACAAATATTTATATCATAAACTTATATGTTGTGTCAAAAAAATTTTAAATAATTAATTGCAGATTGTGTAGTATGAATTATTTTTCAAGAATCTGTTAAAGTTTTGCAATCAATACTTACAAGAATATTGTGTCTTTTATATGATTAAATAGTACAACATACACCACTTTAGTTCTCACTGAGTTTTTCTAAGGACGCTGAGAATGTTCCCAAAGAGGGTAAAAATGGGGAGACTTTCATCCCGAGAACGGTGATTGACGTCTTAAGATGGCAATTGTGTATGTGTCACATGTGAATAAGACAAATGGAGTGCGAGACTTCAACTAGACTACCGCATGCTTTTTTTCACTTACTATCTACTTTCTTAAATGGGAACAATAGACCTAATTTACTATAATAACAAAAAGTCCAAAAGATGATGAGAATAGAAACCGTTTTCTTTCTGAAGAAATGCCTCTTTTTTTCCTTTTCCAAAGTAAACAGTTTTGTGATCTATAAATAGTAGAGAAAAAAAATAATATTGGATCGACCTGTTTTTGTAATCTTTACATGACAGAATTGTTAGATTGTAACTTAGAACTTTTGTCATTTGTTTGTTTTTCAGAAGAACAAATTGTTATTTTCTTTAGAGAAACCTTGAAGGACTGAGTTTTATTTTGTAATAATTCGAAAAATAACTCAAATATATTATTTACAAATTTAAAAGCAGTATGCAGTAAATTATATTCTGGATGCTTATTTGGCGAAACTATAATGACACATGCAAAAGCATAAATTTAATGTGGTTTTTGTTTTGTTCTTATTTTCTTACAAAATATGAAAACAATCATTCATTCAGGAAATTGATGTAAGCATGGTGTGAGGAAAAAATTATAAAATGCAATGCATTTTAGATTTTCAAAGTCTTTTACAATTGTTAGAGAAACATAAGTTATATAGATTTCAAAACACACTATATTAAAAATAAATATTTGTATGATCTGCATTTTAAATATACTGTCGGACCCCTATTTAGCGAATTTTACGATTTAAGCAAATTTTCCTTTTTCCCGACTAAAATGAAAAGGAAAACTCCCCTTTGATGAATAATAAACCTCCAATTAATGAATTTTTTCAACAACCGAAACCGGAAAGGGTGCAGCTCATTATTAGACTCAACATGTGTAGATGAGTCATGATTGTAGCCTATCGCGTTAGTTTTGGTGTAAGACAGGAAATTCCTTTACTAATTTCCCTCCACAACGCAGAGAATATTTTCAGAGATTTTACTATATGCTTTTTTTCTTGAGAGAAGTAATGATTACTATACGCCTGGTTTAGAGGAAAGTTTTGTTTTTGAAAACTTGTGAAGCATGGCGGATTGTAGGAAACAAATAAGTAGCAATTTTGATTTAGAAATTGATAATGAAACTCCTATCAAAAGTGTTACATTTACTGTCACATTACATTGTTTGTGGAAACTGTGAAAACGTACTCATGTAGCAGTATGTAAATGAAGCACAATTTTCATCTCTACATGCAGAGAAGATTTCTTTCCAGTCAGAAATCAAAGATTATCAAACATCTATAAGTCAATATTTTAAAATTTCCAATTAACTGGTGCTTAAAGAAATTCACTAAATATATTTTTTCTGCTGAATTAAAGTCTATAATTTCTAACAATGGATATTGTTTGTGTTGTTTCTTATTATACAGTTTCACGAAGGTAAATCCAATTTTTTTTTTAGCTCCGATGTTACGATTAACTTGAAATAACGGATAAAAGCTTAGATCTCGATGCATTCCTTTAAATGGGGGCCACACTGTATTTGAATTCCTAACGTAGTATCACATTTACTTTGCATAAAATGATGCAATTGATTTTTGTCAAAAAAAATGAAAATGAGAAAATGGTATTTAATATACTTTCTACGAGCTTATTTTGAAAATATGAGAATTCGAAAGGATGTCAATACAAATAAAAGAGACCTGAAAGTAGAGTGAGATATTTCTCTGCATGATACATCGAGTTAACGAATTTTAAATCACGATTTAAAAGCCATTTCATTTGTTTTTCTTCTAAAGCTTTTAATTTTAGTCACGATAACATAAATAGTTAACAATATAAATGAAAAATGCAAAAAAATTAAAATACTGCTTTGGCGTTAAACCTATACTTCTGTTGTTCTTAATTAAGATTACAAAATATCATAAAAGTACTGCAAATGTGTAATTTATACTCCACGTTACAATACCGTACAGGCGTAGGATGTCACAGTTCATTAAGGCATTTAAAAACGTGATTCTTTAAAGTCAATGCACACCCGCCTCAAACACTTTATCTGTACATTTATTCTATTTATTTATAAAAAAAAATTCTTAAATCATCTCAATTAAATTGCTTTAAAATCCTTGTGATTTTTAAGTTTTTTAAAATCTAGTAAGCATAACATTTTCAATGATATCAAAATGTATTTTTAAATTCATGTTTAGATTAAAATCAAAATTTGGGCTTTATAAATATTTTAAATAATAAGAAAAATGTTTAAAAATAACATGAAAAAACTTTTATAATCATTGTAAATTAATCTTCAGGTTTTTTTTTCAGAAATCTAAAGATTAACAATAACTTTTTATTCATTGGTTATACAGTGATCGCAAAATTTGCAAAATCACTGTAAAATTTGCGATATGTTTTTAAAAGATATTTGTATGCTGCTTCACACATGCTTTTTTCCACGTAGATACAAATAAAGAAAGCTCTGAAAAATGCAAAATTTAAATCTGCATTTAAAATGTACATGACTCTAACGTCACCATCATTTATTTTTATAGCTGATACTATATTCCTTCAGTTTCTCATATAGCATATTCATGATTCTCGATTATTTATGTCACTATCTTGCAATTTTATCGAATTGGTTTTTGTTATTGCTATTTACAAATATTTAAATTTATCTTAAGAATTTTATTAAGTATCATATTGTCTGACTTTTTTTTAGGCATCTAGACGACATCGTATCTCATATGCAATATAAACCGTTTATTTCAAATTTTCTTTATTTTTTCTAACATTTTATTTTAAGCTAGTAATATCGATATCAAATTTCATGTATATGAAAAAATATTTTTTTATTCTAAGCAAAATTAAAATTTTGATTAATGCATGAAATTTACCTTTAAATCAAATCTTAATTGTGAATGATTTTTGTTTGTTTGTTTTATATCTTAAAAGGTATAGATAATGTGTGTTATTTGTTGTCTAATATACAATGTAGTTCAAAGTGCAATGTTTTTAACTAACTTTTTAGTACAGGTAAAAAATCCAATCCATGTATTTTATGTCCTTATTAACATGTATTATTACACTATATTATAATTTACAGTAGATGGTTGAATTATTTTTAACCGAAGAATATATAAAAACATGTGATCATAATGTGATCTTAAAAGCAATGTTTTAATGATGTATTTCATATTTTATTTTAATAAATTTTTATATTTTATAATTTAAATTTTATAATTTCTAATTTAATAATAATTTTATTAATTAATTATCAAAGTAATTCAACATTAATTTCTTATTTAAGTTTTTTAAAAAGTTTTACAATTTTAATGACTTGATAAATTAACAAAACAAAGGAAACTTCAACATCTTTACAAAGAGTTCATTGTAAAGCATGATTCATATATTTACGTTGAATATTTTTTATATTATTGAATTTTAAAATAACATTTTGTCATTGTTACTTAAAGTTAAGGTTAATTATCATTTAATCATTTTTAAAAAATTAAATGATTACAGTATTATTTGGATATATACAAATTTGACAAGCAAAGATTTTCTTTCTAATATTAGTTTCTCCTTTTTTTCACCTTTTGAATCATCGAGGATTGTACAACACAAACATGAAAGAATTCCCTTTCGATAAGGAAAGCAAATAACAAAATGTGAAACTGTATGTCCTATTACTGAAGAAGAAATTATTACCTAGAGCAAGGTACATGAATCATTCAACAGGTAATTCAGTTCTGGCACATTATATTTTTCTCTTTGTATAAAATTACTTTGAAAGGGAAATATTTCCACTCTGAATATCCAGACTTCAAGTTCATTTTTGACAGACAGTATTTTCATCATCGTCATTTCAAATGTCATTGAGGGGAGCCATAAATTGTAGCACTAGGCTATATGCTTAACGAACTGCTGAATAATAAATCTCCGAATATTCTAAAGCCAATTTAGATGAGCTTAAAATTTGAATTTGTATATCGATTCATAGGATTTTCTTAAACGGAAATATGGACTCCTGAATTTATGAATGTATTACACTAAAATTCATATGGCTGATAAAGATTTATAGTGCAATTTAACAGCACTCTATTCATATCATATTTAAATTTTACTATTTGCATGAAAGAAAATATTATGTATTCCAAAAGATTTCAAGACCACGGAACTTGCACAAACTTGGAATAGTTTATGTTTATATAATCAATTATCACGTGTACTAAATTGCCATAAATCTGAAAAGGCAAAGCTGTAAACAGAAATATAACAAGACAATACAAACAAAATTAAGATAATAAGTACAATATAGAAAACTCTTAAACTTAGGTGCTAAGATTACAAGGTTAGACATAGTTTTCCTCTGTAATTTAGCTGTACAACTTTGCTGCAAAGAGAAAAAATTAGAGTTATAATAAGCTTCCGTTATACCAAAGATAATAATCATAACAGTTGAAGAGTATAAAATAGAGAGAGATATGGTTTTCCCATTAAATGTTTTTCCTTTCCCGTAATCACTTAAGTTATCTTTAAATATTTATATACAAGAATGATTAAACTCACTAAACGGTCTTATATTATTGGAAAGAATAGTTTCAACGAAGAGTTTCATCTCATTAATTTTGAAAGATTTATATCATTTACATGGTCTAGGAGAAACGAATTGTATATTTCATCTGTTTTAAAATGATTTATTCGATCATAAGTAAATTATTTCTCATTATTTAGTGCCATAAATGTGTTTAAGAAAGTGTATCTACATATATGCATAATTGTATTGAGCATTGATTAACGATATTTTCGTCTATATCTCAGAAAGTTTTATTTGTGTTTAATGGAAAAGGCATGAACTCACTGTGTGATAGTTCCAAAAATAAGTGCTTATAATAAATACATATTCTGTTATTCCTTCAATTATGTGTTTAGAATTTTCTAATTATACCTATACACTTATCTTTGTGTGTATAAATGTCTAAAACAGAATTTGTATGTTATTTTTCTTCTGCTTCTATTTTCTTTTCAGAAACTAATTACATGTAAATAATGCATTACCCTTCAGTGTTTAATTTATTTAAATCATCTTCTGATATTTTTGTTTGGATTTTTATTTTTATAAATATATAACAAATGTACTTAGTAAAAAAAAAATTTAGTCCCCTAAAATAGCGACAGCAATGCCTGAAAAATTAAAGCGTAATAAAAATAAACATCAGCAAATGTTGAAATAAATAGAATAAATTCGAAACATTTTGAAACAAAATTGCATTTTCCCTTTACGACCTGCGAATATAACAAATTCATTATTATATTTCATTCAAACACATTCCAAAGCTAATTTTCTAAGAAAGCGCCAGAAAAACAAAAAAAAGGGGGGGTTAAATCGCCATACTCAGTTTTTAATTATAACTTTCTACAAATGATTTTCTTATAGACTTAATGTTGATTGCAATTAAGTGACGGAAACATCACATTAGATGTAATTGTTTTCGCACAAGATTCATAAAAAGACTTCCGATAAACGCCACTTTATTTACCACTTTCCACCAAATATTTACCACCTGCCTTGTTCTCGTGTCTTGTCCGATATTACGTGCATCCTCTCGTACCAGTGAATCCCGCCGACACATGCAGAGAAACTTCACTACAGCGCAAAATGACTTTGCGGTCGATTTTAATTATAAGTTGAGCGCTTCCTAACTTGGCACGCAAAGCCTTTACTCAGAGATGTTTAGTCGCCGATCGTTGATGAGAAAGGAACCTACGAATGTTTATTATGAATAATAGCCAAAATTTTGAGGTGGAATTTAATCATTTTGAGGATGCAGAAATGTGGCCGCGGAAATTTTCTTTTATTTTTCCGAAAGATATGGTTGAAAGAAACCAAAGAATGCTTGTCTGACTTTTAAAGTTCTGCTTGTATTTTTCAAAAAGTTAATTTTGCCATGATGGAATGAAAAATTTCATATAGTATAGGATTTAAAAAGCTAGAAGCTAGACGTCAGTTTTCTTTATTTTATGTTAAAATTCCACTTGGAGAAGTGTTTATCTCATTCTAATGCAATTAAAAGTACCTTCTGGGATGTACAAGTCTTTTTTTTTTTCGTCATAAACTGTGAAAAATTACGGAGACGCATAGTAATAGGCACGAGAAAACCTGGACTTTAAATTTAATTACTCAAAAGATGGACTGTTTTAACAAAATTAAAATTAATGGGAAGGTTTACTGAAATAATTATTTGAATTCCTTCTAATTGTGAAAAAAAATATTTATATCTTTGAAATTTTAAGTCATGCAATTTAAATTAATTCATAAGTAAACTCATTAAAACATTATTGTGAAGTTAAAACTAATTCATAAATCTGCTGAGATATAAAATGAGTATATTGTTGCCAAGATAAAATTATTTTATTCTTCTTTCAAACGGATTTCGATTTTCCTTTTTTGTGATTTTATCGCCTAAAGTATTTGCACAACGCATTTTCAAAAAAGTATTTCACGAAATACGACTGTATGAATACATATATTGTATATATACATATGTATAATATATATACAGTCGACTGTCGATAATTCGAAGTTGAAGGGATCAGTTAAAAATTTCGAATTATCAGGATA
>BMAO01020732.1:0-80761 GCA_019973975.1 Trichonephila clavata | reverse complement strand
CTTGTAATGCTCCATGTTGTGAAAGATTAAGTAATGCAGCCTTTGATGGTTACAGGAACAAGATATTTTTAATGTTCATGAAGTTCCACAACACAAGGAGATCACACACACAAAATACATATGTAGGAATAGACATAAAGGAGGGAAAGGCTTTCCCTGACTCCACGTGTATCCATGGCTCGGGACCACCGGCGGACAAGAACTCAAAAAAACGTTCTCTTTCCCAAGAACAAGTAGTGCCACCTGGCTGTCGTTATTTGTCAAGGGAAGGCAGAGTTTAAATGTAACTGTTACATTCTCCCCCTACACCGCCGAAGACCGTCTCGGCGAGGTGGTGTACTATCAGACAATATGGCATTCTCTCCAGCAGTTCCTCTGGGGATAAATGATTGTTTGCGAGGCCTTCCTCTTCTCCTTAGAGGTACTACAGGAGACTGGGTCTGTGTGACATTCAGAAAAGGTGTTAAAGCTGATGCATGATAGACACCTAAAGGTTCGTCAGGTTCGTCACAACTAGCTACTACAAATATGGTGGGGGATCTCTGGGATAGCACAATGTATGGTCCGTCTCTCCTGGGCATCAGTTTGGCACTCCTGTTTTGACTCGCTTTGCTTAATGGGTGCAGTTGTAACCATACTAGATCATTAACTTTATAGGCAGGGCTTGGTCTACGTGATTTGTCAGCAGATGTTTTTTGACGATCTTGACTCATCTCAATATTTTCTTTATTTGTGACATATATCTTCAAAGCGTTTTAAATAGGGTGTAAATTCAGGTACAAATTATCGTTATGGATGACAGATCGTAGATCAGTATTTACTTGGTCTAAAGTTCGAATTTCTCTGGCGAAGGTTAGGTATGCTGCCGTGTGATCTGTGGACTCACATTTTGCAGTATTCAATGCTAACCTAATAGCTGGTAGCTTTTCAATCCATAATGTATGGTTGTTACCTACCATCATTGCAGCGAGGTTTCAAGTCGCTATTTTTTCTTCTACTGGATTTGCCTGTGGGTGATATACGGGAATGAGACTTTGATTGATATCCAAGACATAACATAACTGCTGCATTACCACACTTACAAATTGAGTCCCATTGTCACATATTAGTCGACGGGGCACGCCGTACCTTAGGAAGACTTCATTTAGAAGTGTTATAGCACATTCTTTAGCAGTAGCTGCTTTAATGGAAATAACTCTACCCATTTGTGGTGTAATCTTCCACTATGAATATACACTTCATACTTCTCTCGTTTCTGGTAAAGGACCAAAAAGATCATAGCTATGCTCTCGAATCGTTGACTGGAACAGGGGTCTGCAGAAGACCAGCAGGTTTCTGGTTTGTGGCTTTATATCTAATGTTGTGCACTCTGAACAGCTCTTCACATAATCGGCAATAATTCTCATAACAGTCCAATAATATTTTGAAGAAATTCTAGAAAGGTACCATCAGCACCGTAATGTCCAGCGTGGGAGCATCGTGATGCAATTTTATATCTTCTCTCTCTCGTGAGTAGGGACAACTATTGAGCTTCATCGACTTCACATGAGGTGAGTACCGGTATAGTATCCCTGATTCATCACGTACACTCTCCAGTCCAATTGGCAAAGTCAACTCCTTGTTGGGGTTTTCAAAGCAATCAATTATCTTTTTCTCACTCAGGATCCTTCAATTGTTCTGTTCTTAGTGCATTAGCTGCTCTTGTCGGGAAATCATAATTATAGTTTTTAATTCACAAATTTCTTCGTCCTTAGACGCTGCCTAGAAAGCATATCTGCATTAACATTGCATCTTCCGGGAAAATAATCAATCTTCGATTGTAAGATTGTATTTGAAGTGCCCAACGGCTAATCTTCCGGTTGGAGATGTTAAGCTCATCAGCCACTTTAATGGTTGGTGGTCGGATGCCACTGTAATTTCTGCACCTTCATATACCCTCTAAATTTGTTAAGGGCCAGACTACATTCAAGGCTTCTCGTTCTGTTGTCGAGTAATTCTTCTCAGCACAGCAGAGCTTAGAGTCTACTGGCATATTCTATGGCGGGACTTTCTCCTTGTAGCAGAACTGCACTAGGGCGTAACTACTTGCATCGTCGGATGATAAAAGGCTTTTTAGGATCAACTTGCTTCAGTATTGGCGGGGTTATTAAACATTGCTTGAGGGTCTGGAATGCTTGTTGCTCAATTTCCCTCCATTTCCAAGCAGTACTTTTCTTGTCAAGTTGCTAAGGGGTCTAGCAATATCTGAAAATTCGGGATGAATTTTCTATACATGAGCAGGTCTGTAAAATGACTGTAGCTGCTTTAGATTTCTCGGAGAAGGAATGTTTTTGTTATCGCTGCAGTTTTATCTTGATACCACCTCTATTCCTTAGGAGTTATCCATAATCCAAGGTATTTTACACGAGAGCAAACAAACTTACATTTTTCTCTGTTAGCACATAATTTAAATTTTTTAAGTCTGTCGAAGACCCTTCTTAAGTCCTCAATTGTTGTTCAAACGTTTCAGACAACACACGATATCGTCTAAATACAGCAGAATATTTACATTTGGCAATCCATTACGAAATTGGTCCATAAGACGCTGAAAGGTCGCTGGGGCATTGCGAAGTCCAAAGGGCATTCTTTTGTACCTAAATGTACCAAAAGAGCAAACGAATGCAGTCTTGTCCTGGTCCGCTGGATTAACCTCTACTTGATGATAACCGGATTTTAAGTCAAGGGTAGACATAAAAGCAGAAGATTTTGCATCATGTAAAAGAGCATCCATAAGGGGCAGGGTATATTTGTCAGGTATAGTAATCGCATTTAATTTACGATAATCTATGCACAACCTAACAGATCCATTAGACTTGGGCACTAAAACCACTGGAGCTGCGTATGGGGACTTGCATTCTTCTATAATATTATTAGCCAAAAGTTTATCAATTTCTTTTCTTAAGAGTTCTTTTTTGTTTGGAGATAATCTATAAGGTGCAGTTGAAACTGGCGGGTGGTAACCTGTGTTTATAAAGTGTTTCACGAATGGAGTTGGTTCTCCCCCGGGTCTGAAAACATCTTTACTTTCATTAAGTAAAACCATCAAATAATTTCTTTCTTCTACATTCAGGGCCTGTCCTTCTTCTTCTCGTAAATGGAGATATTCAATCTCAGTTTCATCAACAGGTTTGATTTGTAATGGAACATCACTATGAATTGAATTTGCGGGACAGGAACTACTATTTATTTTGGCAGTGCTGTCGTCTACAGGCAAGGAACATCTTTTGAGAAAGTATCTTGAAGCTTGGTTTGTTACCAAATACCAAAAATTATTACGCATGTCCATTACGATTCCTGATGTCTTAAAAAGTCAA
This sequence comes from Trichonephila clavata, assembly GCA_019973975.1. Classification (NCBI taxonomy): domain Eukaryota; kingdom Metazoa; phylum Arthropoda; class Arachnida; order Araneae; family Nephilidae; genus Trichonephila; species Trichonephila clavata. The sequence goes on along the minus strand of BMAO01020732.1, from coordinate 77,408 downwards.
CATCTAGAAGGGTGCGGTTACCCTTTGCATTTGGCAAAAAATTAAATCGGTTTGGAAAGTTCGTCCACCTATGGTGATTGGCACTTTAGCTTTTTTAACAAGGGATGTGGATTGCTGACATCAGCTAAATACATAGAAAGGTGAAACTCTGTGAATTTTTGTCCACGATTCTTTAAAAAGTTAAACATTAATTCTCCCCCAACTGACTGGCTGCTCCTGTATCAGCACAAACTGTGCTGTAGCTTCATAAACTTGAATGTCAAGTAGAGATACTGGAGTGGTAAGACAAGTGCACATCTGTATGGCATTGACAGAGGCAGTCTCTTTTTTTTGTAAGCATTTTGGACATTTTGATTTAATAAATCCAGTTTTGCCACAACCATAACAAGAAATAGGTGGGTGACAACCAGTGTTAATATTTCGTGCTGGCATGTAGCTAGAGTTAACAGAAGTACTGTTGTGGTTACCGGAAACATTCTTTTCAACTTTGAATGAATTAGGCTTTCTAAACTCCGAATTGCCCGTGTTTCTAGGAAACCGAGGTTTATTTAACTCTGGTGGTTTGGGGAGTTTTGTTAGTTTTTGAGAAGGAAGTTTAACATTTTCATACGAGTCCAGCTTTTCAGCTAACACGACTGGATCATTAAGTTTTCCCCAACTGTCAAGGAAATGATTCTTATACTCGGGAGGACATTTTTTTTAATTTGATCTGCAATGATGAGATCTTTCAACGAGTCAAAAAAGTTGACTTCTAATTCCTTTAGCCAACCTTCAAAGAAGGTTCTGAGCTCAAAAAATAAATCTTTCCATGTGGAATGATCCTGTTTCTGATGTCTACTGAATAGAACTCTGAAACGGTCAGCTGTCAGTTTGAACCTTTGTAATAAAATATTGCGAATGTGGGCATAATTTTTAAACATCTCTTCTGGTTCTCTTGCAATTAATCTGCCAATATCACTTGGAAGGACTCCAATTAAGTGTGATACCCAAAAATCCGCAGGTACATTTAAAAGCTTCATTTGTCTTTCAAACACTGTTAAGAACAATGACATATGTCATCTTTATCAGGAATAAATGTGGGTAATGCTGTTTTCAGGTCGAGCCTCATGGGGCTAGAATCCATTTGAGGGGCATTACCTAAGGACGGTAGAGGATTTTTTGCTTGTAATTTAAGCTTTTCAAGCTCAAATGCTCTCTGCTCAGCTAGACACTTATCTTCCCGTTCTATTTTCTTTATGGCTTCATCTTCAAGCGCTTTACGTTCATCAACAATGTTATCCAGCATTTCTTTCACAAACTGCTCATTATCCTCAAAGAATGAGCATGAAGTGATTTTCTCACGCAAATCGATGATTTTATCATCTGAAGTTACATCAACTCGTAGCTCAATTCCTAAATTATAGAGGTCTATCTTTTTTCCCTTTGAGAAGAAAGCCATATTTATCTCTTAAATAAAATTAAATTCAGGTTTTTTATATATACTGGAAGTTGTAAATTAAGTTAGATATCCCAATAAGCAATTATTACATATTAGCTACTCATTAACAACTGCCTTCCCTGTAGGGAAAAAAACAAAAATAAGAGAAACATTTCATAACATATAAAAAGATCCCGCGAAAATCTAAATAAATTTCCACAAACTCAGCTGTGTATCAAAATATAAAGTTAATTATGAGACACAATAGCACATTGAAAAAACTGTCACTACATGTTATGCTATGCTAAAAGTATATACTTATTACATGAAAAACATTTAAAGGCTAAATATACCACACTGTTAACCTTAATTAGGAACATGAAATTCTCAAAGTACCTAATATATATACACTTTAAATTATGACAATTGTAAATCCCCTTATTTGATTGTGAAAATCCTTATAATGATCATTCATTTATATCCAAAATATACCATAATACCTTCAAACACTTAAAATATGATAATTATTCTATCAGCAACAAAAAAAAATAATAAAATAAAAAAAATCAATAGAACTCAGTCATAAAGAACATTTTGCAAACAACATTGAACTGTCTACTCCTTATTTTATTTATTTGCTTATTCAGCATATCACATTTTCTGGATGAATCATAGTTTAAAACTAACACAAGCACAGAAAAAGGAAGTGGATACTCATATACTTCTTTTCTTTTTAATATTTGAACTCTTTTTTAAAAATTATTCGACTTACAATAATTATAACCAAGAATTTCATCGTTTACTCAATATAGCAATTGTTTGTAGCAAATTATTATATAGCAATTATTTTAAAACACACATATATTTATGAATATTGTTAAACAAGTTGCTTCGGTTTGAAAGCAAAAATGATCTTTCACAATTTAAATTTCAAAGGTATTTTCAACAGCAGATTGAAATAAGAATAAACAAGAATATTAAATTATTTGAAACAAAATATATATATTAATATTTTAAGAAACATACATAATCACATTCTTCAATATTATTTACAAAAGATTTGTTGCGTCTACTCACAGATTTAATTTTTCGTTTTCTTCAACCACACAATCTCTGAAAGAGATTTTTTCTTTAAAAGATCAGATTATATAGATATCTTGCAAGCACCATTCGCGCATTTTAAATGACATAAGATGAATTCACATAAGATATTTTCACTTTTTACTCAACACACTATCGATGATTTTTTTGCTCTGGCACACACATAACACTTTCACTTTTGGTTGTCCAATAAAATCGTGCACTTTCACATTTAGTGTCAGGGCGACACATACATAACACTTTCACTTTGGGTTTTCCAATAAAATCGTGCACTTTCACATTTAGTGTCAGGGCGACACACACATAACACGTTCACTTTGGGTTTTCCAATAAAATCGTGCACTTTCACATTCAGTGTCAGGGCGACACACACATAACAATTTATACACGTGGTTACTTGTCGAAGGAAAGCAAAATGCCGGTAAAAGAAAACACGTTGGGCAGCCATTGTAATGCTCCCATGTTGTGAAAGATCAAGTAATGCAGCCTTAGATGGTTACAGGAACAAGATATTTTTAATGTTCATGAAGTTCCACAACACAAGGAGACACACACAAACAAAATACATAGTGTAGGAATGAGACATAAAAGGACGGAAAGGCTTTCCCTGACTTTCCTCCCCACGTGTATCCATGGCTCGGGGACCATCCGGCAGCACAAGATCTCAGGAAAAACTTTCTCTTTTACCCCAAGAACAAGTAGCGCCACCTGGCTGTCGTTATTTGTCAAGGGAAGGCAGAGTTTAAATGTAACCGTTACATCCTTTATATATCACAAAAATTCAATACCAAACTGCATTTCCTCTTTCTTAGTTTTAAAATTTAGTTGCATGATTTGAAAGACTGTTACAAATACTAAGCTACAAAAAAATTTTCAATTCGTTGTTACTGATACCTTTTGTTAATCCTATTTATTAATGATTCTAAACTTAATAAAATAATTTTGTTTATGTTTCGCTTCAGAAATTTACTATGAAAAAGAAAAATATTATTCTTTTATGGTTTCTTTAAAATAACGCATCATTTTCACATATCTACGATTTTGTAATCATTCATATAATATCCGAGTTTCAACCATTTATCATGCTTTTTAGGGCCAATAATTCTAATGTGCCTTCAAAAAGTTTTATTCCTGAAGTTATACTGACATTTATACAAAGTCTTCTTATAAATGATCTGTCTACTGTTACGAATAAAACTAAATACCATCCATCATGCCAAAAGAAACTTTTTTTTATTTCAAATACATAAAATAAACTAAATAAACTATTGGACATTCCATTTTTTGATAATCTTGATAAATACTCTGACGGGAGACAGAAAATTACTTCAGATAGATAATATATAAAAGGATATCACAAAGTGCCATTGAATCTACGAAATGTAACCGATATATCTGGGTACTATGTGCTCTAAATATTAAATGACCCTTATGTACATAGTTTTGTGTGTTATAGCTATGGATATAGATTCGTTTGGTTTCAGGAAGTCATACATGTAACCCCTTATGCGGTCAATTTTTTTACCCAAAAATGTTCCAAAAATGGCACTTTTTTATTACATATAATCAAGAATAACACTTAACAGAATGCAAAAATGAAAGAGTTTTATTTCAATTTTAATGTATTTCCACTATTTTTTATTTTATAATTGAGAAACACATACAAACCTAAATATTTCTAAATATTTGCTTTTTATAAATACTCTCTACATGCTGTGAAAAAGTTTCATACATTTTAAAAGAATTTCTCTCATACTTACCAAATAATGTCGTGTCCGTACGTATTTTAAAATGGTTGAGGATTTTTTTTTGGGGGGGGGGTGTATATATCTATGCATACACAACTGGATGCATGGTGTAATGCAGAGTATTACATTGCAATGGGGACAGAGATAATATCGGCTTTTTTGAATTCTCTTTCCAGTATCATTTCTTAAGCAACATAATGCACACTGCTTTATTAATAAAACAAGCAGTTAAATAATTAATATAATCCCTGTTCTTTTTCGAATATTGTCAAAATTTTAAATTTCTACCTTCAAAGAAAAATTCCCACCTTCACCACAAAGAAAATCCCTAAAAAGAAGTATTTCTGTATCATGGACAAACTAGATCTCTTTAAAACATTAGAATTGTAACGGGTCTATCCGTGAATCTTCCATTAATCCTCTTGGGTAAACTTCATGTGACGAGGATGCCATTTGAGACTGCACCTTACTCTTTAACTTCCACATCACCTCCATCAGGACTTTGAGCCAAGGCAATTTTAATATGAATCAGCCTTTCTGCAAGTGGATCTTCAGTTGTATCATGACTCAAACAAACAACTCACTTGCTACGGGTTTGTAGTACCAAGCAGCTACAAAAGAAAGATTTCAGTGCTTAAATATACAGAAAAACAATAGTTGAAAGATATTTTATGTAGAAAAATTATGTTATTTAAGATAATTATGTTAAATAGCATAATTTTTCTATAAAAATAGCTGCTTATATTTTTTTTTGGGAAAAGAATACTGTAGATTTTTTAAAACTTGTAAGTTTTCATGCAAAAAGCTTATATGCATCCATTGCAAGTTCAATATTGCTTGTCATTTAAAACATTATAAACATATAGTTGTATTTTATTAACAAAATTTATCAAAACTAGCCATAATTAAAAAAAGAAACTAGATTAGAATAATTATATTCTTTAACAAATGCATATTCAAAAAAAAAGTTTCTCCCTAGAAAAGTTTAATATAACCTAAGGTTTGCTAACTATATATCAAAGAAGTTAAGTAAATAGTAGTTCAATATACCACTAATATTAAGCAAAATTCCTAGAGAATCCATCAAAAGTTTTCAGGAAAGATACACATTTAGTTTGTTATTACTGTTGAAACAGTAAACATTCATCAATGCAAAATGTACTTAGAATTTTTCTTGTTTATCTATTTCTCTGTAACCAGTTCGACTTCTTTAACTTCACTTTTTAAAGAAGCTGAAAATAATAAAACCAGTTACATACACTTCTTAAGGATACGAAGGATCAATAATCAAAGAAATAGAAATTTCATCTGGACTTTTTTTATATATCCTTTTTCTCTGTCTCTGGCAACAATTTATAAGGAATTTATAGTAACTTTTACAGTTATACAAACAATTTTTAGATGCAATTCTCTTCTGTGTAACAGGAGCAAATCTAAAAAGTAGGGAAACTTCATAAGAAAACAAGTATTCCTACATTTCTTTTAAGTTTTAATGGCAGGTGGGATGCAAAGCGGTCAAAAAAGAATGTTTTTTGTGATCTTCGAAAGAAAGTAAAAGTTGTACTTGTAATAGTGCTTTGAAATGTACCGAGATGTTTGTATAAACAGTAAACATCGTATTCTTGGAGAATATTGCTTTCAGAACTTGATAAGAAACATACGAGTATTAAATATCTTTGTGGCAAAGTAAAAGTGATCGAATATATTTTGGATTATCAAAATAGAGAACATATTTATCAGGGTTAAGAAGTTAATAAGTAATAAGTGTTATTTAGAAAGTTAATAGTTATTTTTTTCTTCTTTTCAACATAAAATGTATCTTTCAAAGTTAAGCTCTTTAAAATTTTGTCGTGTAATTTTATGTTTACTTATTTTCTTGCAATGTACTAATATTTTCTCTCTCAACATTAGTTTCCATAAAGGAAAAAACTAAACTAAAAAAAAAATATTTTAATTTTATGTACCAAAATATTAAACGTTTTTTCCCCAATATTTTAGAAACATATTCTTCGTACTCAGTATTACTTAATGCTTTCTCCCAGAATTTTTTTCTTCAAAAAATATTCATTTCTATTTAGTTTTTACGTTTCTTGTTTTTTTTCGCTGTGCTTCTTGAAGAATAACTTAAAGTTGTGATCAGAGAGACTTCTTTTAATATCTTTAAAAGAAAAACCTTCACTTGAAGTGATCGAAATAAAGGTGAAAATTCCTCGCGTTGATAACAAAACTTTTTATTTTACTTTTTTTGGAAGAGGTGGAGGGTTTCATAGAACAGTTTTTTCTCACAAACTGGCTAAAAGAGTGAAGAATTTTACCGCTCCACCAGGTGGTTTTGGTGTTTCCATTTGTACTGAAAAATCAACTGCAGCATGCCATTACGTTTGTAAAAAAAAACACCACCTTAGAATGTATCTACAAATATGATAGATTGTTTTGTTTTGTGGACTTACGTTTTTCAAAAAATAAATAAATAAGTCCGGATATATTTAATTTATACTTTAAAAAAAATTATAATAAGCATTAAAAACTTGTAATATATGTATCAATGTGAATTAGGATATACATTGCTTACATTTAAAAATATTTAAAAAAAAGAAATTCAGAGAATTTTAAATTTTTTAAACTTGTGTTATTGTAAAGCAGAAAACAATAAACACAGTGACCTTTGAAGAGACATAATGAGTCATTATAACATTCAAAACACATTATATGTTCACTAAATGATATGGTATGGAATGTTTGGAGAATGGTGTGCCAGCTTAAGTTTCGTCGGTTTCACTTGGCTTAGGTTCACAAGTACCAAATCCATCGCCCAATAGCCCTCGCTGTGTTTGATTATGTTATCGAAAAATCATTTAAAATTATTCATAAAATGAAAGAAAAAAAAAAGAAACGAGTCTTACAGTAGTCGCATATCATGTGTAACATCTGACTTGTTATCGGGGTAAATACGCAATAGGACTTTAATCCCGAAAAACATGAATCAGGTATGACTGGAAATAATTTTATATCGAATAGTTATATCTTTAATGAAAATTTTATTTATTTAACTCAAGGAGTAATGTAGTTTTTTAACAAATATATTTATTCTTGTTCAATTTGGGGAAGAGCAGAGACAATAGATTTATGAAAACTAAAGTATGACACATATACTTGTGATTTCAAAGTATTTAAAAATCGTTGAAAAACAGCGTCAATAACAGTACCACTGTTAGTTGTCGAAACATTTCGATTTGTGTTCATCTTTCAGAAAAGTTATGAGCGGCTAAGCTTCTGGCAAACTGAAGTTAACGTTAAAATCACCACTCAAAATCATGGGAAGCGAGGGATAGTTTTTTTTAAAAAAAGAGCAGAACCACCTTCGGTATACGGTAAATGTGCAAAATGCAGGAAATCTTCAATTTTTTTAACTGTTTGATTCGGAGAAATGTATGCGACCTCCAAAATGACTGTTTATCCATTTTCAACTAAGCATTCTGCCGCACATATATCCCCAATATATTGACTAACCATACCCAGAGCTTTGAAACAATCTTTTATATTTATATCTCAATTATGGGAGAAATTATCGCAAGTTCGACTTACTTGGTGGTCAAGGCGAGATTACCCCGGTGCATGGCACCACCTAGCCCGTTGGTTGTTACGCCACTGTACTTTATTAAATTTATATAAGATTTTTTTTGTTACATGTCTTAAACCGTTTTTTAATAAAACTATTGAACAGAATCGGAAATAAAGAACTGTTCTGAAATATTTCAGGAAAGAGAATAATTTAAATCACATTACACTATCATTCCATTATTCTTATAAATTTCTCTTGTCATTAAACTGTTTAAAAAAGGATTTTGATGCAATTTAATATTGTGAAATATCACAGAAAACTGTTTTGAATGAATATATATATATATATATATATAAAGGTTTCTGTCTTAACTCTAACTGATATTTTAATAAAATTAATTACTGTACAAAATTCGGAATATTCCTTATTTCGTACTCGTTGAAGATATTTAATTATCATTGTAGATCTATATATATATATATATATAACAAATGAAAAACTGATGATTCTCATACAGAAACGAAACAGCGTAAAAAAAGCAGTTTCTTTGTATAACTAGAATGTCCGCCAGTTTTTATGTACGTGAACCATGGGTTGGGCAGTAAAAGAGGGGTCAGTTGTCATATAAATAGTCTTAAAGCTGGTTGTAAACTGGACCCTCAAAGAACAAAAATAGAATGGGAAAGAGTCTCGAGCTCTGGACTGTCTCGAGCTCGGATTGCACTTGAAAACAAACAGAATTTCTCTCTCAACTTGTATGATTCTGTGATGCCCTTTTCTTTCATCATGACAGCTGTCAGAACATAATCATCAGAAAATGGAATAAAGTAAACTCAAATTTGGAAAAATAATAGCATGGAAAAAAATGTTTATTTCAAAGTCGAGAAAATATAGAAAATTAAGAAAAAAAGGCACATATAATTTATTTTTTATGATGGAACTATTTACCTTCGATCATTAAGACCAGTACTACATGAGTACTTGGCCTTTCCTTTAGAAACGCCCATTTCCCCCTCCCAAAAGTGGGCACTTTCATTGCTTTAGAGTTGGGATTTCTGTCTACGGGACCCTAATTGCTACTAAAGTTGGACCCCGAGATAAGGCTAGCGAAGAGACACCCCCAAGGCGCTGAATTGGTCAAATCAAACAGCGCGCGCTTCCCCCGACTTCCTGTTACGCATTTCCGTCCCTTTTCACGAAATCACTCCAACAAATATCCAGCAACTGAGAGTAAAGATGTTACACATCAAAAAATTCTTGCAAAATTCCAAATTTATAAGATACATACAATTTTAATGATTATTTTCACATTTTTTTTGCAATATCCGTCATATCTTTACACTATACATCCACTAATTTGGTAAAACCTTCCTAAGCAATTGGCTAGCACAATCTAGTTAAAATTTATATAACCAATTATTAAGGTATCCGACCACCCTAAAATTGTAAATTTTGCCAAAAATTGACAAATTTTATTTTTATTTTATTTTATAGGCCATCTTATTAGCTTTATAAAAATACCAAGTCTATTATTTTCCATTCATTAGAACAAAAACTACAAATGTTTTAGTAAAAACAGATGTCATTACTTCAGCAACATATATATATCATACTTTAAAAAGCGTTTTACTCGAAATATGTTTTTTTGAAAATAATCAAACGGGGTCAGCGATTGCTAAAATGTTTTGAAAATAATTAACTGAAAGTGAGTATGTTCTGCATAATAGTAGAAGTATCTTAACCTTCAGATTAAATCATCAATCACTAATTTATTACAAAATTTATAGTTCCTTAAGTGAATATAATGGCTGTTTTTTAAGCAACTTCATATAATAACAAAGATAAAGTCCTCTAGCTTTTGTAAAAACTGAAATATCCCTTATCCTGAAGATCATTTCAAAAATGAATAATATAGCAACACATGAGAAGGGAAAAATTGAAAATTTGTTCATAAACTTTTGGTACCAAATGGGCCGCGTTTATGTTATTTTTTGTAAATTTTTACCCAATTTTTCCCATTATAGTAATAATAATTTCTTTTCTCTACTTAATTTTATCATATTTTTCTTAAAATGTACTAAACAAATCTAAAAACAACAAAAAAATCCCATATTTCCATTAAAAAAAAAGTTGTCGCAAGTAGTCGGCTACATTAATATACTGGCTATTAAAATTAGTCTTTTAATTCTACAGAATAATATAAATTATCTTTAGAATAAATAAACAATGATTTCTACAATAATAGGAATTTGATATACAGTCAAATATTAGAACAGAAAAGCGAAACAAAAAAACTTGACTTGGAGTACATCTCTTTTAGGAAAATGATTATTGTGACTAATTTTGTCCTCAAAAAGCACAGAATAAAATAACATATACCTTTTAAGATTTAAACAAAAGAAATACCTATTTTTTATTTATTTCTCTCCTGCCAGTATTATTTTATTTGGCCTAAGACATTAATTTTAACTCCAAGAGATCATTCTTTTCTTAAATTCTTTCCATCTAGGCTTCAGCTCATTCCATTAGTTTTCTGGGGCGTCAGTCAATAAACAGGTGACATTGTCTGAGGGACACGGAAGGGGTGGACCATGCTGACCTGTCTTCTGTGTCACTTATAGAATATAACGCGCCCTTTCTTAGAGGAGTGACAACCTCTTGTCTGGTAATACGGACTGCACTTTAGGAATGCTTTCGCTGCTAAAAGAAACAAAACATGGCATGTCAATAATGGTGACACAAATATCGTTACAAGGAAAGAAAAATGATAAAGAATAGAGTAAATAATAAAAAAAAATAATGAGTTGGACATGTAATATAAGAGAAAGATAGAATGATCATTAAAAATAGGGTTTGCCTTCCGATCTCAATTTACTTGGTATGTTGTTTCCACCAATGTAACATGGTTTTAATCAGCATTGTCAATTTAATGTTTAGGAAATTATGTTTAAAGCATTTTCCACTTCTTAGACCTTCCACTATGGGCTATATTATAGTTTTTAACGCAAGCACAAAAAAAAAAAAAAAAATAGCATGTTTAATATATGTTAGCAGAATTTGTAGAAACATTCATGTAACATAATAAAAATATTTTAGGTCTAATAGAATTTACAAATATGATTTGTTGTATATTGTGAAAGGACTGAATTTTATCACGGAATTCTGAAATATGTTTAAATATCAATGTTTTACTTTTTAGTTTAATTTTGAAAAATATTTTTAGATTCCCCTCTTTAAAAATTATTTTCAAATATTGTTTTAACTAATAATCATATCATTTGACGATGAGTATATTTTTAAGAGAAATCATTACTTATAGTGTGATATTTTACTAATTTGAAAAAAATACATAGAAAAAGAAGATTAAAAATGTATTAAGATCTAATATAAGACGCATTTTTACTATAATATCATTTATTTAGATAAAATATGACCCACTATATACAACATTTAAAAAATATCCATAATTTTAAAAATATATAGCAATAAAGAACAAGTTCTAATTTTCCTCTGTGCTTTGCTTATGGTTCATCAGATTTTCTATTGTATCCCTAAAAAAATCTTAATGCAAAAATTTAAAAATGTCTTGCAACTAAATTTAAGTGAAATAATTCGTTGTGTGTGTGATATTCTCAAATAATTGTTTTAAATTTCACTATGCCAACTAACGAAAATATTTTTGCTTCGTTTTTAAGTAACGAATTTAATTTATTGTTATGCAAAATGTAATCTTTAATAAAATTAAAGACTAAGAAAATAGGAAGATAAGATTTAGAAAGGAATATGATTGACTAGAAAAATATAATATTCGTTCATTGGTTTTGAATATCCCCATTTTAATATTATTTGGATAATTAGTCTCATATGGTATAATTACAATAGCTTAAAATGTATAAAATATAATTAAAATTTTCAGTATATAAAATATTGTTCAATATTTTTTTAATTATTTCATCATATTACTGAAGCAACTGTGCGAAAGGTTTTGAATAATGTTTGGTAAAAATTCTAAATAGTTATCCAGTAGTTTTAAGAACTCGTTAAGTTAAAAACTCATTCTTTTATACCTAACCAATAATTCTGATAACTAAACACTTTTCCGCTCAGAAAGTAGATTGTTATTTTAGCAGAAAGTGGCTCTTTTTTCCCTTTGTTTCATCATTTGCAATTTCTTTTAGCGAAATAAGAATAACCTATTTTGTTTTATTTCAGTTCGGCGTAAAATCGAACTCACTTGGACCATCAACTATCTTATATCCACTTATTGACTTGAATTCCTGCTCAAATTTCATTTCATTCTCCTCTTTCCGACTTTCTATTCGACCGATACAAAAGTTTTGCTCTTGCGGTTTTATTTTTTGAAGAAAATCATCATCTTACCCATAAGTACTTGCGCAGATGTCCCTAACAGAAGGTATTGGAGTACCAGAAATATGTTTGAAAAACAAATTTTTGTTTCATCTCTCGGCTCTTTTCATTTTTATAAATATCTTTTTCTTGACCTGTCTTTGTTGTTATTAGAGTCTTTATTGGTTCCTTGAATTTAGGAAGAGAAAATTTAAGATAAGTTTTTTCAACTTTGACCTTTGACACACATAATATTACCTATTTTTTATATGTGTTCTTTTTTCCATTCTTTAACGTACGTATACAAAGATACACCATTGTATGCTGCTTGACTTTGTTATTTTTGCTTGTGCACCAAGATACAAAAAAAATCGGGCTTTTTTTTAGTTATTTTATCATTTTAGAGTTTATATGATATGATAGGGTGAGTGCACGGATATTATGAATCCTAATTTTATATTTTTGAGAACTAGAGTGCATGTTTTAATTGCTTTCAAATGTTGCCGATTGTCATAAAAATGATTAAGTGTAAGAAATTTATTACAATTGCTTATGAAATATTTAAAATAATTTAATTGTTATTAAAAATACATGTACTCTTAATATTTAAAGTTGAATGAAAAAATCGGAACTCGGAAAATTTTGCGATGTAAGAAGTGGAAGAGCCAGTCCCATGTCAACCCAGGTGCAGCAATTATTTTATGTATGAAGATGAGAAAATAAGTAGATAATTTATGAATATTTCTTAAGCTTACAAAACTATGGAAATATCCATGAACAATTTCTTGTTAATCAGCGACACTAATGTTCTTGTTACCCATTTTTTTATTTAAAATATTTTGGAGATGTAATTGAATTTTTTCTTGGTATTTTATCGTTACTATGCTAAAAAAGGTACAAAATCACATACGAATAATACATATTTATATACATGTAACGATAATTAAATTAGACCTAAAACTTTTACCTTACGTTGCATCTTCGAGTCTTAAATTGGGCACCCCCTGCTTTCGAGGAACAGATGTCCCTAAACAGAACACTCTTAATCCCCGACCATTAATTTTTATTTCATCATATGTCATTCTTAACTTTCAAATATATCTCCTTAGTAAGAAGGGTACTTAGAACGTCTGGATATAAGTAAAAAACCACTTATATTTCACTTGCGTGTCTGTTTCCTCTCAGAGCAGACTCAGAAAAGGGTTCGTTGAATAAAAATCGTTTTTAAAATAATACTTGGCGTTGACTCGAAACACGATATACATTATAATACATTCTAGTTTAATAAATTAACGTAAAATGGTTTAATCTCTCCTTATATCCACAAAAATAACGTTTTTCATATTTCAAGAATATAACATGGGGTAATTAAGGTACAAGCTGAGTTAAAATATTTTAAAACTATTTAGGAATTTTTATGAGTAACTAATAAAAGAGATTCTTGGAAATATTAATAAAGAAGAAAATTATAAGCGTACCAATTATCTTTGCAATTTCTAATTACGGTGAAGTATGCAATTAAATATAATGACTAAATTTACGCAATGATTCTGGTTGATCTAAAGTATCGTAATAACTATTGAATTATTATTATTTTTATATTATTTTTCAAATACAGTAGAGTACTAATAAAAAAAAACTCTACATTCTTCTATTTTTTAATAATGATCTACTATTTATTTTCGCAAAGCTCTTGCAATACCCAATATCGTTTTCAAATTAACAACTAATGAAATCAAAGTAGATATTCTAATAATCAAATGAACAAAAAAATATCATAACATTTCTTTTAAATAATTATTTTAAAAAAAAATTCGTTTACTTAATTAATAGCTGAAATCTTTAGATCCCTCTAAAACCATTTAGTAAAAAAATATAAACTACTTATGCATAATTAACGACATAGAGGGAAACATATCAATATATAAATCAATCTTAATTTTAAAGAACTTAAAAATGCCTTATTTCAATTTTTTTTTCTCTCGTCAAAAATCCAATAAAACCCCTGGAGAGTATTTATGTTTAAAGAGGAATATATTATACGTCCAATTAATATTCTCAACCATTTCACCCCTAAAAAAACTGAAACAAGGTTTATTAATATTTTTCCTGACATAATTATTAAAACAATTATTTTAAAAATTCAAATTCAATTAGTTTTCTGCCGATATCAGGAGGATGCCATCTTGCTTTTGGCTGTTTTAAATTATCTCATTATCAGCTCTAATACGTTGCCGAAATTTCGAATAAGTTTTCTTAATATACTTAAATTTAATTTATTTAATTAACTTCTGCTATAAATAATTAGGGTAGTGATGGAATATATGCAGTTTTGGAAGCCCTTTTACAAATGTGCTGTATATGCTAAATTAAATTCAGAAAATATTTTATAAGCATTTTATGTGAAGGAGGTATTTTTCCCAGAAAATTGCTTGATGAATAATTATTCTTGAATTTAAAATGCATTAAATTTTCACATTTGAAAAAAATAGTTGTTATAGCTTCACTTCATAGAATGATTAATATCTTATTACATGGGACATATATTTAGCTTTTTAATAAACCGAAATCAATTAATTATCATCACATTCCATCCATTATCAATGAATTCAGTTGTCCTTAACAATGGGCTATTCTCGAGGTCTAAACCTTCTGTAACTCGTGTTTTTTCCATCCATCCGAATTGGCACTAGAACAAATCCAATCCGCAAAGAAAATGTCACAGATAAATAGCATGTAAATAGTCAGTGATATAGATAATAGTTTTTATGCGTACAGTTTTGACACACTACTACTACCTGAATTGTAGTCGCGTAGATATCCATAGGTATTAGAGGATTTCTCTTTGGCGAGTTTCAGAAATTACGAGGTCCGTCGCCAAAAGCCCTCGAGTAGCTGAATAGTGTGACGTTAATATTTACTCACTCACTCACTCACTCACTTGGCGAGTTTCAATGGTTGTATCTTATTTCAAATAAATACACGTCATTACTTACTTTTTAGTATCTTGTTTACATATCGCGTGCTTAGTTTTAACGCTTAAAGTAATAGAAGGAAATTATTGTGAATAAATGTTTGTAACCTTTTGGGTTCCAATTAATGACATCTCAATCTCTACTGTGTTCGGATTCTCCGAGTACCTGGCTAATGAGTATGATTTCCACCTCAACTAACACGAGGTGGTGGTACTGCGACATGTTGAGCTGCAATCAAATACTATAAATAAAGCTAGCTATTTTGAATCCGCAAATAAGATTTTAAAGCTTTTTTTTACTTTTTAAAATTTTTTTTACTTTTACGGTTTTCAACTGTTTTTCTGGGTAACAAAGTTGATTTTGAGTATATAATATTTCAACAAAATAAAACTACAATCGTTTCAGCATTTCAATTCAAAATTACCCCAGAAAATAAAATTAGGTTTCTAAGTATCAGTTTTTCATGTATCGCAAACTATCTCAGTACTTTAATCAATAGAAAGAAGGATGAGAACGAAGTAATCTTTTTTAAAAAAAAAGAGAGTAATGAAATACAAAACGAATTCAAAGTGGAAAAAGTACTTTTCTCTTAAAATACAAAAGAAAAAGAACTTTAATTTAAAATTTTCATTTTTAAATACGTGTGTTAAAGATAAATTGCTTCGAAATTAATATATTTAAAGTAATCTGAACGACGGTGAAACTTCGTTACAATATCGATTCTTTCTATAAGGTAAGTTGTAATATAGTGTTGTTGTAGGGCTTTAAAGAGAAGAAAACAAAAACAAGGAATGAAGAATAAATAACGGACGTACAGGTAAATAACTTGTATGTAAACAGTAAGTTCACTAATCTATTTTTTAAGTGTATAGATGCACTTACACACAGAAAAAAGATATATATTACAAAAAAAGTGTCTTTAAAGTAAGAGAAGAACAAACATTTGATTCACGAAATTAGATTCAACATTAAAATTTCAAATGAAAAGCCCTATTTCTATACAAAAAAAAATTATTGCGATTTTTTTTAATATTGTTTGCAATTAAGAGAAAGGAGAAAATTTATTTATAAATATATTTTAATGTATAACGAGATTAAAATGTTCTAATGTATTTAAAGATAATTAAAAATTTATTTCAAACTTTATTTTTTAAAAAAAAATTGGCTTACTTTGGGTAAGCTTTTAATAAATGCTTACTTTAAACATAATGGTCAATATATTTAAACTTATCTGTTGAGTGAAATTCTGTTTAGTTTTATATTACCTACTCTAAACTTTTACGTTATATCATAGTCTTGCATCTTATTGAAATTAATTAAAGCACAACACTAGAATTATAATCATTAAACCAATTTAGAGTATTGCCAATAAATAAATACTCTAGATATATATTATAATTCAAACTTAAATTCTGTACATATATGTATATAGTTTACTTTAGACATTTGAGACATTTAACAAAATTTTAAATAAAAACTGCTATAACTATTATTTAACTAACCATAACTACCGATCCTTAATGGTATATGTTTTGGTGAACTTCAAAAAATAAAATTTAGATCAATTAAACAATTTTTGAAGGGTTTGTTTTTCCCCCTTTTGAAACTATCATAACTAATACTTTCGATGCACAAAGACTGTTATGAATTTATTAGAGGGAATGCTAATTGGATAAAAAGATTGTGTGATAGGTAACATGACATATTATATTCTTCACGTTATCAAAAAATGAAATTTTTGATTTATAAAATATATTTATTTAGTGAGTGCTTATTTGGTAGCACTTTTCACATTATTCCAAATGTTTTAATTTTTGTTCTTTAAAAAATTTTTTGTTTTAATTTATATTACAGTTACATTATAAAATGTAGATATGATAGAAATAGAGCTCAAGAAAGTCTCTCTTTATACTAAAATAAATATCATATAAGTGTTCATTTTACATCTTTCATAGAGTTTTTAAAGCTGGTAAACATTGAAAATTTCTGAATTTCAATACATATGTAACATTTAAAACTGTTTTATCGTAAATTTTTGTTACTTTTACAAAAGAGATTGGAGTTATATTTAAAAAATGTTTGAATCATTTTTATAAGGAAATGAAATTTTCAGTAGATATTTTTGCATTAATTCCCATAAACTTAAATGTAATGTTTCTAATTTATACTATTTTCAATAAGAAAAGAGATTTACTAGCAATTTGTAAAAGATTTTGGAATATTCTTAAGAATCTTAACAGTTTTAAAGTGTCAAGCGTCCTTGTTTACAGTCCGAAATTTGTTGAAGGACACTTTAAATATACTCAAGTACGTTTTAAATATACTCAAGATAATTTCAAGAATCCTCAAATTCTGTTTCAATCTCATTTATGCATATATTTTTAGTAATTTTCAAAAGCATAGTATTTTAATTAACCTTTAAATGACTATATTATTTGAAAATTATGGCAATCTCTTTTAAAGCTCCTTGTTGGGTTAAGTGATAATTATTTATACATTCTGAAACTAATTTTTTCTTTACCTTCTTACCGTATTTAATCTGTTGAGAGTTTTATGACCATTTTCATTTTCATTTTATATTTAGGGTTTAAGAAATTTCTTTTGAGCTTTTTTATTTCTTAAAAAAATGAATTATTCTCAATTATATTTCTCTGGATAATTTTAATTAATAATCTAGTTTTAAACAAAACTGTATCGTTTGATTATACAATTTTAGCTGTCTGCGTGGCGTAGTTGGTTAGGTGTTGGCCTTGTACACCCAAGACTGCGGGATCGATCTCGGCTCAAGTTGGTGGATTTTTTTTCAAGATGCAAAAAAATTTTTACAGTGTCCATATCATACGATTATGCGGTAAGTTATAGATCCCTAGAGTGCCTGTTTGACTTGGGGACTCTCGCGGCAAAATTAAATTTCTAGCACAATTTGCCATTGTCAGAGCTCAGGTGCCTCCCTCTGGGGAGGAAACTGGGAGAAAAAATAACATTGCGTCAATTGGTATTCACAATTATGGTGCCACACTAAAAAGTGATACCAGAGCTCCTGGAGAATGTACGGGGTCTGCAATGGTAATTACCAATCCGCAGCCTCTTATGAAAGGGGGGGGGAGTTTCACAATTTATAATATTTTTGCATCATAAATATTTCATTTTTTAATAATTTAAGATAAATCTTGAAAGTTCAGATTTCCTTCTATACAATCAAAACGCCATCATTACAAACAAAGTACATAAAAAGGTTTTAGTTTCAACACATTCTTGAACACATTAAAGTATTTAAAAAACTTTTCAGTTAAGCTCTATTTAGAAAAAAAGAACGACTTTTCAAATTCTGGCATGTAATTTTTAGCTTCGAAGTAAACTCAAATAGAAAACGTAAAAAGTAACTCAATTTTCTTGTTTAACCCCTTTACTGTCACTGACGTATATATAAGCTTCGTACAGCCGCAGCGTTAACAGCCGCAGGCGTATATATGCACCTTTCCGAATTACAGACATTTGCATTGTACTGCTAACTTCAAAACTATTCCAAATACTTTGGAATACAATACAATGACCTTGACAGTGTTTCTAAGGGATTTACTTATTTCAGAGAAGTATTAACTTGTTTACATGCCATTTTTTTTTGCTCTAAAACAATGCGTAACTGAACACGCCTGTGTGAAAAATCGTGGCTTGGAGGAGTGAATTGTGTAACTTTTCTCTGGCAGTTAAGGGATTAATAAATGAAATGTCTTCTCTCACGGATTTTATTCATGAAATATATTGTTTACATAAATATTGTGAATTTATCCATCATATGTATGAGACAAAACTTGTCCTAATGGTTGGAATTATAGCTAAGTGATGGGGGAAAAAACTTGAAAAAAGTGTGGAGAAGTGTTTTTGATCATCTTTCACAGCTGAATTTTGGATGACATATGGGAAGAATCAAAGAGCATTTGGAATAAAAGTTAGAAAAAGAAAGAGTGTTGTGCGTTGTTGAAAAGAAATGAAATCTGATAAAAAAAAAGTGTTTGGTTCTGAAATAAAAAGTGGAAAAGGAAGGATAACAAGACAGACAAAGGAGAACAGAAATAAATTGCTTTTCTGGTAGATGTAGAGAATATGCCTCCTTTTGGCACACAAAAGTTGGTTCAGGTAGCATACTAAACATTTTAAAGGATAATATGTGCTTCCATATAATTTATTTTTATTCTATAAAAAGATTAATAACACAATAAGTTTATAGATAAAACAGTAATGATACACCTTTTGTTTCTCAGCTACAGGATGCCATTGTAAAATTTATTTTAGACTTGAGATGCCATTATACAATATAATTTGGGTTTTATTAATATGTAGCTTTTCTGGGCTTTGGAACTATTCACATGTCAAAAGGTATTCAATGGTTCTTGTATCCATATGTGTGTATCATTCAATAAAAAGGAAGTATGGAAATTTAAAGATAAAAAGGCAAATCTGCAATTTAAAAGATAGTTGTCTGCATTCCCTTTATTTATCAATCAATCAACTCCTATTTTTTGAAAAAAATATCAAGTTTGAAAAACAGATAATATAATTCAGAATGATAGACGAAAAATATTTGTCTTTCTATTTGTGCCTTATCATTCCATAAGATCTAATACGATTATAAAGGAGTTAAAATAATGAAAGCAACTTTTTAATGAAATTTAAAACTAAATCTTTATAAAATTTAAATTTAAGATTATATACATTTTATTCAAATTGATCTACTTCTGGCTTCACATGGACTTTCAGTCCCTTTGGTCATTCATCTATTGAGGCCATGCACTATCCCTATGCTGTTTCCTTCCGGAACGTTTCTGACAGTTCAAATTAGAATGCCGCTTATAGCCTACCTCGTCTCCAGTACTGACTACATTTTATAGTTAATATGACTTAATTCACGACCTCTGGAAGGCCAACCAATGTGTTCTCTGAAGTCAGGAGATTTCTCTTTCAAACACCTAAGGGTCCTCTTCGCCTTTTGAGTAGTCCAGTACTTCTCAAAGTTTTAATATTCTCGACACAATATTTAATCATAATTTTCATCGCGTCCCCCTCTCACCCCCCTGTATTGTACTTTGGTCTAAAACTACAATACGACCTTAACCTCTTAAGTGGCACCGGCATGAATAAACGTCTCCCTCAGTCAAAGCACTAATTTTCTCGAACGTATATATACGTCTTTCCGAAGTACGATCTCTTTTCTGCACTGCCATCCATAAAATTATTCCGAAGGCTTTGGAATGCAATAAAAGGACTTTGACAACGTTTACGAAGGATTTACTTATTTCACAAAGGATTTGCTTCTTCATTCCCCCTCCCCCCAATACATTACATACGCACGCCTACATAGAAAATGCCTGGTATTGGGAAGCGAATCGCGTAAGTTTCAGTCGGCAGAGGGATTGATTATAAACTGTAAAAATAATAAAAAGATGTACTAATTTTTCTGTATAATTTTTTTTGACAAGAACATGCGATCACTGGTAATTATTAAACTTGTTCTTACTTAACTTAGTATTATTAAATTAATCATAAAATACATTGTGTAGCACTGATACATTTATAAGTGTAATATATTAGTGTAAATGAGTATTTTATTTTTTTTTAACGTCAGAATGCATTTTGTTTGCTTACTTCAGTAAATTAATAATTTTTTTAAAAAAATCTTTTATTTTTGACTTTTCAATATGCTTGAGCCCCTTCGTAGAGTTGTTACGCCCCCAAGGGGCACGCCCCACAGTTTAAGAAATTCTGGAGTAGTCACAGATTCTTGTTGAAAAGTGTAATCGACCCAGATGAAACAGGTTTACATTCAAGGACTTTACTATTTGTTCTAAAATAATGTATTGATACACCTTACAGTGGATTTCCCTTTTTTCCCTCAAAAATGAATCATTGTGACGCCTTCAAATTTGACATTTTACCAAATCATTAAGGAAGCCGTATGATGGACTTCTATGCACATTTTTCTTCTTTTTAACTTCTTAGGCATACCTTGTGTATACTTAATCATTCTGGTGGCTGAAAGATTCTTCACC
The DNA here is from genome assembly GCA_019973975.1 of Trichonephila clavata. Classification (NCBI taxonomy): domain Eukaryota; kingdom Metazoa; phylum Arthropoda; class Arachnida; order Araneae; family Nephilidae; genus Trichonephila; species Trichonephila clavata. Next base: position 56,211 of record BMAO01020732.1, on the reverse strand, counting down.
GTCATAAATTGTCTCGTTGGTAAGCAAAATTCATCTGTGGGCATTATGAGCGTTCCTGCCGTAATAGTGCTTTTTTCTTAAAGGTACCTCGAACGATTTAATTCTTTTGTAAGGAAATGGTCAGTTATTTTTCAATAAACTCTTAGTCAAAGTTTTTCGTTTACAATGAGATACATTGCTTTTTTTGTCATGTGTATCTGTTTAACTCAGCGTTTATCAAATTGTGGGGTGCGCCTCCCTTATGTAGGGCCACGAGCCTTTAGAAAAGTTGAAAATAAAAGATGTAAAATAAGTTTTTCTTCACTGAAGGAAGAAAAACAAAATACATTCTGACATAATAAAAATTAAATGCAGTTTCACTCTGTATAATATACTTATAAATGTATCAGTACCACACAATGTTTATATATGAAAATTACTGTATCAGTAATAATTAAAAACAAATTTAATAATTACTACTGCTTCCTATGGGCTTGTCATTTGAAAATTTAATATTTATCTTAATGATTTGTATGGTTTATAATTAAAGTCAAACTGTGGCTTTAGCACCAAAGCACGTTTCTTTTACAATCAATTAAAATATTGTTATTGTATTTGGGGGGGGAGCGTTCCAAATTATGATTGAAATTTGGGTCGCAAATATTGAAAGTTTGAAAATCACTAATTTAACAGGAAGAAACTTTTTTCGAAAAGGATTTCGATCTTTTTTTAACACTATTCATAAAGCTGTTGTTTTCAGAAAACCTCTTAAATTTTTTGATAAACAAATAATCCTTTAATGACTAAATTTCTTTACAGCCCTAAGAATTTCCTACTGGCTCTTATTCTTTTATGCATTGAAATATCTTTCGCATCTTTCTGTTCTAAGTGTTAAAGCTAAAACTGCTTTAGAACAAGGGGGGAAAGACGACAATTTTTGAAAAAGTAATTATTACAGACAATATCTAACGACAAAATTTACGTTTTATTACAATTGTTATTTTACAATTTTTACGATTCGATTACAGCAGATGATTTCTAATTTTTATATCAGAATTTATTGCACAACTAGGTATCATTTATGTTAAAAATAGCATTTGTAAGTTATTACGAATAATCCATTAAGCAAAATTCTTCATATATATCGTTATCTTTTCAGTCAAAAATCTTTAATATGACAAATCTTGGAAATATTTTATTAGCTCAGCTCCTGCAGGAGCATTACATGCTTTTAGAGATAACTTCCAAGCTGAATTCAGCACTGTAAATGCACACACGAAATTCACGCGTTTATTCACTGATAAACCTGTCACCTGAGCTTATGAAATAGTGTTATTTAAAATGCGAAGGATTTTAATCGTTAATATTATTGATACTAATACAAAAATTAGACTGAAACTGAGAGAGAGATTTAATTAATAGTTAAGGCAGTAAATTGCAAACAAGATTCTGAGTTTATCGAAGAATAAAAAATAAAGCGTACAAATATATTTTCTCGCACGAGATCCAAATATATCTAATTTTACACAATTTATGCTTGAGATATTTGAGGCATTGTCCATTCGATAATCAGAACTCTATTTGTCATGCCTGAATGTAATTACGTCCAATTCCCTCCGTAAATATAGACTAATGTCGAATAATTTAACACTAGTAAATTAATCGATATTATCAAATCTGTTAATTGTATCGATAATTTCGATTATTCTCCCTATACTAATGTTAATATTAATGTACAGTGAAAATTACCATTTATGCTATTGATAACATTTATCGAACCATTTAATTCACTGAAATTGTAGCGTTATTATTTCATATATCATGTCAGATTTATGAGAATATAAATATCTGGTTATTATCCATTTGTTAAATGTTGCGAAATATCACCGGAAAGGGATCCATATGTTAGCAATTTGTTACGAACAATGTTCAATATTATAATAAATTACCTAACAAGGTTCGATTTTAAATAACTCAAATAGACTTGAGGAGTTTAACCTAGTGACAAAAACTATTTTTCAATTTTATTAACAAATTGGTTGAGGATTTTTTTAGCTGTAAAATAAGTAACTCTTCGATGGTCACCACGAAAGTTTCATTCAATTTTTTTAAAAAAAAATAGTTTCTTGCATTATAATAAATAATTTTTCTGATCTTCCTAATTAGTTACTTATTTTCAAAAATGAACAAGTATTAGTGAAAAGTGTAAACTGTTTAAGAATATTTATGCTTCCGATGCCAGAAATCACGTATAACGCTTTGAATTTATTTGAAATAAATCCAAACAAAAACAATCAAGATTATCAATAAAATTTTATAAGAAATATGAGAAAATATTTGAGAAGAAAATATTAGGAATAGAAAAAGTGTTAGCTTATTAAAAAATTTTTTTTAATAAGCTAACACTTTTTTAATTCTCCCCCCGATTAATTGACAAGCTACTCACAAGCACACATACACAAATACGCATAGTCAAATATACACACACTCACAAATACAAACATCCACAAATATCTTTGTGTCATTTGTATTGTTAAATCATTCTTAATTTTTTTTAGTTTTTTACCTATGACCTCATACGAATACAATTAATACGCGTAATTATCATTACCTTTAGGAATTGTATATGTTTAAATATAGTGATAATCATTTACCCCTATACAAACAGTAAATAAAAATATATAAACTATTATAATTACTATAATTCTTTACTCAGCGTATGACATTTCTACATAAACTTAATAGTAGTATATTTTTAACGATACCGTGGGAAAGTAAAAAAGTTTGCACAAATCGAGGAAGTATGTGCATTGAATATAATTAGGAAAAACAATTCTGGAAATGAACCTTATTATTTTTAATGTATTTATTTTTCTTTTGAAGAAATATATGAAAATCTGCATTCATTCATGCCATTTATAATAAAGTATTTAAACTCTAATTTAGATTTTGTAGTATTTAACAAAATTTTGTTCACATTGCTGTTATTACCAAAGTTAATTTTTGTATAAGGTATATGATTTAGCTGGCACATATAAGGAATTATAAAGGGATGTGATAACAAAATATACTATACTACACTGTAAAATGATAAAATATACTATATCATAAGCTAAACATAATTTATAATTCTTTAATTCTTTGATTTTTTGTATCATATAATTAATGCAAAGAAAGTTATTTAAATACTGAATATCGGTTTCTTTTGTCACATAAATTCAAATTATTTAGAGTACATTTAAATGAATGAAGTAAACAAGAAATACAATGTAATATTTGAACACACAAACACGTAATGCTCATTGGAACATTAAGAACATACTTGAAATTCGGCAAACATGATTTTTTTGTTGAGTAGAGGTTGAGTCTTACAATATAATGAAAATCCCAACAAAGCTGGTAGGTAATGTGGCTGATTATTTATACAACCTCTGACTATAAAGTTTGGTGAATAGTCCTGTAACATTAACGCAGATGAAATATCAACGAAAGTTACCTTACTGCCTTTAAATATAGTCACCTCCCATAACTATGCAGCCCTAAGATCTTCTATACATGTCCTGGAAACTTTGCAAGAATTCCTCTTTTGGAATGAAGTTCAAAAGCCTTGACACGTTTCGTTGGATGTCAGGAATATCATCAAACCTCTTTCCTTTCAAAACGAATATGAGTCATGGGAAAAGGAAAAGGTCTGGAGGATTGAGATCTGGATGGATGTTTAATTTGCATCACCCCTTTTCCCCCAGACACTGTTTGATGATATTGGCTATGTGAAGGAGAACATATCCCACATATATCCTACATATATGCCACATTTTTCTCAACCCTAAATACTGGGTAAGTATTTGTCACACGGATTAATGGTTAATCTACAATTCACATAAGCTACCATGCGCACAGTTAATAGGCGATCATTCGTGATTAATTTCCTCATTTTCTAAATGTTTTCGTCACTGATGGAAGGTGCCGGTCTTCCGCTGAAGGTTTCGTCAGAAACACTTTCCCAGCCTTTCGAAAAATAGGCGAAGCACTCATACACACACTTCATGGAAAGTGATTGATATTCATAAACACGTATCAGCATCAGATGAGTTTCTTTCAGTATCTTGTCAAGCTTAAAAAAAAACATTAAATCTGATTTTTTGTTCCTTAATTTTCCTGTTCCCAGTTAAGAACCAACGCACTGAACACAAGCACATTGTGAAACAAGTGTTACATAGAACACAAAAGACGTTAAACTGTACAATGGTTGGGGCAGATGGTCAACACCTGCCGCTAGGCATGTGCAGCGTTTTGTTTCGCCAGTGTTGCTGGATCGGCCGTTCTGACTTCATTCACCGGGCTTTTTTGTCAGAGGTTGTAAAACTGATTTCATAATCTTCCCTTTTAAAAACGATGTCTTTAAATGTATTTAAAAGGGGTACAGAACTGGATTCACTAACTCATGATAGTTTAACTAATCTTTTCAATATTATCAACACAATTATTTTATTAAAAATTTATGAAAGTACAAAAATTTTTTTAAAGTAATTTATTTTAGTGAAAGATTACTTCAGAAAAAATACTCGGACCTGTACCATTAAAATAGAGGATAATTCTTGTTTTTTCCCTCGTTTTTTTTTTAAATCAAATATCTTTAGTTGAACGTCACAAATCTGAAGCGAATTTTCAGAGAGAAAGATATATGAAGGAGAAAGATATATGACTCATTTGTTGGAAACATAATAAAAATACAACAGAAATTTACCAGCCTTGTTGAAATGCTTCTAAATATGAGTGCTTTCTTTACTTAATTGAGTTAAATAAACATTTTTTTTAAAAATATTTATTGACGACTACTTCATAAATTTGAGAAAGTACGATTAAATAACAAAAATTGAGTGTCAAGTGTCACTTGAATTTCAAGTAGAGAAGCTCTCGAGAGCTGATTGCAAGATCAAGTGCACTTGATTTTAAAACTTCTCACAATACTCCAGATGAGAAATTCAAAAATACTGAAGTAAATATCTAGTCTCCATCAGCTTAAAATTAACTTTTCCAACAATTCAATAACTATTTAAGATTTAATAAACGGTGTTTCAAATATTATTTAGAATATTAGAATATATGTTCAACATTGATTTTGCTTTTAATAATGCGTAATACTTTTGTCTATGAATATTAAACATTGATAAACTTAAGTTTATTATATATTTAGATCATTTTTCATAAAATTGTGTTTGCTATGGTCGTCATTTCTATGTTTAGAGTTTGCATGAAAGCTATGCTTCGAGGCTATGTTTTGGACTATTACGTCATGGATTTGCCCAATTAAGCAAATGTTGCCGGATTAAACAATGTGGATCATTATAAATCTAATTGGTGCAGAAAACAGAATAACCATGGGGCACAGTACGGTAAATAATTCTAACTCATTAATTTTTAAATACAATTATAAAACTGCGTATTGGTGATATTTTTATTTAATGCAAATTGAAGCCTACGAAATTGAATTAAATTGTTCAATAGGTTAGATTTAAATGGATATTATTTTATATCGATAAAATATCTAGTTTGTCGCTTAAAATATCTAGAAAATACAAATCAAAGAATAATTTCTGTTCCTGGCATTTCGAATTTTACTAAATAGTATATTTTAAATATTTATGAGAACATTCTTGTTAAAAAATATTTCAATTCTGAATCAACAAATCTAGAAGAATATATATATATATATATATATAAATTTAGAACTCTAATAAATTTTGTCCTAAAAGAAAATTACATTAATTTTAATGGTTCTCTGTACAAACAAACCAAAGGTTTGCCTCAGGGTGGCCCTGCTAGCAATAGTTTGGCTAATTTATATTTACACTTTTACGAAAATAATTATATTATTAATAATGATTATTACATTTTTAGATACATAGATGACCTAATTATTTTTGGTAAAAATAATAATTATAATCCCAATATCAATTTTTATCCGGAATATTTAAAGCTTCTTAAAATTAATAATAATCCTGTTACAACTAATTACTTGGATGTATCATTATATATTAAGGACTATAAATTACATAGCAATATTTATGATAAAAGAGATGATTTTAATTTTAACATTCTTAAAGTTCCATCATGGAATTCTAACTTATCCATCTCAATATATCGAAATATTATTTTGAATTATATTTATCGTAACAAGGTATTAGTTAGTGATAAATCTAATATATATTTAAATATTAATAACTTTATTAAACATTGTATAGAACTAAGTTACCCTATTAAATTTATAAAATGTTATATAACAGTTAAATAAAAAAAGTTTTTTCAGTTATACAGTTTATAGATAGATGGCGCCTCTAGCTATGTAATTTTGTAATAATATATTTTATTAAAAATTAATCGTTTATGTCTGGATGGTATTTTTTATTTTATATAAATTTTAAAATAAAATATAGAAATTTTAAAAATATATATATATATATATATATATATTGTAACATTGCTACTTTCTCAATACATAATAATTATATGCGTTACTGTTATTGTCCATAAGAAGCGAGTATGTATTCACGTGGTAAGTCTATTAGTTTGGCTTTGATTTTAAATATTTTAGTAATTATTAAAAGCTATAACATTATAGTATTACATTAATAGCTTATGGTTTTATCTATAATATAGTTAAACTTATCTAGAAATTTATTGTTTTCCCTATGGCCCAGAATACTGGCAAATTCAGTGAAGTTGGCTGGCCAGAAAACTTTGTTTAAACCTGCATTCCTAGTTCCTAAGGCTGGGAGTTTGCTTCTAGTATTTCTGTGGCTAAATCTTTCCTATTATGACGATAGTTATCTTAGGTTTATAACTATTTTTGTATATTTTTGTAATATATATATATATATATATATATATATATAACACAATTATCGAGTATAGAACTTTAATGTTACTGATCACGTTTGGAACCGTAATTTTGAAAAAGGGAATAAATGAAAATTTTTCACATTTTGTGTCAAATGAAGTAGAATATACATGCAAATGCGTCTTAAGAATACTACTGCAAGAAAAAAAATATTTAAAAACATTTTTTTTTTGTGCAATAAACTAAGACAGAATGAAATACTTTCAAATCATTCTATTTTTGTCAAAACCGCTTCTATAATAAATGTCATTTGCCTATACAGGGGGTCCCAAAACGACAGCATAAGCTCTGCACAGCTAGATTCCTCGTTGGGAGTACATAAAAACTGCCCAAAGAAACATTCCTGTACGATCCATAGTTTACGGGGAAAATACGAAAAGCAAAGTGTGGTGCGAGGGGAAAAAACACTATATTAGACATATCAACAACAGTATTTGCATATCTTTCCAGACAATATTGTATAAAACGTTCGTCGTGCATGTCGCGTCATGCATGCGCGCGCCGTGGAGTGACGTTATGCCGCCGTTGAACTGGTATTTAAAAAGTTGCATCTTGCAGCTACCGGTAGTCTTTGTAGGGTGGTCATGTAGTCCGTTCGTGACTACTGCGACATGTACTTGCGACATGCCTTGCGACTACTGCGACATGCCATCTCAAGGAACTGTGTTTCGAGACGTAGTGACAACACAAATGGACTTAGCTGCTCGTCTGCATTCTGCTTGTACTTCGGTGATCTCCACGATGCTGCGAGGTGTGATGACATCCATTCCACGACGTGCTCAAGCCTGTCTCGACATGCACGGTGAACATTTTGAACATCAGCCTTAAATTGGTCATATACTATTGTTGATATGTTCAATAAAGTGTTTTTCTCTTGCACCGGAAGTGACGTCCTACTTTGTTTTTCGTATTTTTCTCGTAAATTATGGATCGTATAGGAACGCTTCTGTGGGCAGTTTTTATGTGCTCCCAACGAGGAATTTAGCTGTGCAGAGTTTATGCGGTCGTTTTGGGACACCCTGTATATAACTAAGAATTTTGTACAGAACCTAACCTAGAAATTTTGAAAAATTATCATTATTTTCAGAGTAACAATCAAAAGAAGTAATGGCTGGTGTTTTTTTGTTAAAATTGCTTTATTCCAATGTACTAAAATACGAACATCAGTTTAGAAAGATCATTTTAGATTTCAATGGTTGATGAAAGTAGTAAGTACGGATCTCTTATAAAAGAAAAATATTGAAAAATTAAAAGTAATCCTAATAAAAGAAAAAAGATGTTACCTGAAAAAGTAATTTAATTTCATTGCGCAAAGGGCCATGATGAGGCCACTCAGAAAAGCTCGATGGGCCACATGTGGCCCCCGGGCCGCAGGTTGAATATCGCTGATTTAGACTATTTTACTTATAGGAGAATAATAGGAAGATAGGAAAAAGGGCACCATTTCAAAAAAAATTTCCAGCGCTTTTAGTTTTTGGGTGATAATTCTAATGCGTGGGTTATTCTGAAGATACAAGGGGAAATTGTCCCAAGAGAAGAATGCTTTAAAAAATCGAAGTATTATTTCAGCCAAAAGGAGAAGACGCAGCATAACTGGTTTACTGGCATATTAACCTTTTCACAATACCACATGAATTGAAATATTTTTGAAAACTGCGGCAAGACTTTTAGAATACGGTGAGCTGTCTGCCCTTAAACCTATAGAATGCATTTCAATCTTGTGACGTCACCGTAGTATCCATTTGTATGTACAGTTATACTCCGAACATACCCGATAGGTGAGACTGCATGATATCCGCGTAAGTCGAGGTATGACTTCGCAAATAAATACATGTAAAGAGTTTTTAGTTTTAGAAAGAAGATAGTAGTAAGAAAGAAAGTAGTAATTTAGGAAAAATGTTTAATAAAATCTTAGGTAATGCAAAATCTCAAACCGGAGCTTTTGATGTAGAAGGTTATATAAAATCTGAGAGACAAATAGTCTGCTGGCTCAAAGAAATTTTCTCCCACAAAATTTCCTCATAGCATGCTAATATTTTTTGTATTCCTCGTTTTGTTGAAAAAACACGAACTTCGCGTTGGAGTTTATATTTTATAAAATCTATAACCCTCTTTTTCAGAATTAAAATGAGGCCTACTGTCAAATTCCCAACCGTCATTCGATTTTCTAATTGAAATGGGTCTAAAGACTCAATTATGTGACTATGTATTATTTTTTTACGTTATTGATACCTCAGTTCTAGCATTTATTTTTCCCTTTTTTTATTGAAAACAACTATGAAGCCCCCGTGTACCACAAAATATCACACGGAGTTCACAAAAGACAGTATTAATCACATCTTACACATGATAGAAGGAAAAATATTTTGAGGTTATATGACGAAAACATGTTTACAACAAATTCACAGAAATTTTAAAAGCACTTCTGGTGGCGTTAGTGATAATTCAGAAGCCAATTTATATTAAGTTCCTCGACAGCCAGTCTTAGGATCTTTCTCTCTCTGACAAGCTTGGAACTCAGGAGGAGCACATGTTCTACAACATTTCCCTTGCCACCAACATTACAATCACTGGAAGATGATGGAACTAAATTAAATTTGTTCAAGTAGCTTTTAAACTTACCATGACCAGTGAAAAATTGGGTTATTTTATAATTAGTATAAAAGGGGGTGATGGCATGCCAGTCTCTTATTAATGGTTGGAGAAAATTTCTTTGTTAAGCTCCCTTTATTTGAAATGAGATATTCTTGGTTCCAAGACTTCATCATTCTTTCTTTCGTGATCTTCTTGTAAAATGATTTAGGAATATTAACGGCAATGTCAATTTTGAGCTTGGTGGCCAGCCCTTTGCCAGCTAATCGGCCCGCTCATTTCCAAGAACGTCCGTGTTTCCGCGAACAAATGCAAAAACTATTGAGATGTTTTTATTTTTTAGGCTTTTAAGTCAATTTTGGATATCGACCATTATGTTGTTAGATGAAGAAATACACCTCAGAGAATCCAAGGAGGAGGAAAGAGATTCAATACAAATCCGATAGTCTGAGATGACAGTATTTTGTTCAGTAATCCATTTATCTAGCACTAAACTTTCAATTTTATTGAAAAACATTCTTATAGTTCTGGCTTCTCGATTTACAAAAAACAGAATTTCAATTTCTAGAACAACTTAGATATATTTATATTTTATTCTTCGTAACCCCACCCCTTTTTCCGGTAGTCGATTACCATTTAGTTAGTGGGCATCTACTTAACTAAGGAAATATAAATATCAAATTACATTCTATAGGTCTAATAGAATCGAAACAGGAGATTTATTTTATCTATTGCACCCCACAACCTCTCAAAACTTAGGAGACAACTCCCGCAAAACTTGTTCATAGCAAATCTCTTCTCAACAAAAGAAACATGCGCAGCTACTTTAAAGTCTGTAGGTCTAATAGTTCCGGAGATAACGTGATGAGAGAGTGAATCGTAAAATATTTTTCAGAAAGAAAATTTATTTGGTATTCTATAAAGCACACAATGTCGCAAATTGCATTAAAATATTTTTATAATTTCGAAATTGTCATAAAAAATACTATATAATTTTATATTCTTATATAAAGACGACACAGCAATATTATAAAACACCAACCACAACACTAGCGATACAACCGTACCTCCATGTCTTAATTAAACTAGTCTTTCTTAATTACTTCAGAGAAATAAGAAAAAAATAATATTATTTCATTAAATCCAATTCATGGTAAGAAAAAACTTTGCAGCTCGGTTCACTAAATCAATAATCGATTTCCTATGTATTTTTTATTAAATGACTTCCATTGTATTATTTACTTTTTAATGATTTTCAAGTAGACTAACCAGTGATTTGAAAAATAATTTAAATATGTTATCGTTAGTTTGAAAATAAACAATTAAAAATATCCATCATAATAATATTGATATGTTTTTTTTTAAAAATCATTATTAACTGGGTTAAAATATGCATGGAAAATTTAGAAACTATCATAACATAAGAAAAGATTTTTTCTTTAATATTTTTTTCAACTCAGGAGTTAATGACTTTTTTTTCTTTTCTTTTTATATCTAGAAATAAAGATTATTCTTTTTATTCCTTCAAACGATAAAATAAAAAAAATTCTTTTTTACTAGTAGAGCATTTCCTAATCAAACTTTTTACTGTTAAAGTATTAAAGTAAAAAAAAAATTATTAGGTTAAAAATGTAGAATATTTATTAAAGAGAAAATAAAATCGGACACATGATTCTGAAAAAGAATAATTACCTAAAATGATTTCGTAATTTATTAATACTTGAATATTTTTTTCTTCAACTTCTTTTTTTCATTTCAGTTAACGTTTACTCTAAAGTAAGTTAACTTTATATTTTTATAAATTTTATGGCGTTCTCTTTATTAAAATGAACTATAATTAATTTAGGAATGTTAATGTAGGAAAGAGCAAACAAATAACTTGCTATATGCTCAATAGTTTGTGACATTAAATTAATACTCGTATTTTAAACTACAAGAAATAATAATTTTGAATCAATGATAAATTATTTAATTTTTTTTCAGTGAAGATCTGGAAACTAAATTATAATTTGAAATAATGAGATTAATCAGCAAGTAATGTTTGCTATTATTCCAAAAGAAAAAAATGATATCGCTAAGAAGTATGTAGGCGTGAAATGACTAAACTCTTTGGAATTATCTTATAAGAAATAGCACTATAGAAATATAAATGACATTGAAAGTTATAAAAATTCTTAAGGCAATATAATTACTAATGTTATTATTTAAACTTTTCCAAAACGAGTATGCCTTCAACTAACATGTACTAAAGATATTTGTATCAAGAAATATTTGTTGTTAAATGATTCTATCCTCATTATACATATATAATGCATGAACTTTTTTTTGTTGCAATGATAATTTTTTTTTCAGTGAAGATCTTGAAACTGAATTATAATTTGAAATAATGTAATTAATTAGCAAATAATGTTTGCAATTAGTCAAAACGGAAAGAAAAATGATTTCGCTCAGAAGTATGTAGGCATGAAATGACTTAACTCTTTAGAATTATCTTACAATAAATAGCACTATAGAAATATAAATGACATTGGAAGTTATAGATATTCTTAAAGCTATATAGTTACTCTAATGTTATTATTCAAAATTTTCCAAAACGAGTTTGCCTTCAAATAACGTGTATTTAAGATATTTGTATTAAGAAATATGTGTTGTTGTCGTGTCCTTCCGGAAGGGAAGGGATGGAAGTTGCCAGAGCCTGTGAAACAAGTTGGACTTCTTAACGATAAATGGCGATACCACCTATATAAGAAATATTTGTTGTTTAATGATTCTATCCAAAGTATGCATATATAATGGATGGATTTCAGAGAAATATGTTTTTTATATTTATGATCAATTTTGAAGTGAACTTTATCAGTTGGTCAAATTTAATAATTCACTCAAACAGAAAAATTCAAAATTGATTTTTTGAAAAAGTACAGTGTTCCGCTATGATAATGCGAGATCTCATAAAAGTTAGATAATCTGTCCAAACGCTTTAACAGTCTGAATGCCATATACTACTACAACTATCATACAAGGTGGGGCAATTAAATTCCCGATCTGTGCATGCCCTAGCCGTTAGACTTGGTGTGAAGGAGTGTGAATGGAATATAGTTGACCTTGGTCCTTCCGGGGGTGGTGATAAGTTATTCCATCCCTTTATCTAGGTTAGCTCATTTTTTTATCGTTTGAATAAGACATTGTCGTGTCGAAGCACCGCGATCATGATAAACTTATAAATTGAGCTGCGCATACATTTGAAATTCCTCGTGAAATAATGAAAACAAACTCCAACTTAATGTCTTAAAATAAGTGTTTGGAGATAACTGCATTTCACGTGGTCAAATTTTTGAGTTGCACAAACGATTTTCGGAAGTTCGGGAGGCTTTTGAAGATAATAAACATTCTGGTCGACCTGTGTCATCAAGAACTGATGAAAACTTTAAAAAAATAACGAAATCGTGTGAAAAGACATACGATGAATGTTCGGGTGATGGCAGATATTACGAACATTGATAGAGAGACAATAAGAAAAATTTGGGTCCAGAATTTGCATATGGTGAAAGTTTGTGCAAAACTAGTACCAAACAAATTTGATCAAGACAAGGCCCGGAGCACATTGAGCTATCTGTAAAAAGGTTTTCAGTGGATAAACGCATTAATGTGATCGGAGCATCCACCGTACTCACAAGACTTTGCCCCATATAATTTCTACCTGTTTCTTAAAGTGAAAAATTCATTGAAGAGAGCACATTTTCAATATCTTGATTTGAAGGCAAAAATGGTAGACTTACTAAAGATGGTGTCACCTAATGAGCGACAGCATTGCTTTGAACAGTGGAAAACTTGCATGCAGCTATGTATTGATAGGGCAGAGTAGTTTGTTGAAGGGTATTAAAAGGTATTTGGTCATTGTTTTCAATACAGTTATATCACTGTCACAGTGGTATTCTCCATTTCTCGCACCTTTTGATTGTAAAAACTTGATTGTGTGGAGGCTTGGATTGTAGCGCAGTAAAAACTTGACTGGAGGCTTTGCACGTAGCGCATTATAGATTAGGAAGAGGAACTGGTGGAATAGCTGTGGAACTGGTTTTTGGCTATTGAGCGAAAAAGGACGGAGAAGAAAAAACGTGGTCTCGGGCATGCAGATGCCGACACTTTTCCTATGTCATTTCTAATTGTAAATAGAGTTGTAAATATAATGGTGTCGTTTGAAGAAAATTAATAAAACAGTAAATCCGGTAAATGGAAGTAAATATTTATTTAAACCAAAGGAAAACTTCACAGGATTTTAATACTTGTTCCAATATCTACAAAATATTTTAACAAAACTTTTACTAGAAATCCCGAGATCAAAAAGGACTTGGATCAGTTTTTTTTTACGAGCATAGAATTTTTATATGGAATCACGCTAATGCCAAGAAGATAACAAAATGTATTGGACTAAAATATAGAATATACAATTCAATAAAATATTTACACACTAAAAGAAAAAAACGTTTTTCATATATATATATAAATATGATTTTTGAACAAATTATGAAAGAATCTGTTAATACATACTATAGGATATTTCTCCTGAAATCTCTTTATGATTGGGCGTCAGAATGAGTGCCAGCCATATTCAAAACAAATATGGTTTATTTATCCTTTACAAATCTAACAAACCCAGGAAGGAAATGTATACATATAAAGTATTGGAGCGAAAGGTAGGAAGATGAGATATTTAATATATTTAATTATAAATATAGTCACTTACGTTTAGAAATAATCGTAACTCCTATCTCCAATAATCAACTTCTGGTCGATTTGAATCTAATTCCAATATCTTACAGACTGAACTGTCAGTTATCAATCTTATATATTAATTAATTAATCGTCGAGTCACTCTCGACTAGCTTTCTACTACTTTACGTTAATCACTAACTTCTATCATCTAACTCTTAACCTCTCTCTCTTTCTCTCTTTTATCGAACCTAAGAAATAATGCTTAAATGTACGACATTATTTACATATATCGCGTCTTCTTCTTTGGGAGAAAGTTTTCAATTGAACAATATTTAAACTAATAAAACTTCATCAAGAGGTTTAGTGAAAGGTTCGCGAATAGACCCGTTACAATTCTACAGACTTATCACATAAAATAATTATTCTTGAAAAAATTGTTAAATGTCTAGAGAACCAATTAAAACAGTATTAATAAATTTTAAGTTCTACATTTACGCAATTTTAAAAATACTTCTTTATTCTGCAAAATGATGCTTAGAAAAATCAGGATTTGAATACCACTGGCCACATCGTTCATGACCATGAAAAAACAACTATCAGGGTCGTATAAATATATTAAAGGAATATTACAACAAAAAATATTACATTTTTTATCAAAATTCTATGCGAGGTAGAGAAAGAAAGAGAAAGAAAATCTTACAAGCATAATTTTGTCAAAAGTTGAACGTTTTCCGAGAGAATATGTCGAAATTATTTAAAAAACGTGGATGTCTAACTCGTAACCTTTTCAGTAAAAAATGAACTTTGAAGTTTTCGACTGTCTTTACTTTATTTAATTCATTTTGTTTTATTTATTTCTCTGAAAGTGATTCAAACTCTTTCAGTGGCACTTTCTTACAGCGAAATAAAACAAAAACACTAAACTGAGCTTCTTTACCGAAAAAACAAACTTCTATTTCCATTACAGAACAACCATATCCGAAACACACGAAGTTTTTCTGGTTCTTTTTCGTTTATTTTTTTTATTTATTCCTTTTTTTTAATTCTCTCTTTTAGTTGTTTCTTTGAATTTTTACGAATATTTCAACATGTAGCCTTACTATTTCAGAGTTAAAATCTGAAACTAAAATAGAACCGTAGAAAAAAGAGAGAAAACATTAAAAATTCACGGAAAAAACTTTCTTGAAACTTTTTTAAATGTTCGTTATATTTTTCTTTAGAATTGACATGATAAAAAGAGATTTTTTTATGAAGTTTTTCGATATGTGCTGTGTATATCCGGAAAAAACAACAACCGAGAAATATAATTGAGGGGCACGAAATAGAAATGCGTTAGTACGAAAGGACAGAATATCTTTGAATTTTGGAATTTGTCTATTTTAATAAGAAAAAAAGGAACTGAATTTTTTTCGTAGTACTAACATACTGGTTAATTTTCCATTTTGAAAATTTTAATTTCAGTTAATATATTTTTGAGAGCTTTTAAGAATATATTGAAGTTATTTGCATATTTCTGATGTTATTTGAAAGTGTAAATTACACCACAAACACACACACACACACACACACACACACATATGTGTGTGTGTGAGAAGAAAATATTTTTTTTCTTATAAAACCATATTTAAGTTTCAAAAAATGTGCCTCATGCGTCTCTACAGTCATTTGAGGCTTAACTCTAGAACGGCCAATTGTATCATTTCAAATCCAAGGAAGGCAAGTTATTTTTATGATTTTGTAAATTTTGATAGAATCTTTTGATTTCTCTTTAGTTTTATTAAATTTGTTGGGAAAATGTACATAGACAATTTTGAAGAATCAGCTTTATTGATGAATTTACCTATAATCCTTGCCTTGTGGTTATTGAACACAGCGGCTATTTTAATATTCGAGTACCTATTTCAAATTTTGTTCTTTTGGGCGATTGCTTTGTTTGTTTTGAGTGCCTTGAAGAGCAGGAAAGTCCTAGAACGCTGTCTTTGACATCTGGTTATCCTGAGTCCTGTTTCAGCAGTACACTCACCTGCCACTGAAGTAGATTCCATTTCTGTCATAAGTAGTGCATGAGCTTGTGGATTATGATTTCTTAAATTTTTTTTGAGTTTTACTCTCTTTCTTGGAACTTTAATAAATAAAATTGTAATTGTTTCATAAGAGAAGTCTTACTACAGGAAAAAATTACTGCGTTTGACATAGCGAGCACCAGGTACTCTTGAGTGATCGACCGTAAATATGGTATCAGGTCTCATGACTGCTAGTATGGATGTATATGAGGGTATAGAATTAGATCCCAATAATGAATTGCTGTAGCTGAACCGGTACAAAAGACCTAGAGATCGGTTCTTTGCTCCAACCATGACACCGGAATGGCCGTAGATGTGCTATTGTAAGTTTGAGATCGTGTTTCTTGGATTCAACAGATTCAGCGGAAGTAGTTTTTTTTATACAGAATCGGGACTAATAGGTGAACAAGACAATGACCACACAATGGGGTGTTCAATAAATGGGATTCAGAGCCCATTGTAATCGAGCTCTTTTGTGAGACAATGTCAATGGCCCCCGAACTGATAGTCAGCTGGAATACAGATGACTTTCCTGCAGCTGTATGAAAACCATTTTTTGGGATATTACTGTTCCTGATGACGTCGTAAAGAAAGTTGATGGGTTACACTCATCAGATAACGCTGAGCTTACAGACACAGATAATAGTTCTCGAGTGTGGATGCAATCCCAAGACATCCACTACTAGATCATCGTGGCATTATATGGTCATTTTGATAGCGATTCCACTAGCGGCTGATGGTCGGATAGTTGGCATTGGGACAATCTCCGACGTTCATTCTTCAGAGTGAATTTGTCCTTTTGCATTGCTTTCACCCAAATGCCGTCAACAGCTTATTTTCAAAAATTTCGAACAAACAAACGAATAAACAATCACCAAACAAATGTAACAAAAGAAATAGCACCACCTGTAATGAACCAGGTTTTATATCTATCACATCACACACACCCTATGTGTGGTTATGCAAGTATTTGACTGTGGAACTGCGTTTACATTTAACTGCAATATACATAAGCAAATATTGTTTCTGTAATATTTCTTCTTCTTGCGTTATGCTAATTTTAGTGTGCGTTGCTTATTTTATGAGACAAAATGTAGGAACCAGAAAATTAACTTTTTATAAACTATTATATGAGGTGTAAAGTTTTGCAACAAAGAGCCATATTCAGCGATAACATTTTTAAAAATATGAAAAGTTTTTGATTTTACATAAAACTAATGCCTTATAATTGAAAAAAAAAGCAGGTATGGATGTGTTTTATTGAAAACTGCATAAGCTGTTACAAGCCAGGTCAGAACATAACAATTGAGGAAAAGTTATTCCTAGTAAGACATGTTATCCGTTTACTCAGTTTATACCATCGAAACTCGATAAATATGAGAAAAGTTTGGATTACTGGAGAAAAGTATATTTTGGATGCGAAGGAAAAAATAAAACTCAAGCTCAAAGTGTGATGTATTCTGAGAGTTTGCAGTTCTCAAACTAAGTGAATAGTCTAAAAATATGGGGGGAAATATCACAGTCGAAGTTTTTGTTCTATTTCTTTTGAATTGACAAAGAAACCAAAAAAAAAAAAAGTATGACAAATTTATGTTGCACGGTAAAAAGTCAGAAAAAAAAGTTCAGTTTGTAGATACCTTGAAAAAAACTATTTATTATTGTTATGTTAACTATTTATATTGTTATGTCGTTGCATTCACATAGCTGTTAATGCAACGACAGGTAATATTTCAGATTCGTTAATAACATAACACTTTTAACATCTAATCTACATAGGAGTTTACTGATAATAATTATAATTGCGGTACATGTTTCAAGCACAGAAGTTCAAACTGTGACATGAAATGTAATATGTATTTCAAAACTAAGTAAATCATTGTGATGGTAAGCAGAAAAAAAATTTCAAAATACGTGGGGTTTAAAGTCTCACCCTCCGTCGTGACCGTGGTAATAGAATGGTCATGGTTGCAAACACATAGACGAGGTTATCTGTTCCTGGGTTCGAAACTGAAAACTTGTCGTGTAAAGGGGATGATGCAATTTACATCTGCTAAGACTCAATGGCCTCCCTTTAGCATATTGCGGGCGGAAATTTGGAGAAGGGTTGCCAGCTTAGTTGTCGTCTTCGTCACTTGACAATGGTTCAAAATTTTACTAACCTTCGTGTTGCTCTTCCTTGCGAAGTTATTCAAAATCAAATTGATTCGATTCCCGATCGAGTAGCTTAATAGTCTTACATGTAGTAGGAGTTATCTCTGTAATCAAAACCTACGAGGGCTGTTTATTAAGTAAGGCCCGTTTGTTTTTTTAAAAAAAAACAACGACAATATTTTGTTTTAAAAAACTTTTATTTTAGGATTGTACATACTGTTGCCTATTTTTCTACATAGTTGGCGAGTTTATTAATGCACTTGTCATAACATAGAACTAAGTATTGAAAACCCTCTTCAAAGAAGTCTGCCGCCTGGTTGGACAGCCAAGAGTTCACGGCCGCTTTCACTTCTTCGTTGTCACTGAAGCGCTTCTCGCAAGACTGTGTTTGAGGTACCGGAAAAGATGGAAATCCCTGGGAGCAAGGTTGGGGCTGTATGGTCCATGGTCCAAAACCTCTCAGCCAAAATATTTGATAAGTCTCAAATCGTTCTAGATGTATGAGGTTCTGATCTTAAAACTTCCTGACCCATTTTCGAGCTTTGCTGTCCCTCATTGCTTCAGTGCCATAAACTTCTCCTTTCTGGCGATGAATGTCTGAAGCCGACATGTTTCTCGCAGTCAAAAAACGGATAACAGACCTATCTCCCACTTGGCATGCGATTGAATCACCCTAAACATTTTAAAGACGCACAGCGAAGCTTACACGACTGCTACAGAGCTGGAAATAGCGCGTGTTCGCAAAGGATGCTGGTCAGTGACGCAGAGACTCGTTGCGGCATACGCGCGAACTATACGCGCCAACGGACCTTACTTAAAAATAGTCCTCGTATGTTGCAACCGATGGCAGATAGTCAGCTAAAGCTGAGCTGCAGATATATAAGTGTGGCTTACACAATTAATCGTCCCACCGAAATCGATTTGTTTCTTAATTATTCGCTTTCTTTAAGCAGAAGGTAATGCGAAATACCGTTCCAAATAAAATGAGAGAATTTTAGACTTAAGTTGTCTTTATTTATGGCATGGCCTGTTCTGAAAGTTCGTTTGAGATCTGGAGCAGTTTAAATAAGACGTGTTTCATCATCAGGCGTATACTGCCAAGAGATTAATTGAGGAATTTTCACTGTACTGAGGAATTATTTAGAAGGACAAAGACTACGGACTAATGAGTAGCTTTAAACCACCATTCAGGTCAGGTCTCATCACTAGTGACAACAGTCTTGGAAGAGGTTATCGAAAGCTCGTCTCTGAATGTGACGAAGGCCTAATTCTCTATGAAAATTACGTCTAAAAGTCATCATATTGGAACATTTTTGGAAAAATAAATGAAAATTTCTTTAATCTTTTTTGTACTATTTACCGGAGGTTGAAAAACATTTTCCATTTCATTATTTCTCTTTATGTCAAAGCTTTTCAAACTTATGTCTCTTGATTAAAGAGAAAACATTTTTATATAAAATTGTCTATCCGCCATATCACATCTTTTTTTTAAAAAATAAATTATTGGTATTAACTAACTTGGCCTTCAAATTACAGCAATGCGTTAATGTGTAGAATAGACGTCCCCTTGGATTTTGCGATATTTATCTGGATGACACAATGAGTTAGGTTCTTCATCACTTCAAGTTTCGCTTTATTACTCTTGGAACAACAATCGCTACATGCTGGTAGTTTGACGTCTGATTATGGTCGCCAAATTTTGGCTTCACCAAGCAGCCATCTATTCTACACTTTAACCCACAAATGGTAATGAAGAGGGATTCAAAATAAAAGTTACCTTCTTTGACTTATTTTCGTTTATAAAAAATAATAACCTTATTTACACACTATAACATTTGTCACACACATTGATGTTTTATAAAATAAAAACTCTCGATAAAGCAGCGTATGATTACTTATATTTAAGTTCAGTCTCCTTAACCTTAGCCTAACATTATTTGTTGCACTAAAACCTAGTTTTTTAAAGCACTATTGAATTTATTTCATTGATTAACATTAGAAGGACATTAAGAAAAATATATACAATAGGAAAAATAAGAATTAATGAACAAAAAGTTCATATTTTCCTTACACCATATTTCCAAATAGAAATTAATTGAATTGGAAGCTTCCCAAATAAACTTGATTGCACTACTTTCTGCTCTCTCCTCTCAAAAAAGAAGAAATGATGGAAGGACTTCAGAGAAGGCGAGGAGGAATGTTGTACCCGTAATTTTTATTTTACTTATCTCTCTTTTACTCTTATTAATTAAATTTTTTTGGTGAAAAATATTAATTCTAGACCCTTTTCTTTCTTCTTTTCAACATTCTAACAATTTGGTACGTTTGGAACTCCAATCAATAAAAAGGCAACATTGTCTTGGGAACATGAAAAGGGTGGACAATGCTGACCCATCTTCTGTGTTATTTGTAGAATATTACATCCTTTTTTTACGAAAGTAAAAGTGTCTTACCAGTGATAATGACTCCTTTTTGAAGGAAATTGACTTTAAGAAGGAAGGAAAACTCCTGACAACATCGGGGTTTTGACTTTAATGGTCTTAAGAAGGAAAAGAAAAAAATTTAAGTAATAGATGTATTTCTTTAATGTTGTAATTAATACGATGTTATAAAGAGGTGGTTAATATGCAAAGATTATTAGAAAAAGTGTGTTTGATGTTCAGTGACATAAATGTTCTTTATACAGGGCAACTTATGTATTTTTTTCAAGATTGTACAGATTCTACTCTAATCTTCTTTTTAAATTCGCATGCTGTAAGTTTGTTTCTAATGTTACGCTAACAAAGTAGCATATGGTATGTTGTTGATAATCCAGTTATATAATAATAATTTGGAAGTGCCTATAAAATAATATGAGAATATAAAATGTATAAGAGACCTAATAATTTGTGTAAAAAGAAATACACTTACATTACATTTACAATTTGTTGAATTTTAAGATTTTATAAAGTAAGAAAAACTGATGTCGAATATAAAATTTGAAAAAAAAAATATATACAATCATTTTTAAGTATTATTCAAATTGTTTGACAATCTAATTTAGAAATTTGGTTTATGAAAAGGTTTTTTTGTATTTATAATGATCTGAAATTATATTTGATGTGTTGGATTTTGCATAAAAGACATACTACATATATATTTTCAAAATGTTTCTTCAGCAAAATGTATTAAATGTATTCATTTTGAATATAACAACCTCTTCGCTTAAGGACATACTCAAAATAAATTTTAATTTCAATTGTGTCACATACTATCCGGACAAAAGTATCCAGACACCCTGTGGTGTGAACTCGGAGAGTCATGATATATTGATATGCTGTTGGACCCTCGTTTTAATTGATGATAGCCCATACATTTAGGAGAACTTTCCTCGAGTTTTCAATAGGAGGTCACTGGAATCGACTTCCAGGCTTCCATCAGAGTTGAAGTGTATGCCGTCAGTGAAGCTGGTCGATTATAGTTTGGATAAGTAAACTGTGTTCCAATTCATTCCAAAAGTGTTCTAAGGGATTTAGACCAAGGGTCTAAGAAGGCCAGTCCAGTTTTTAGGCGCCCATACCCTTAAACTAAAGCTGATCAAGTATAGATGTGGGAATAAGGAACTTACCATACTGGTAGAAAAATGGGCCTTCTGCGAAATATTGCCTTGGAGTTGATAAAGAAGCATTCTCCGGAAAACCCGCATACATCTCATATTTCATGTTTTCAATTACATAAACTAACAGATTCAAGTCAGATAAAAAAAAAGCATTCTCACACTATGATGCTGCTAGCACTAAACTCTACAATAGGCACAATGTGGTCAATTATGAAGTCATTACCGGTCATCCGTCAAACCCAGAAGCCTGATTATAAAGCTAAATTCATCATTTACCATTTGTTCAAATATTTTTGGCCAGATAGTGTATGTTACAAAACCAGATATTATACGGCATATGTGTAAATTGAAGTGAAAACTTTTGAATACTTATCTGAGAGCTTACTTTTCTCATATTAATTGAAACCATATTTATTTAATAGTATATAACTATTTATACGTTTTTAAATTTATGTTTATTTAACTAGGCTCGGAAATATTTCATTTATGTATACTTGAAAATATCTTAATGGTTCTTTTCAGTTATCCCGTCTTACGAAATTATCAAGGTTTTACAATTGAATAAAGGCTAGCAATAATACTTAATAAATGCCTTAAATCACAAGGGATTGTTCTAAGAACTCGTAAAATTGGCATCCCCTTCTTTATTCCCAGTCCACACTTTTGGGACTAAAACACCTTCACGCTAAGCGATTGTTTCACTGTTCAAGCAGAAAATTAGCTTTTTCTTTGTTTTCACCATTTCAATGGAATAAGAAGACTTGTTTTTAAATTTTATTACACTATAGTGAAAAATTCACTCAGACTTTTTATCTTTTTTCTTCACCCAAATTTCTTTGGTTTTATCACCCGCATTGTTTTATGCCATTGGCTAGAATTTAAGCTCACATTTCTTTTCAATTCAGTTTTCAATTATCTAAGAAGCTAATAATTAGAAGTATATTCTTTCTCCGAGTTCCCATGTCCACAAGAAATCTTCTTACCCATCATTAATTGCGTACATGTGAATAACAGATATAAGGTGAATGGAAACGAAAAGATGGCATTTACGATTTATACCTTCCACGAATTTCGCCAAATGAAAAAAAAAATATATCGCAAATTCTAAAGACATCCCTAAATGCTGCAATCATTATCATTGTTTTGCAACAGTTGTGTGGTAACGGTTTTTCACTATTGGCTCCGTATCGCGCATTTGGCAACGTCTTTTGATTCGAAGGAAAAGGTTGAAGCGCGCTCGTTATAATATGTAAGTACCGAAAGAATATATTGAATTTTTTAACAAATTGTTCATTTTTATGTTGGTGATATGATATCGCTTTCTGCAATCAAAGAGAGTTAGGAGAAAAATTCAATTCAAATCTCTAAAACTTCTCCATTGTTACCACTTCCTTCTGTATTGTGCACTATTTCGTCTTTTTATTTCCTGAGTTGTTGGTAAAAAGAGGTGAATGGTAATACAAGTTCTGATTTCGTGTTTCCTGTTAGTAGAGAAACATGATATACTTTCAAATTGTTTCTTCAATTTTTTCTCTATAAAAGAATGTAAATGATTTGAAGCACAAAGAAACAAAACTTTTAAGGGGGAAAAAAATTATTGAATCATTTTTTAAAGTGAAAAGTGGATTATGAAAGAAAAATATTTCCCCCCTTTTATTTCGTTAGATTTCTCTCTTAATGAATTCTTAAAACTTCAATTAAACTTTTAATTCAAAATTTATTTGTTATTTATGCGGGAGTCAAACCAAAATCTCCTCAAACCACTCTTCAGATAGCGGGGTTTTAGTGGCGAAGTGTGTAGGGGTCATTTAATACTTACGAGTACAGTTTCACAATTCGAAACAAAATAATGCAAACGAAGAGACTTCTTGAAAGTAAAAGAATTTTTTTTGAGCTACAGGGAAAACTTTACAGGGGGAGTATTTAAGGGGCAGTGGGAATTAAAACATGGCGATATTAAAGAACTAGAAAATTAGATAATTCCCGGCAATAGGACCTTAGAAATCTAGGAAATCGCATTATGTGACTGAAACTTACCGCTTGGTTAGCGAGCGCGATATGTCTTCATCAAACGGGGGATAGTAGGCCTCTAAGTGAATATTATTTATGTCGGCGTTTCATAAACCCGCTAGATGGCGTTGATGTGGAATGCTGTTTTAATTAAAATTATTGTCCTCTGGAAAGGGATATGATCTAACCTTTTACAAAAACAGTTCCTTGGGATAGTCTATACATTTATTTTCTTATATATACTCATTATATAATAGAATTGAAATGATAAGTAAACATTTATTTATTTGTATAAAATTAATAAACTTATATATTTTGTGCTGCACAAGGTTTTTTTTAAATAGCTTCATAATACGAAAAACTAGGAGTATTTTGAAATGTATAAAATTTATCAAATCATAGTAAGTGTCAATTTTTACTTATTGGGATTACCTAAATTCTGCCAGTATAAAATTAGAAGGCATGCAAACACGTTTGTTTGAAATTCTACCTTAAATCTGTATAATTCGGATTTTTAACTTAGATATATACAGGGTGGTCCCAAATTCATGGTACAAACTTTAATGATAAGTACAGGGCATTCTAACAATAATTTATTCTACAGGAATGAATTGGTGTAAGAGACAAGGTAAGGCACAACACACAAAAAGTAAGAGACGAAGGAAAGACAAAGTGTTTATTGAAAGCGTCGTTGGCAAGCATAATGTTTACAATAACTCGTCATAACTGTTTAGCACATGAACTATGAAGTCTACATTGAAAGTCTACTATAAAACTATGCAGTTTACATTGCTGTACCTCCCACTGGCAGGCTGAGAAGATAGCCAGCCGGATTCAAGGCTTGTGTAGCCTGAAAATGGAAGAGGTGTAAGCGATTTTCATTTAACACTCTACAAACGGTCTGATGACTCACATTTACGTGATGAGTAACAGTTCTTGCACTTGACTCTGCTTTAGTAGCCATAACGTTTAAGTTGCTTTCTTCCGGGCTCTTAGTAGCTCTTCGTCGACTAACATCATGCCCGGTAACTTGGAACGAAAGTGTTCACGAAATTGACGATGTAACCACTGAAAAATTCTGTGATCCGGCATTCAACGATCAGGAAACTGCGCGTGATGCATTCGTAGCGCAGCTCTGACGTTACCATTTACATGGCCATGCATGTAATGCATGTCTGCATTTCGGCATACTTCTCCCATAGTAAATGTCAGCACGGTTGTGAATGGTGCTTTCCCTTAGTGAGATGCATCATGTTAAACGGTGGCTAGACATGTACTGCCCCCTACCGGCAACGAAGCCAACCAATAACTCCACTTCTCTTTTCTTTTATTTCCCCTGTTTGCGCCTAATCATGTCACTTGCGCCCATACATTCCTATACAATAAATGATTGATACAATGCCCTGTATCTACCCTTAAAGATTGTACCTTGAATTTTGGATCATCCTGTATTCTCTAAAAATTTAATTGAATTAAAAGTTTATATTAAATTAAATTATTCTATGCTTTTTACCACTTTTTCCACAGCCGACAATATGTTATTTTTGCCAAATAATCAATAGTAATTTCATATAACCTTTGCACGTTAATATATTTATATGCATACAACATTTTTAAACTCAATGTATACATTAATACTTCTGGCAATATTTTTATCATATGCTGCTTTAATTTGTTTCTTCATGGAAAGTCTTTTAAACGTTTTAGTTTTCTACAAAATATGCATGCTTTATTTTTTAATCTTTGCATTTCCGTTAAATAAAAAAAAATTAATATTCTAATTATTAAGAAATGATGAATTTGAAATCTTAACAAATCTTTTTGGATAGAGAAATATTTTTTACAATATTTATACATATACCTATTTACAAAGATTCCATTTAAAGATATATCACAGAAAAGTTTACAAGAACTTTGAAACATCCAAGTGTGCTTAATATATAGTACTTCGATAACTAAAACTAAACGAAACAACATTTAAAAATATGAACCGGAGCACAAAATTAAGTAACTTAAAATCTAGGATGTAACTCAATTAAAGTTATTAAATTTCTTCTTTGTAAATTTTAGCCTATTTATAATAAATTACTGAATAATATTTTATCACAAGTAACGGATTATTTAAATTCAGTTTAAGTACCCCAATGTAATTTTTTTCATATAATATGTGATGTCATCCGTATTAGGGAGTTCATGTAAAATTGATAGAAATATACTGCCGTATTATCCCGCGTATAATGTGTACTTTTAAAATAGCAAATAAGATCGAAATTTAGGGGTGCGCATTATATAAGGCGTTTATAAAAATAATAACTTCAAAAATTAAAAAAAAAAGAGAAATGAGCTTAAAAAAATTGGGCTTCTTCATAGATCAAAATATTGTTTAGTTAAAAGAAATGACATACCTAAGGAGCTTAGAGTTATAACTCTATAAATATACTATTTTTCAAAAGCCCGGGATACTACCTCGAACAAATGACTTTAAAATATAAGTACCTTGCCTACGTATATATATATGTTAGGTTTCTTTGCGAAAAAGAGAGTGCGTTTGTGCGGCGAATATACCTAAAAATTAAAATATATTATATTTAATTCAAGTATGCAAGCACTTTTTTCCAATACTTGTTTTGAATTTATGTTTCTAATATTGTTTAACGGGACACGGTACGATTTACACAAAAAGGTTTTAACCTGATGATTTTCATAATTTTTTGATTACCTCCTATGTGTGTGCATGATGTAAAACAGAGTTTTTTTTCAGAGTTTTTTAATTTTTAAGGGCAAAAATTGAATCTAATGAAGTGATTTTAAAATACTACTCCTCCTACAAAAATTGACATACATATATGAAAATTGATTTACAAATACATTAAACTATACATAACAACATGAAACAACAGAATCTATGGAGGAAACTGGGCGTCAAAATTACGTGGGACGATTGGTATCTATTGGCCTATATGGCGCCGCACTGAAGAACCATACCAGCTCCAGAGGATGTACTAGGTCTGCTATGGTAAAAATACTAATCTGCAGCCCCATTGAAAAAATATATAACAACAGTTGGTATGAGTTTTTTGATAACATGATTAGTATCCGTACAATACTTCGTTTTATGAATGCTTATTTAAAATTTCTTAAAAAACGCGTAAATTCTAACTTCAATTATTTTTTTTTTAAAAAAAGAAGCATTGCTTTGATAGGAAAGTGCATACGAACTTTTGTTCCACGTATTATTAGAAACAAGTGAACAAAATTTCCAAGTATTAAGCACAATAGGAAAAAAAAAATGTGAGCATTTTAAATGAAGACAAGTTACTTTATCTTTCTGAGATAAGTCAGTTTGAAGTTTGATTTGCCTTTGGAATGTGAACAAAACAAACGTAAAATTTATCATAACTCTGCTTTTTTAAGCTTATAGGGTTCAAATTTTGTGTGCTTGTATAAAAGTATATAAAAATAATTTAAACTAAAAAAATTATATTTGATTTTTTGACCGATTTTTGTCAATTGAATCGTACTGTGTCCTCTTAAGCATTTTTACCAGAAAACACTGTAAATTTAATGAAGATTATGCAGCTATGTAGACAGACTGATAGGCGTAAAATATGACAGGCTCAACAATCCTCCAGTTGTCGAGCGGGATGATTTGATAAGTGGGATGCCAAAAAGTCACCCTGTACCTACCAAAGTACCTTACTTTTGAATCTCTAGGTACAAGGTACCAAAAAGTCACCCTGTAGCTAGAGGTTCAAAATTAAGATGTCAGTCAACAGTAGCCTTCGTGTAGCTTCAAAATGTAGCGTTAATAAACAATACAGGTTATGCATACAACTTTTTTTTACAAAATACCGTTCATTAATAATAAAATGTGCAGTATTAAAATAACAAAAAAGGGTAGAATTAATTTTAGCAATTGAAAAACTTTATTTAATAAATAATTTGCTGTAAATATTAATATATACTCATGTATCATTTAATTAATGTTTAAAAATTTCTTAAGGAGATATGGTACTTTGTACATATATTTTTTTATTTATGTACTTTCGGTCTTAACCAAAGGACCCATTTCCCGTTGGGAACGAGTGACGTTTCAACGGTCAAGCAGTTTCTCGTGGGACAGTATACCAGGATGGATACCCCTGTTCTGATGTTCTAAGGGAAGTCAATCTCTGACCCCCTTGGTCCCGCGGATAGTAAGGTGACCGGCGCAGTTTCCACGTCTGCCGTGGACTTCAAAGTACTCCTCGTGAAGGGGGACTTGGACAAAAAGTATAATGTTTTTCCCGAATACGTCCAAACAGAAGTGACTCTACATCACGTGTCATTTTCGTGGGTGGTACGTATTCCACTTTGAAAGAGACTTGAATCGCTAGGAAGTTGTCCTCGGAAGAATCGCTTTGTGTCCACAAATACACTAACACTGACACACAGAAACGTTGCTACAAGCTTCTGTATTCCAACAGTTTCTCCTACAGACTTACCAGCATCTGCTCCCCAGCATTTCCAGCTTGTTTTAACGCCGCCTTCATCAAGAGAAATCCACAGCCTCAGCAGCGTACTCAACAGCGCTGTTCTTAATAGAACCCAGCGTTGCTGAACACAAGCGTTCCGGCAAGCTTATATGAAAATGTGTGCATGTACCCTATTTGTTCACACATGAAATATGTAAATATCAGAAGAAAAACACCATTTTTAAACAAACAAGAATTTTTAATTTTTAATTTTTCGAAAGTATTTCAATATTTCAAAAAATTCCGACTACAAATTGTGTGTAATATTTCTGAAATTTTTTGTCTCTAATGTTATTTAAAAGTGTTTCTTACTATTCTGTGCCTCAGATTGGTAATATGAATGAAACTTTTGCATACATTATTTCGTGTAGGACACACTAAAAAACCAGTTAAAAAACACATTTTTCTTTGGAATTTTCAAAAAAAATAATTATTTACCTAAATCTTTTTCCACGCACATAAACAAAAAATCCTCAAGCATATTATATAAAACAACCAGGAATAAAGTGTCAAAACTTTATATTGCATAAATAAAAGACTAAGCACATATTTTAAATATATGATTGTTAAAAAAAATTAAAACCTGAGAAAACGCCATTTAAATTCTGCAAAATCTCAGATGTCACGTGTGACTATGGTTCAAAATTATGAGGTCCGTCGCCAAAAGCCCTCGGGTAACTGAGCAGTGTCATGTTATTTTTCACTCACTCACTCAGATGACGCGTATTCTGGTTTCGGTTTTCGATTCGACTTATTGTTAAATAATAAAAAAAAAATAATAAAACTAATTGAAAATGTAACTAGAGATAACAAGTTGTGTACATATACACTATCTGGCCAAAAGTTTCCGGACACCCAGTGGTATGGACTTAGAGCATCCTGAGGCACATATTAATATGATGTTGGTCCGCTTTTTGCATGGATGACAGCCTGCACACGTTTGGGAAGACTTTCCACCAATTTTTGATAGGTGACCATAGGAATTGCCTTCCAGGCGTCCATCACAGCTGAAGGGAGTGCTTGCAGTGAGGGTGGTCGATTTGGCTGGCTATGAAATCTGTGCTCTAATTCGTCCCAAAGGTGTTCTATGGTATTTAGATCGGGACTAGTCCAGTTTTTGAACACCCAATTCGTCAAACAACGTCTGTGCAAGCCTCGATGTGTGAATGGAGCAGTTATCCTGCTGGAAGAGAAATGGGACTTCTCCCGAAACATTGCCATAGAGTTGGGAGCGCAGCATTGAACAGAATGTCCACATACATCTCACAGTTCATGTTTCCAATCACAGGAAGTAACGGACCCAGGCCAAACCACGAGCAACAGCCCCACACCATTATGCTTTCACCACCAATCTTAGCAGTCGGTACAATGCAGTCACCAAAGAAACGTTCGCCGGGCATCCGCCAAACCCAGACGCGTCCATCCGACTGCCAGACTGTAAAGCGAGATTCATCACTCCAAAGAATAGTTTTCCACATGTCCACAGTCCAATGACGGTGAGCTCTACACCATTGAAATCGATGCTTCGCTTTCTGTGGAGTGGTGTTTGGTTTGTGAGCGGCTGCACGACAGTGGAATCCCAAGTTTTTAACTGTCGACGGACAGTCCTGCTGCTAACACTAATTCCTGATGAACTTTGAAACTCCTGAGAAATTTCCACCAACGAAGACTTGCAATTTTGTTTCACTACCCTTTTCAGAATTCTGCGGCTGCTTTCACCAAGTATTTTTGGCCTACCGGTTCGTTTTTCTGCCGTTTCACTGCCTCGACGTTTCCACTTCACAATTACATCACTCACAGTGAATTTAGACTTCTGTAGAATGTCCGCAATCTCAGGAACTGATCTCCCACAAAGGTGGCATCCCACTGTACTACCACGATCAAACTCACTAAGCTCCTTTGACTTACTCATTGCCTCACAAACACATAAATGCAATATGTCAAACCACTACCAACACTTTTACAACTTTCAATTACGTATCAAATTGTGCCACTCACCAGAACCACTTTTTTAAGGGGTGTCCGGATACTTTTGGCCAGATAGTGTGTTTAGTGAGTGAGTGAGTGAGTTTTGGGTTTTATGGCGCAAGAGCCAATTTTGGCTATGCTGCGCCAAACATTCGTTAAAATATTAAAATATAGGACGAAATATCTAAAAATAATGAAAACGCAGTTTCAATAAAAGTTAAAATTTCAAATCGCATAAAAATTGGTTTCCAATGATTAAAAGTAGAACAATTTTTGGTGAGGGGTTTCCCCTCATCACACATGTCAGATAAGATCTTAAAATAACAAACATCTTAAAAAACAGATAAATGAAAAGAGTGTAAATAAAAGTTATAAAATTTCTTAATAAAATCTAGACCGTAATTTTAATCGTTTCTGAATCGGTGGGGTGGGGGATTCCCCACCAAATTCAATAAGTATAATTGAGAAAAGGTCAGTTTCTATTTTTAGTAGGGGTTAAAAGTAAACTTCCTTTGTAGTATGTTTTTCCGTTTTTATACGTGAAGTTAGGATCCGGTTCATATTCCTCCTCCTCTTCCTCCACGTCGTACATAATAGTGTCTTCCTCATCCGTAGTATATTCGACAGGTGCCGACTTTTTGGGTTTATGTGGTGTCATCTTGATTTCTATATTCGGTTTTTTATTTTTTTTAGGGGGCCGCTTTTTGTTACGAGGTTTTGAAGCTTGAGTTGTGGAAGGTATGGTATTGGATGTAGTCGTATCAGTTGAAAGAACAGGGCTTGCTTCATTTGTTAAAGGTGTAAACATTGATACTGTGGATGAAGAAGGTGCTTTACTGGATGAGGCAGATGCAACTGAGGTAGATAGACTAGTAGATGTGGCGGGTGAGACTGTAGAAATGGGGCATGTCGAAGGAGAAGGTGTTTGTTTGGATGAGGATAATGCGACAGATTCAAGGACACTATTGGACGTGGAGGGAGCATTAGTAAACAAAGGAATAGGTGGCTGAGAATCTGATACGGATGCAATATTAACGGAAGATGGGGATGGTATGAGTTGTGCTTGAGTTGAGGTACATAATTTGTTAACTGTAGGAATTCTGGATGGCATTTGTTGTGAAACGGATATTGTAGGTTGTAACAATTTTAATGGTGGGCAAACTATTTTGGTAATATTTTCATCTGTTTGTGAGGAACTGCTTACCGTTAATGGTTTAGCAGCCTGAGCGTAAGTTGGAGATGGTTGTGGGGCTATTAATTTTCGGGCTTCTACATACGATATATTTTTATTAGTTTTAATAGTTTGGATTTCTTTTTCGATTTTCCATTTAGGGCACAGTTTTGAGTCTGACGAATGAGGCTGTGAACAATTAACGCATTTCTGTTTCAGACTGCAATCTGTGGAAGGATGTCCAACAGTTGCACATCTGGAGCACGTCAATTGCCCACGGCAGGAAGTTTGAGAATGTCCGAACCTCTGGCATTTAAAGCAGCGCAGAGGATTCGGAATGTATATGGACGGATTTTACAGTTTAAATAACCAGCTTTTATTGTATTTGGTAGTTTCGGGCTATTGAATGTTAATATTAAATGTTTTGTAGGAATAATTGTGCTATTTTTTTTAATTGTAATTCTCCTGACCTGGATAACACCCTGGTCAGAAAATCCATCAAGGATTTCTGCTTCAGGGGTGGTCAACAGGTCAGGTTCAGAAATGACACCGCGGCTGGAGTTTAGAGATTTGTGGGGAGTTACACTTACTGAAGAGTTTAAAAAGGTTTTGGCAAGAAGAAACGACTTTGTTTGAAGAGCGGAGTTGGTTTCAATGAGTAGATCACTGGAACGTAAGCGTTTTACAGATTTAGGTTCACTACCTATTCCTTTGAGGGCTTTG
This sequence comes from Trichonephila clavata, assembly GCA_019973975.1. NCBI lineage: Eukaryota > Metazoa > Arthropoda > Arachnida > Araneae > Nephilidae > Trichonephila > Trichonephila clavata. Next base: position 23,828 of record BMAO01020732.1, on the reverse strand, counting down.
TAAACAGCAAAAGGCGATTTAAGTAACATTTCATTATTTGGCAGTGAAAGTAATAAAAACCTTGCATGTACTGATATTTGATCGACGTTAAGAGTGGGTAAATGAAGGCCTTTACCCGGGCACATCAGCATTGGATCCATAAGAGAAAATGAAAATTCGTCCTGGCGTGCCTCCACCCACCACGGAGTCCAACAAGGGAGGCAGTGTGCCGGTCAACTGACATTTGTCAGGCTCGGCGCTTACCTGGAATACACCCAGAATATAGTACTACAGCATCAGGGCGAGGATCCAACGGGTAAACCCGCCACCCCCTATCTGCAGCACTAACCCTACAGCAATGTCTCCGAAAAGACTCATCACCAGCCGATTGACAGGAGCGGGCTCACTCCTGTCTCCCGTCTACAGCGAAGCGTGGGCCAAAGGGAACGCAAAAGGTATCCCCAGGACACCATTTTCCTCCTTACGGGACGCCGCACACGGCAAACATGCGGGTCGGAAAACCAACGTTGTTAGTAAGAAAACAAAGAAATAATACGAACATCAAAATAAATTATCGAAAAAAAAATATTAAACGAATTTAACGCAATACAAAACGAAAAATATAGTATTATTAATGAATATTTTGAGTAACCTAATAAAAAATTAATCAATAATTTTGTACATGTGAATTTCGAAAACTGTCTGTAGTCTAGACGGGAAAAGAAGAAAAGGGAAAATTGAATGACAAGAGGGTCGAAAATAGAGAAGGATCACTAGGGTACCCCGGGTTCGTGACACCCGAGTTTACCAAACACAGTAAACCCCTTGGGAAAAGGAAAAGATCACTAGGGTACCTCGGGATTGTGACACGCGTACTCACCTAAAGAAGGTGAGCCCCCTGAGGGGGATAGTGTGTTTAAAAAAATTACACAATATTAAAATGGCGTCATAAAAAACCGATATTTTGGTTATTTTGGGAGTAGTGCGCCTCCTAAAAATGCAGTGTTCTTAAACAATTAATACAATAACATTTTTAACCATTTAAAAAGTCATAAATATAAAGATAAAATTTGTAAAATAATGCTAGAAATTGAGTATAGGAATAATTATGCATTTGTGTGTGTGATGCTGTAATTGGAATTATTTCACCTCTATTCTATTTATATTTAACTCCATCCTATATGATAAACAAATAATAAAAAATTAATATAAATTTCATTATTTCTTTAGGTACTACTTTAATTAATAAACTTTATGAGATATAAGTTTGAATCCAATAGAAAGAATTAGATATTTTAAACACGTGACATTTTGTTACAAACTGCTACAAAATATTCTACAAAATTTAAAAGGAGCTAATAAAGTCCATGCCATGTAGATTGTTTTAAAAAGAAATTAAAGAAGAGTTTGATGGGATCTTCCGCTTGAATTTTGTTACTATCAGTATATTAATTGAAAACTACAGCGTAAAATTATTTCTTCAATTTAAAAAAAAGCTTGATTATAAAACAGTTACTCATTATTATTTTCTTTCATTCGCCATCTCGCTCATATTTTTGTTCTCCGTGAGTTTAATTATGTATCTGCTTTGGATTTTCGATATGTAGTTTAGAATTTAGAAAAAACGAGAAACCAAAAACGTTAACTGCATTAAAGTGGTAAAGGTTTAATTAATATTTGAGCAGCAGATTATGTAACCATGCAATTTTAACGGCAAAAATTTTGTTTCTGAAGTATATTGATTGCTGAAGAATATTTTTTGTGCCCATGAATTATTGTCACGTTTCTTTTTTTTTTCTCTACCACAAAAGAAATCTGTTTCAATTTCATGGTTTCATTCTAATTTTTAAACGAAAACTGATTTTTTTACAGGCTTTATTCAATTCCTACTATTAGTTCACTCTCACCCTATATACAAATACATATATATTTTTAGATATCTTATTCAAAATATTTTATATTCATCCATAAAAGTTCAAATAAGATTTTTTAAACTTGTAGTGGACGACACTTGATGTTAATACAGTTTTTCAAATATTAATTAATTAATTAAATTAAGAATAGAAAAAAAGTGACAAACAAAAATAATAATCTAACAGCTTATGTAGAAGGAAAGTCGTTCGCTGTGTCCCTGCAGCCCAATGGTTAGCACGTTGGACTTCTAATCCGAAGGTCGTGAGTTCGAATTCTACCTGATATGGCCTAATTTCTAAGAATGTGACTGCTTTCTTTCAAAACAATTAATTAGAGAATAAATAATTTAATTAAAATAAATACTAACAAACACAAAAATAGTTCAATACCCCCATATACAGAAAGTAAAATCACTTACTATTGTTCTTCTGTCATATATGTACATACATATTTATATTAATTATAACAATTCAATAAAAAGTAACTAAAAAATGAAATATTTCTTTGTTGGCCTAAATAGGAATGGACTTTTTTATATTACTTATTTTTAGCTTAAATTGTAAATAAATGCATTTATTAGCTCCTTTCAAAAATAGTTTTACATTTTCCTGTTTAAAGGGTATTATGTTTAAATGTTTACTTGGGATAAAAGAGGAAACACACACACACACACTGATGTCTGGTCAAATACAGCATACTAGGCTTTACAAGGATTTAGTTAAGACCAAGCTCTCAACGTGATCACGTACAATAAGAATTCAACGAATTCTTTTATTTCTTTAATTAATGGTTTGTCGTCTGTGTCCAATGAAAAACACAATAATGGCTGTTAAATTAAAGGCAATATTTATCGAACATACGAAGAGCTTGAAACTAATCAATATTTAACTAATCTACTCTAAAAAAAACACATGCATACGTACATTCAGAAATATATAATAAATTTTTTTTCATTTTTAAATGTATAAAAACTTAAAAAATTATTTAAAATTTAGATAAAAACTGCAGCCAGCAATAAGAAAGTATCATTCTTTCAATGCATTTGAAAATGAATACAATATATTTTCTTACATATATCAATATGATAAAAACCATTATTAACATTTTAAACTTATTAAAATGCTTCAGATTATTTTTCGGAATATGTGTGGTAATGTAATGTGGTCATTGTACGAAACCTCAATGATGAACCCTGTTTCAAGCCCAGTTACAGACTGGAGTCTAGGTTCCAGAAAATATTATTCATGATGCCCAATTGAATGATAAAGGGATCTAAATTTTAAATTGTTAAAATGTGTCTTGGAACATATATAAAAGAGAATAAAACTTACACAATGGAGTCCTCCTGTTCACTTGATCATTGAAAAATTATGGTGTCCATAGCTTGTAGCTCTAAAGCAGTGATATCAAACCTGTGGCCCTACGGGCTACTTTAAGTTGACTGTCATGGCCCATTGCTCCGAGAAATTAATTTATTTATGAAAGTTTGGTGGGAAATTATTTGTTAAAAAATAAAATATGTCAAATTTGTTTTTTGCTGTCGAAGTCATATGGGGGCGAATTGATATATATAGTATACATATATGGGGTTAGTGATAATAGATAACAGTAGAGTAGCAAACATTTTATGAGTGGAACTAATTTTTAACTATCTTTCATATCTTGCTAGCAAAAAATATTTTAAGAAAATAGAGTGTTTCAAGATGAATGGGAAGTTGACTATTTTGTAGTGAAAAACTAGCATGGTTCACAGTAATTGTTTGACTTTTTGAAATATTGTATTTTTAAAAAATACCAAAAAAACGTTCAATTACAGTTTTCCTCGAAGACCTCTTTAAAGTGGTGATATAAGTAGGTTTTCTTGAATAGTTTTTGCATCAGCAACAAAGTGTCTTGCCAGTGGTAATATCACAGCAGTAATAAAGGCACCCTACGTATAATTTGTTATATTATTGGTGATCATATGAAATCTTTTACTGATGCAGAAATTGTGCAAGAGTGATTCTTAAATGTTTCCAACTTAGAAAAATTTAGTGACAAAAATAAAAAATCCAAAAAATAATAATTCAAAAAACAAAGTAGGAGATTTAATATTTTAATCAATTTCCACATTTTAAGTTTTCTATGTTATCTTGGCGTTACAGCATTCAATCCCCCCTACATCCATTAATTCTTATGTGGTGGTTCACGTGAATTAGCCATCATATGTATGCGGCCCGCGTGAAATAGCTAACATATGTATGAGGCCCGGCAGGAAAAAGGTTGAGTATCCTTACTCTAGAGAGAAGTTAATTGAAAATTGATCAAATTCTGCTTTTAATTTTTTAATTGCAAAATTCTTTTGTCAAAAGTAGCACTCACTTTAATTTATTTACTTAGATTCGACAGTTTTAGATAACATACGTATTTAATATCTGTTAAACATTATGTTCGTATCTAGAGTTTCATTTTAATTCAAAACACCAAGAGATCTTTTAAATAATATTGTGCTAAATACAATGAGGCAATTTAAACATTTTCCTATTGAACTGCGCACTTACCTATAAAACCGAAAGAAATAAACACAATGGTCTAAAGTATTAGAATGCATTAGGACGAGTGAAGAATTGTTCACTTAAAAGCTTTGACTTGCGGTTAAAACGATTTCGAATTGTTACGTGTTAAACCTTCCATAATTACGTGATTTATTTCAAGTATACTGAGTGTAGACTTTCAACTGTGTTTACGAAAACAGTTCTAAATGTGTAAATGCAAAAATATATCATAATCAAAGGAAGAAATGGTTAACATGTTGGTAGGAATTTGAATTGAAGAAAACGGTAAACAAACCAGTTCCTTTATAATGCATTAAATATTTCGTATTTTGATACAGTCGGGACTAGAGATGCTTTTGCTTTTGAATAGAATAAAATTAAATGTTATTTTTAATGGTTTCAGGAATAAAGCCCTTTGTTGTGTGCTGAGAAATATTTTACAGTAAATATATTAAAGTGAGGTTGTTTAGATTCATTAAAATTGTTCGCAAGGACTGATAAAAATTAAACAATCGTCAGATGTACGTATTTGCATTCCTTATTTCAAAAGAGTTTGAAAATAATCATAAACAAGTTACTGTTTAAATCGGTACTTACTCATTATACAGTCGGCTAATTTCGCCGAATCAATATTCTTCAACAAATGACAGTAAATTCCGTTTATAGAGAAAGTCCGTTACCTTACATGTTCAGACGAAACAATCTCGAATGCAAATGCTCAAAAATAGCCTTTCGTCATAGCATGTACTGTTCTCGTGCATGGTAAGGTATCCGACTACTAGCGACAATTTTTTCTTAAAAATGGAGGTATAGGGATTTTTTGTTGTTTTTAGATTTTTTTAGCACATTGTAAGAAAAATATGCTACAATTTAGAATAGAAAAAGAAATTACTAATACTAAAATGGGAAAAAATGGGTAAAAATTGTCAAAAAATAACATAAACGCGGCCCATTCTGTACCAAAAGTTTATAAACAAATTTTTAATTTTTCAATTCTGATGTGTTGCTATGTTATTCATTTTTAAATGACCTTCAGGATAAGAGATATTTTACTTTTTACAAATACTAGTGCACTTTATCTTTGTTATTACATGAGATTGCTTAAACAGTGGTTATATTTACATAATAGGCTGTACATTTTGTAATAAAACAGTGATTGATGAATCTGAAGTTTAAAGAACTTCTACTATTATACAGAACACACACAAAAAATTTCACAGTTAATTATTTTCAAAATTTTTTTAGCAGCTGCTGGCTCCGTTTGAGTATTTTTTTTAAAAAAACACACATTTCGAGTAAAACGAGTTTTAAAGTGATATATATTTTGCTTTCACTAAAACACTTGTAGCTTTTGTTCTAGTGGACGAAAAATAATAAACTTGTTATTTTTATAAAGCTAATAACTAAATAAACGGTCTATAAAATAAAGTCATAAAAAATTTTGTCTATTTTTTGCAAAATTCGTCAATTTTTTGCAAAATTCACAATTTTAGGGTAGTCGGATAGCTTAAGGTACAATATTATATTACAAAAATGTAATAAAACATTTTCAGTACTGGTCATTGTGTGTGATTGTTTCTATATTCTAATAAATATTTTTTATCTTTAAAAAATGTTTGTAATTTAATAATACGTTTAATGTTAGAAAGACCACTGTAAATTTTTTTAATATTTATAGAATATTTATGGAATTTCCAAATAATGTATTATATTTCAAAGAATAATTAATTCATTTTATTATTAAGTTTTCACTAATTCCAGATTTCTCAGGCTCTACTTTTTTTATGCTTATCAGTTTTTGTATAACTGGTTTAGTTCTCAGAAAGTAGTTTTTTAAAGTAAGAAACTTGATGAATGAATAAAAAAAAGATTTGAATTCTTCACTTGAAAAAATAAACCTCTTCATAAAATGCCCAGAACTATATTAAAAAAAAAACCTTTTTCTACGTGGTTTTCTCTCTTTCATTTTCCTTGAAATTGGGTTTTAGTTTTTTTATTGTTCTTATAAATAACTCAGCTTACGCTGCTGAGATTTCTAATAATTTTAAATTGAAAAAACTTTAAACTTTATTTAGTGCAACAGGAGCACGTCCAAGTAAAAATTAATTCAAATGGATGCAAAGTTTTTTCGAAAGTTTGTTTTCTTAGCGTTTCAATTTTTTGCGCAAAATAGAAGAAAATAATTTTTTTTTAGTATTGCTTCTTTTAAAGGTGGGTGCATATATGTATAGAGTGGTATATTTGAATGAATTTAGAATACACAAGTAACCTTGTCGTGGTGCCAACATGTTTACATACAAAAAGAAAACATGTTGCTTTAAAAAGTATTCCCTTTGGAATTCAAAATAGAAATGGAAACAATTTGTCATATATCAAGTATGATGCATGCGTCGATAAATAGTTATATCTATTTCGGAATATTTTTCTTTACTTTCTCTTCAAAGAAAATATTCAGGTTCATAACATGAAAATGGTTATAGCAAGATATGCATTTGCTGGAGAAATTTTAATTTCTGAATTGGAGAAATTTTCTAGAATCACTAGAAAAATTTTAATTTCTTTTTAATACAGGAAATACGACGTATGATTTTTCCCTTATAAATTATCGCCCGCGCATCGTGGAAATTTCTGAAGCTCAAGAAATGAAAAAGTATAGGATATAATGAATATTTTTAATAATTATATTTATACTGATAATAATTTATGCATTGGAAAACGCCTTTAAAAATAAGTTTAGATTCAAAAGGAGCTAAAGATGAAAGTTATTTAGATGATAGAAAATTATTCTTAGAACACATTTTCCTTTAGAAGAAATTTTCGATCATATACATTTATTGGAATAGCGACTTTTCATGAATAGAAAATTGTAATAATACTTCTTAAATTACTTCCATTTAATGTAGGACATGGTAGCATAGTCGTTATGGTCACAAATGCCAGTATCAGGAATTCGAGTAGTGTTAGACTAGGGTTTCAATCCGTTGGCCTGATTTGAAGATTCGCAATGGGAGGGGGTTAGCTCAGGTGTCGTCCTCGTCACTTGTTTATAGTTCAATATAACGAGGTCTGTCAATAATAACCCACGTGTTGCTTTATAGGGCGACGTTAATTATCACTGAGAACTTAACTTTTAAGGCAGAAGAATATATTTTATAAATATTTATTTTATGAAAACTATATGATAATTTAAAAGATCTTTTTTTTTATATTTAAGAACTATAATTTCCCGTTAATAGGCACAGTTATCTTATTCTTTTCTGTAAAATTAAAGTATTTCTATAAAATTGCAAATAAAAATTTTTTATTTCTTATTTTTTTTTACAAATCCCTTGTGACACGCTTGTTAATTCAAATTAGAATGCTAGTATTTGAACAAATGATAACTGAATTCCATATATAAACATTTTCGTAATTTGTTTGTATGGATAATAAGATAAAAAGGAGGATAAAAGGGGAAAAAAGGAAATTACCATTATTTTGTAAGCTATGTCGCTTTTGAAACTTTTGCATAAAAGAAAAGGGTAATAATTAAAATCATTAATTTTGGTAATTCGAATTAAGGTTTCTTATTTTGGAATTGCTGTGTTCTTGCTTATTTTCCTCAATTTAAATACATTATTCAATACTAAGCAAGGACAAGCATAATACTTTAGAAAATCAATCTGATATAATCTGAAATAAATAAAGCAAATGTGTTAAATATATGGAAGGAAAAAAAAAACTTTATTAATTTTTTTAAATAAGTAGCCTCATTTTCTTTATACTTATTTCAGAAAACGTATTCGTTCTTAAAGTAATGGCTTTTAGCTGTTTTGCTGCTAATCATCATAGAAAACTTTAAAAAGCCATTTTTTGCTGATTCAATTGAAATGTCAATGATATTATGCTTCCATATTTAGTCTTTCAATGTTTTTATTTATTAAAAACAGCAATTTAAACTCTCTTTAAAGTGTAGAAAAAAATATCAGAATTCACGGTATGTTTTTTTAAAAAATTCATTTGAATAAAATCAGTGGTTTTAAATTCTTAATTAAAAATAAATATCCTTATACAATATAAATATTGTAGCCTTTATACAATAAATTTTCAAACTAGATAATTTAGATAGAATTATTATAGAATAATAGATTTCATAGAATAATCATTTTATTTAAAAACGAATACCAAACAAGGAAGAATACATTTATTTGTTGCGATATTAATCAAAAATAAATGACAGTAAATTGTTTTTTTTTTGAAAATCCTATCTACATTTCAACTCATATTGATGGATATTTATTTGAATTTTAAAACAAGATATGTATAAACAAAAATACAATATAATAATATTGAACTAAAATCTAATGCTCTTGAGCAAAAACTGTTTTTATGCACATATTCCATCATATTTAATGCTATGTAAAATATAGGGTTAGTACAAATGATGGACCCGATTTTAAAACAAGATATCAATCATTGGCATGGCCAAGTAATTTTAGCGCGTTTCTCACATGTTGTATTTTACAATAATGCAACTAATGAACTTTTTACTAACAAAAAGTAGTGTGTACTCTGCTTAAAAAGAAAAAAAAAAGAAAAAGAATTAAATTTAAATATGATTTGGCTCATCTAGGGCACAAATGCGACCAAATGCCGAAAATCCGAGGTCAATTGGTTGCTTATTGGCTGAGAAAAAGGTACGACAAAATATGGAACGAAGACGAAATGTGCGTCCTAATAGCGCTATTGTTCCACTACGTGAAAAACGCGCTAAAAATATTTTTGAAACTACTACATATATTACAATAAGTGATACATGAATGTTAAGAGAAATAAACCAAATTTTCCCCCACCAATTATCAACAGCACATTCAAGATCGCTGTGGTTGAAATCCAAACATGGCGACAATGATAGAGAAAAGTGTTCCCGTATTCGAGTATGCACATTTATTTTTTCAGTTATTTCGGTGCAATGTGTATTTAGAAATCTCTATGGCAAAGAAGCATAAACTAACAACAGCATTCTGCGATGGTATCATCAATTTAAGGAAACCGACTGCTTGTGTAATAAGGAGATGAGCGACTTGCCAAGCTTCTCGAAAGAAGCAACGGAGATGGAGACACAGTTTTGTTCCAAGCTCACAAGAGGCAACACTCGTCGACTTCCGAGTTTTAGAAAAATTGCCGCCTGTAAACATGGGATGTCCCAAAAAATGGCATGGAAAATTTTACTAAAAACATTACATTTCAAGTCATATAATTTGCAATTGACACAACAGATAACAAAGGACGACAAGTAAGTATTTGTGGAGCACTACGAACTATTAATACAGTGATGCTACAAAAGGTATGGAACGAATTGGATTATACAGATTGGACGTAAGCCAACAACAGGATCACTCATCGAGAATTTGGAACAGAAAAAAAAGTATACAGTAGAACGTCGTTTATCCGAATCAATAGGGATCGGACACCGTTCGGATACGCGATTGTTCGGATAACCGAAACAAGAATGCCATGCATACAGTATATGAAACCGGACACTATACGAGTATTGAAAATCATCACATGCGGGAAGCGTCAAATAATCACTTATTTTTCGCTGTACCATTGTACAGCTTCGTTTTTTCGCTGCAAGTTATACAAAAAAACTGGTACTGATATTTGATGCTCCGGATAATAAACGTTCGGATAAACGACGTTCTACTGTAGTTTTCTTTGCATTCATGTATCACTTATTGTAATATGTGCAGTATATATACATAATTCAGATAATATGAATTTTTTTAACCCCTTAAGTCCTTAAGTGCCGTGGGCGTGTATACACGTCCTGCTGAGCTGGTGCGTTTAATGCCCCGGACGTGTATACACGCCCTTCGAAAGGAGGTGCTGATCTGCTTAAAAATAGTTCCTCGACTTTGGAATACAATAAAATGACGTTGAAGTGTCATTGCCAGTCTAAAGAATTTACTTATTTCGGGGAAGGGATTTGAAAGGGTATATTTCAGGAACGACGAAATTCATAGCTAAGCAGTTTTTCATATTTTTTCTTTTGAGCATGCTCTTTTCTATTCTTCATTTTCTGCCATTTTTGGTCGCCGTGTGTAACAGGAGCTTTTTAATTTTTTGTACGAATGCAATAAATGAGATGCTGGTTTATGTGTTCAATCGTGTTTCAGGTTATATCACAGTACAGATAAGTTAAGTTTTATTTTTTTTATATTGTGTCTCTGGAGATTAAATCTTTCATTTTCATTTTATTATTTTATCCTTTTGTTTCTTTTTTAATGGGAAAGTAAACAGTTTTTAGGTGAAAAACACGCATTTTCTTTTCCTGCAATAAAACACTTAACAACGTGTGCCTGGGGGGGGGGTGAATTTCATAACTTTTCCTCTGCACTTAAGGGGTTAAAATCGGGTTCATTATTTGCACTCTCCCTGTATATTATTGAAAATCGATATGTTTCATTGGGAACTTAAATACTTATATATGCAGACAACAGGGAGCAAGCTAAAAAAAATTCAAAGCAGTTATCGTACTTTAACTGTGTTCTTAAATAGGTAATTTTTCTCAAAGCAACAAACGTTCTTCTAAGGAAGCATCAGGTATCACGCCATTTTTCCGAAGCTTTCTAAAATTGGCTGTTGAACACATCACAACTGTAATTCGTTGTTTCTTCCATTTTCTTTTCCCTTCATTTTGTGGTTCTTGTCATTTTTCTTTTTGGACACGCAAATATTTTCACGACAACATTTTGTGTTATTAGATTGAGACAACTCTTTGCTACTGGAAGTTTCGATTCAACTGTATGGAAGATGGAACAACGAATGTTTTTATTCTCTGAGAAACAAGAAAATGTTTAGAAGATTTGTAAAGGAGATTATAACTTTTTAATGATATGCGCTTTAACATTTGTTAATCTATTTAAATTTGATGACAAAGGTTTGCTTTATTTTTTAACACATCAAGGTGCATTGTCCAAGTATTATTAACATTTTTAAATTCATGTAATTAAAGTATTATTAATATCTTTTGTATTTTATTTTACAAGTACATTCTGATATGATTCTAAATATACAAAAATAAATTTTCTTTTAATTTTTTTAATTTAATGCAGCTATCTAATTACTAATCTAAAAGTGTTAAATTCTCATTTTTAAAAGCATACCAATTTCGACTTTTTCTAAAAGAGATAAATTTTTTAATTTTTTTGATCATGCATTTAAATAGCATAAAACAAAATTGTGGGAACTTTTGTAACCAAATTGTATTATTTTATGATTTATCAAATGCCTAGCCATTGGTCATCAGGTCATGAGGCAAAACAAGATTATATAAAACAACTCTTACAATTAATTTTTTCACACATTTTTTATATTTAATGTATCTGCTTTTAAGAAAGAACTTTAGAAATTAATAGTTTGAATTCCCATCTGTTTACCATCAGGTAAAATAACAAAATTATCGAATTTTGAATAATCGATATTAAGAAAAATAGCATTTTTGTGCCGAATTGATTTAACTTTTTCCGGTTTTGAAACAAATTGAAAAAAAATTAAAAGATTGGTGGTAAAAGACATATTAAGGGGTACTTCATAAAATATTTTATTATCGAAATATTTAATATGAATTTTTTGTTTGCCTGAAATACATAAGCTCCATTAAAGGCTTCTTCGAATTGAAAATGAAGAATATTTATGGCTTAATCATTTTCGAAATACTTGTAATATTTTTTAACATCAAAGAAAAAATGTGTTTTAAAAGTTCAATAACTAAATTAATCACGTTGCATTTATTTGGTCTAAGAAATAGCCAGATCTTAATACATTGAGTTAAATAAAACATGTTAAGAATAAAAAATGCAAAATTAAAAAAATTGAAAATATCTACTTGCATTTCATTTCTTGAAAGATTATGTTTTCCACCTTTATTATTTATATTTATTTAATCATTCAGTATAATTAATTTTTTAAAGAACTCTATTATTTTTATATTGATTAGTAGTTTTATTCTGCTTTAAAAAGAAAACTTCAAAATATATTTCTTAAATAATACCTTGTTTAAATATGATTTAATTTGAACACAATATATATGCGCATTTAATCTTATTTTATTGCTGTAAAAAATTTTTTTAAATTCATTTTGTATTATATTTTTTTTACACAATTTATTACAAGAAAAACCAATTCCGTCAATATTGCCTTATTTTCTTGTAATTATTTAAATTACACGTGGTATAAAAAATTTCATGAATTTTTGCTTTTTATGAAAGATTTAATATGAATCTTGTGAAAAATTTAATATTTCCAATCTTACATATTTTACTAAATTAATAACACAGGTTATAATAAGTCCATTACAAATGGTTTGCTCTATTTAATGCATATTATTAATTTATAATGAGTAAATAACGTATTATATCTTAACAATTCTTTTTATATTACATCCTGAAAAATCATTAAATTAAAAATTAAAAACATGACGCTTTTATAAAATTCAATTTGAGATGATGATTAACCCTTCGCTAGGCACGCCTTAAAAAATTCCAATCATAGGTTCTCTCAGATGCAACGCCTGATACGTTTAAAGAGAATTTAATCCTTTTATTGGTGAGATTTGATTTAAAAACATATTTTACATGAAATAATATTTAAAATACAATCAGGAATTGAGATATTTATACGAAAAAACATCCAAACGTTAATGGCGAGTTATCATTATGTCTACACTATTTACATATTAAGATGCCTTGTTGCGGTTTACACAAATCACCTTACAATATTCAATAGACGTGAATTTTTCATAAAATGCATTAAAAAATTTTAATAACCTTTTTTTGATATCCTGATAAGAGGGAGCAATATCTTCTTTTCCAAGTTCCAGGTGATATTTCTCTTGATTTTTCATCTGGAATGGGGAGTTGTATATCAGATATTTCATCAATCCTAGTTCAAAATGAACGAGGGATGTGAATCTTACATTCAGACTGTTTTTGCAGGTGCTCTTTCAAAAGTTCGTGACCTATTTTTCCGAGATATGCGCACGAGGATCTGAGTGATTTTGATTCCCATACACATATTTTGTGAATTTATTCTAGCTACATTGAGGATTGAATAAAATACTGTCACTGGCTAGGCGCATGGCATCCCTCAGAAGTATCTCAACTCCCAGGGAAAAACAACTATCAAACAGAAACTACAAAATACTTGTTTGGAATTAGTTTCATATAAAACTAAAAAATACACTGTTTTGCAAGGTAAAAAAAAAGTCAAAATTAACGATATAATACAATGTCATAAAAAATAACGTTGTTGTTCGCGATGCACCAACAGATCCGATGGCCCTTGCAACCCATAATATGAAGAAATCCCCTTCGTTTTTGACATTGAATCCAAGGGCGAATGACGAAAGGCAGATAGAAGAAGGAGGGGTGGATTCCAACCCACCGTGTGGACGCAGCACTGAAACTATTTTTACTATGCATCTGAGAGATTCGTGCGCCTAACGGAGGGTTAAATTCATAACTCTCACACTACCATTAATTTTCAAAAACGTCACAATGGGAACAGTAGAACAAAACAACAAAAAAATGAAAGTTTCTAATACCACGGAGTTAGTGTTCTATGATTGAATCTCTTTGTAACGGACTATTAAATCATTTCTGGAAGGTCCTTTTTATATAAATTTTCTTTGATTTAACAAATCATAGATATAGAAAATATGAATTATTATTTTTGTTGTATAAGTAAATTTTTGATTTTGTTGCATAAGTCCTATATTAACACTTGTACAAGTTTTGAAAGCTTTTAATGCTTTTGCTAAAGATGCGTAAATAAGAAATATGGCAGTATTATTTCCCAGATGAGTGTAAACATAAGATAATCTTATAAACAAATAACTCATTCTGTAATTTAAGAAGCGTTGAAATATACAACTTAATGAAATTCTTAGAGAAATGGCAAACTTGGCACCCAAAGATTAATTAGAATATCCCAGACCACAAGTTTCAGTAATGAACAGAAACCAGAGCTTTCAAAATTTAATACCTAAAACTTTTAGAACTGCTTGAGGCCTATAAACATGTCAGATATACTTTAATATGTTAACACGACTATAAATTCTTTCTAAAATAATGCTTTAATTTTAAGATGTAATCCTAAGCCGCCAAAGTTTCATAATTTTGTTGAACTAACAGAAATTTAATATTTCACCTGAATCATTAAGCTTCAGAAATTTCGCTCATGTATTTAATTAATTCTCATTTAAGTACAAAATTAAACATTTTTAGTAAGGATTCAGTGGAGGAATCTGCCATTTTATTGGGCAGAAATGCTCTGTGTTCTCCAAATAAAGGCAGAAAATGGTGAAACTGTTTAAATTAAAGGCGACATGTAATTCTCTAGAAGTCTTACAGACACGAAAAAGCCATTTCTACGGAAACGTATCCATGTAATGTTTCTATAGCGTGACAAATGTTATCTCCATTGGAAATAGCAACTCTTTAAAAGATCGGAAGGATTTATTTCAACTTTGAAACATAATTACTGCCCAAAAGGTTAACTCCTGCTTACGTTACAGCGACTGAAATATATATCCTGGAATTGAGAACATATTTTGAAAGTAACATTTTTATGGTAGGCAATAAATAACGTTTAAGAGAATGTTATATTGTTCTTTAGAGCAAATAAACTTATCTATCATATATCTTGAATCGCATGCTTACTATGTTTTCAGGTTGTTGTAATAAAAAAGCTTTTCTGGCGTTTTTTTCTCTTTTTTTTTTTGTCAACATAATTCCTAATAAATTATCTAGTTAACTTTTATTTTTGCTTAATATTATTCTTTTCAAAGAAATTTATTTTATATTATACCACTTCGCTAGGGTTTCATGATGTTTTATGATTCTATATAGCTTTTATGTTATTGTGCTGTCTAAATTCTGGTATTAAGCCTTCGATAAAAAATATTCTTATGGCATTCTCCTCTTAATTAAAAGGAAAAAAAAAGAACTTCAATTTCTAAAAAAGAATTATACTTATCCTTTCCACCCCCATAGCTTCCCTCATCGGTGTCCATTTCCAAAAATTCCATTTTTAGTAGATTTCTACTCAATAAAATGAACATTTCTGCCAAATTTCATGTCTGTAGGTGAAACAGTTCAGAAACGGAATTTTTTGTCTGTATCACCCCTGTCCCATACCTCCTTCGGATTTGATTTCCTTAAACCCCGTTCTTAACGGATTTCAGCACAAAAAAGAAACATATTTGCAAATTTCATACATGCAGATGCAATCATTCAAAAGCTGTCAATTTTGTCTATGCAACACTCCCTTTGAGAAAGGTTTCTGGAACTCTTTCTAAGCGGATTAAGTTACATACATACTGAATTTCAGATCTGTGGGTTTAATAATTCCGGAGATCTCGTAAGGAGTGAATGAATGAGTGAGTAGGGTGCTTTTCTCTCCTATATATTGAGTGAAAACATTTTTACAGCCATTAATAAAGCAATTATATTTATTTAATTGCTATATTATTTCGGTTAAAAAATTTAAGTAATTATTCATTTAAACGCGCGATTAAAATTATTACTTCATAAATAAAGGACTAACCTTAACGAAGAATTTTTAGCGATATTTTAAAATTTATCACTTTCCCAAGTACAAATATTTAATAGCAAATAAAAGTGAAGAATACGTTTTTGATTACAATAAAGCATGCTTAATATTAACTAATACTTAGTAGAGGGTGACACACACACACAAAACGGTAACTTTTTAACAATCCATAAAAACCAAGAAAAACATTTTATTCGTAGTAATTGAAAACTTAATTTGCTATTTAAGAAGCGCTAGTGGTATTTGTCACTTTTTAAATTACGTTTTTTACTTCCTTACGTGCTGTCCTCTTGTACAAATGTATTTTTAAAATCTTCTGTTGAAATTCCTCATTGACTGTTGCAACATGTCTACATGGTACAAACAGCTTTTGGTTATCCTGTTGGTTTCTTCTTTAGCAGATTCAGTAGCTTCAAAGTTACTAATCCAACTTTTTATCACGTATTTTGATGGGATGGCACCATGGCGTTCTACGTTTTAAAAATGTCAGATCTTCCTCCCATTTTCCAAACTATCACTGGTATTATAAAACATTTTTATGGCTAATGCACGCTGTGTTGCCCACTCCACTAACCCATGGTTACTCAAATGACAAAGTGTTTACATGTTCAAGGTCACTGTACCGAAATGCTGCCACCTGCTTAGTTCTGTATCTACACATATAAAAAATTCCCTATTTGCACAAGTTTAATACAAGCTTTTATAGTATTTCAGAACTGATAATATTTTTTTTTCCAATTTATCTAATAAACTCTTTGCTTACTAACAGATAATATTACAAATGAAATGCATTTGAATGAAAACTGCCCATGTTGTTACAAACTTGAGAAGGAACAAGTAATACAAAAAAAAAATCAGTTCCTACTTTGAATGGATGAGTAGAAAGTATTTTATTAACGATTGAAAATTTAAACAAGAGATATATATAGGGAGAGAGTCAACTAAAATGGTAGGAATTGAAAGAAAAAGCATCATTTGTCGGCATTGTTGTAACAATGCACACCCGGTTTGGTTTGTTAGGCTGAAAAACCTGTTTTCGACGCCAAATTTTGTGTCATTGTTTTGACAGTTACATTGTTACAACAATGGAGACGAATTTAAGCTGACGTTGAAAACTGGAAAATTATTTAACTAATATTTGAGAAAACTGTATTAACATCAAGTATTATCCACTACAAATTTTAAAAAAAAATTGAACTTGATTAGATGAATAGGAAGTATTTTATGAACGATTGAAAATTTGAACAAGATAAATATATAAATATATAGAGAGAGTCAGCTAATAGTAGGAATCGAAAAAAAAGCAACCGAAGACACCAATTATTAAAATAATGACAAATTTATTAAATGACAAGGACAAGCAAATGACTACACTAAGCCAAATTGACGTACATACAGTTAAATATTATAACAGTTTATTTACAATAGTGCTAAATGCACTTACAAACGAGCTTTACAACATCCTAAAAATGACTCTCTAGTACAGTTTCTCTAATAGGAACTCAAACAGATAAAGTTTCTCTCTCACATCACGGTCAACGAATAAGCATATTCTAATCTCTGATTAACTCATGAGATTTGTTACAAAGGTCCTTGACAAAGAAAACGGATAAGCTCTATAAGGGTCAATTCAAGAGCCTTGTCGATGATTCCTTGGTGACATCGTATTTTTTGCAAAAGGTGATGAATTCGCCAATTTATAATGGTGGTAACATCTCCTTCGGCTGCCAAATTCTTATCTTTCAAGTTTACGCTGAGAAGGCGAACTTTGCTTCACAAATTTAATGTTCCCAAAAGGAATGTATTGCTTCAGGAAGAATAACAGACGTGGCGTATATTAATATAAAATATATTTTTTGATTCCTTTGACAAAAGGAAGTTTTCTTTCGCATTTAAAATCGGGTTAATTCTAAATTTAGTGATTCTCTTTCGATTTGTATACCTTTATTTTTCTTGAAATTCCTTTCTTTTCATTCGTGAATGCAATTATTGATAACTCTTATTAATATTACGTGCGCAAGAAAAACTAGGAATATTTGATTAGCATTTTTTTGGAAAACATATCTTTAATTTAAAGATGTCAATTTAACTGGAAATGATTACAATTTATTAAAGCGATGCGATTCTTAAAATAATCCGACGTATGGATTTAAATTTAATAAAATTGAATTTTTGTTTACTTTTAGAGAAATTCTAGTCGCTTCAAAAAACGATTCATAATCATTAGATAAACTTTACGTAGCTGTAGAATGAGTGAGTGAGTATTAACGTCCCACTGTTCAGCTACACGAGGGCTTTTGGGGACGGTCCGCGTAATTTTGAACCATGGTCAAGTGACGCGGGCGATACCTGAGCTGGCACCCTCTATCCTAACTACCACACCAACGGGAGGACGTTTGAGCTCACGACAGATTTAACGTGCATCGCTCCCCTACATGACGGGTCTTTAGCGGTACTGGGATCGAACTCATGACTCGCTAGCCATGATCCGATGCCTAGACCACTCGGCTACCGCGGCCACCGTAGCTGTAGAAAGACATGTGTCTAGAGCATTTAGAATAATTTAGTGTAACAATATTTGAGAGTGTATGTATAAAAAATTCATTGCTTAATAACCATATTTTATGTATAAAAAATATATAATTATTTACATGTCATTTACTTTACTGTGCATACTTCTGATATAAACAAAAAGCTGATCTGATGCAAATACTGATTATGATACCTGAAAAAATAATCATAAAAAGTTAAAAATAATTTTCAAAAAAAAAAAAATGTTAAGCATTTTTTACTGTTATAAAGAAGCAAAAATGTTATTACCTGTGAAAATTAAACAACAAAAACTGTAGAACGGAAAAGCCCAAGTAATCAAGTAAAAGCTAAACAATTTCGATAATTTTTTATATAAACTGATTATTATCTTTCGTAACTTCTTTAAAGGCATTAAATATTTTTTTGTAGAAAAATTTATTAATCTGTTTATGCATTGACGCCATTTTACAGTTTAACACTCTAGTCTTATCTATCTATAAATGACTTTACTTATAAACTAGATTAATAACCGCCGGGAAAAAATAACTCCTGAATAATTTAAAGATTTCAGAGTTTTTGATTAAACTTCTTTTTCGATTAATTTTCTAAATAAAATACTTGATTTTCAAGCAATTTTTTTAATATCATAAACGATCTTAACTTCTTTCGGATTGCTATCATCTTTAATCAAATTTGATAACATTAAGTACCAGATAGTCTTAGATCGAAAAAAATTAAGTAATATTTCATTATTTTTGTATCTAGCTATCATTTTGTTAATGACTTGCAAAATTGTGGAAATAAAAAATGTCCCTTTTAAGTTTTTCTTCTTTTTTTCTCTTCATTAGCTTTCCGAAGGTGTTTTTGGAAAGAAAAAGATCATTTTTTTCAAATTAATTTTTTTTAATAGGTGAAGTCGTGTTAAATCTAAATACTCTAAACGTTTATAATCCATCAAAGGGATATAAATTAATTAAAAAGTGTTCTTTCTTAATTTTTTCTGATAAAAAAGTAATTTCTTGATGTTATATTAAAAAAAATCCTCTGTGTGCTGAAGTGTATTGATAGTTCTTTATCTGTTTTTCTGTGATTTGTTTGAATCAATGAGTATAAATTATTATTTGTGCACATATAAAAAAAATTAAGATTAAAATTCAAATGTATTTTTTATGTAACTATTCTTTTTGCAATTTGTTTGGATTACAAAATGATAAATGATCAACTAATAAATTAGAAGACTATTAATTATCACGCTACGTAATTATTATCTTTTGGTTTATATGATTTCGGGTACTTTTCCGTTTCGCTGGCGCAGGCGATAAAGTTGCCAAAAATGATGCAACCGAAACCAACGGAATATACCCGATCTCTAGTGTAGCCTTACCACCACATTTTCAAAACAAATCATGGTATAACGTCTTTTTCATAGTACATCAAATACAGATGAACCAATGAGAACTAACATTTGTGAAATTTTTGTATGTGTATATTGCGTGTTGTCACCAATTAAGCCAGCTTGGCGAGATTTGCGCCAGCGAAACGGAAAAGTACCAATTTATATTCCTCTAAAGTATTCAATGCAGTAATGCACATAAAGGAGAGGGCAGAAAGTTCGTACCCCCCCCCCCCCATTACCCTTGACTTATTTTTCCCGATTGATTATAATTTCACGTGTAATATATACGTACTGTATTTCTGGAAA
Organism: Trichonephila clavata; assembly: GCA_019973975.1. Lineage (NCBI taxonomy): Eukaryota > Metazoa > Arthropoda > Arachnida > Araneae > Nephilidae > Trichonephila > Trichonephila clavata. Next base: position 3,572 of record BMAO01020732.1, on the reverse strand, counting down.
TTTAATTATTTGTTATTAGTACTTTATTTTATTAATTAATGCTAATTACTTATTAAAAATTTATTTGTTATTGACAGTATATAGATAAAATCAAAAGAAGATAATTGGTGGTGTATTATGGTATGATACAAGAATGGGGTGCTTTCAAATTTTTAATCCTGTCACTCTTGAAAATTTCCTCCGTGCGCCACATATTTAATGAATATGCATATAAAATCACACTTTTTTTTATCAATTTTTGTACAAAAAATAGAAAGTCTGTGAGTTTGTATAGATACACAATTGTGTCATTTTTACTGCATTTTTTACTTGTAATGAAATGTACTTAAATAAATATATATATAATGCAGTTTTAGTTTTTCTTAAAAATCTTATTGTATCGAAGTAGTGACAAAAAATCTTTTTCTTGCAGAATGAGTGTTTTATTAATGCCTCATTGAAAAACAACACGAAGACTATTGCAACTATCCACGTAATAATTTTGGACCATGGTCGAGTGACAAGTGCGACACCCAGTCGCGTAACGGAGAATATTTGGGCCCTCCTGCAAACTCAGGTTTTGTAGGAGGGCCCAAATATGCACTTAGCGTCAGTCAAACTTTGTGTCCCCTAGAGTCCCTGCCCCTTCCCCCCCCGGAATGCGGGGGTGTACGTTACGCCACTGGCGGCACCTGATACGGGACTCCTTCTCAGAAATTCCACACCACGTCAACGGGAGGACTTTAGACCGCGAGATATTTTGCGTACAAAGTTCCCGACCAACACGCCCTGTCTTCAATGGCACTAAGCTCGAAATCATGACACGTGAGCTATGAGTCCATGAAATGGACCACTAGGCTACCGCAACCACCCTTTAAACTTGGGATTGATGTATGACTTTAATTTATGCGGAATCAAATATGAGATGTGATTCCAAACGAGGTTAAGCACTATATTTTTTAAGGAAGGTTTTCTTCTCAAAAAGAAAGGTCAAATGCCTTTCTTTAACACTTGGTAACGTGTGTCTGTTCCCAACCCCTCTTGTCTACTCTCAGATCCGGCCAGATGTGTGAGGGGAAATGAATAATCAGTCGACATGATTCACTCTAATTATTTATTGTCCCAAAATATCAAGCAAGCACAAAAATAATCCAATTAAGATTGCTGATCAAAATTAAGAGCGCGAAGGTGAGACCAGTTAACCTGGGGATAATACTACGGACCCTCAACTGATTTCTACGACAACTTATACAGGCTCTATTCCAACTCAGCCTCGCAATACAAGTTATATTCTAACTTATATTTAAATAATGTTTACTATATCTGTACTCTTGTAAAGTCGAAGTCCTACTGTTGAGGCCTTGAAAGCTTATACTTGACGGATCAAACCCGATCCTCACTGGGAAATCTTCAATATACACTTTCATAAACTTAGTTCCGCACTGCAATAACTCACGATCCTCCACTAACTAATTCTCAAAACTCGCGAATACAGAACGTATATAGTAAACATAATTTGCACAATCACGTTTTCTTACCTTCGGTTAAAGTTGGTTTGGATAAATATTTCCCTAAAAAATCTCCGAGAAGTTAGTGGAAGTAACCTTATAGATCCGTCACAACCTTAACTGCCACTGGCGTATATATCCAACTCACTGAACCAGTGCGTTAAGTGCTCTAGGCGTATATATACGCCTTTCTGAAAAATGACTCTTTTCTTTTCGCTGCTATTAGAAAACTACTATGAAGGCTTTGGCATACAATAAAACTACCTGGACTGCGTTTGCGAAAAATTTAGTGATTTCAGAAAAAAGAGTAATTATTCCTGTTCTTCCTCCCCCACCCTCCAATACTTTCTTGCTGTTGCACTTTATGTGGCCAGCAGGGAATATAAATATTTATGAAAAAGAAGAAAATTATCTTGCTTCTACATTTGTATTCCAAACTTTATATATAATCTCCTTTTTGATATTATTATTCATCTGTTCTCTTCAGCTGGTTTATAAGAAAAATGGACTTTTCTGTAATATTATTCATAAATTTTTCTATCTTGATTAAAGTTTTTGAAAACTTCACACTAAAGAAAACTGTAATAAAAATTTTAAGAAACTTAGAATACATTCGAAGGAATTATACAAATGTCCAAATATGTTTTTTCATCTGTCTTTAAAATTGGAAGAAGGCAATACTACTATTATTTCTTTCCGATTCGACATTATCTGGAATAATATTAGAAAATATTTTTTGTTTTACAATACAAATATAAAATATGCATGAGATGGATCCAAATCTTAATTATTTCGCACTTTTCAGTTTTGAATTGAAATTTTCCTTTGCAATATATACACTAATCTTCTTTCATTATGCAATGCCTTTTTGAAAAGTTAATTCTACGCTTTTCAAAAAAGTACATGGATGTAAAACATTATTTTGAAAATAGAGTTTTCTGAAATTTAAGAAAATTTGACTCATTGTCTTTTTTTATAAAGAAATAATTTTTATAAGAACCACAAATTAAGTTTAAATATAGGCATATATATTTTATTTTCCACCCTTAAAAATTAGTATAGATTTCTAAGAGCGATAGAATTTTTGATTTGGTATTTTTAATTCCGTTGTTTCTGTTTACTTATTTCAAGAAATGTTACACATCAATTTTTATATTAGCGTCAAATGATGCCTAGGAACAAAATTAAACAACTTTCTTAAGATCTTCTACGAGATTTTTGCTGAGACTTATTCGGCATAACTTCTAATATGTAAAATAAAAATCAATCATAGTTCTATAATGGCCTCAGAAGATGCGTTTTCATCAGAAAAAAATTCTCAAGAAATAAGTAAACGTTGAAAATTGTGTAAGATAAATCTCTAGTACGACATTAAGGATGTATTCTGATGAATTTTTAAGCCCCTATTTTCTTTCTTTCTACAAATATATGAATTCTATAAAACTTTTAATAACACATGGATAGTAAAAGATAAATACTGAAATTCTTTAGAAACAATTGTTAATTTTACATAAGTTAAAATAAACTAAATATATAAACTTGTCAGAAGCGTCTCTACTCATGATAACTTAAATAAATATTAAGACACACGCACATTTATAAGCATAAAAAAGTCGAGGATTACTTTGCTAGAGTGAGCCAGTGAAAACGTCACACTATTCAGCTACTCGAGGGCTTTTGTTGAAGGAACTCTTAATTTTGAATCATGGTCAAGTGACGAAGACAACACCTAAGCTGGCACACCCTCTCCTAACTTCTACACATCACCAATGGAAAGACATTTGTGTCTCGACAAATTTAACGTCCCCCCCTTGCACGATGCAGCTATACTTCGCTCGAACGCATGACACGTCGACCATGAGTCTATTACTTTAGCCAATAGGCTACCACGGTCACTTACTTTGCTAGAGAAGTTGTGCGATTGATCTGAAATGCAAATTGCTCACATTGGTATAATGTTATATAAAAGGGAGGAGAACAGCGTTTGAATCAATAGCCACAATTCTGTGTCCCTGAGGGGCAGACAGAAAACCGAAGTACCAAAATACATATGAGAAGTAAAAGAAGCAAAGAAATTCCGAAGTA